>JAMXBB010000003.1:85614712-86139856 GCA_024138015.1 Lumnitzera littorea
ACTTTATACAACAAGAAAGTTATCTGAGCTAGACATAACCGGTCGCAAGTGGGGTGGGGTGGGGTTGTTAAGGTAAGGTTTGGTGGTTGGGGTAGGTACGAGGAAGTTACTAGAAGGAGAACTTGCGACCATCCCACTTAGTATAGGTTATGTCTAGCTAAGATAACTTGCTTACTGTATAAAGTTATGTTCGACTTGAAGGACTTGTACGCTCCATAGCTTTGCATAGCATAGGTCATGTCCAGCTCGAACAATGCTTGCTTATTGTATAACTCCACATAGCATATGCTTCATATAGATGCATAAATGTATGCTACCACACGAACCAAAAGATGGGTCCTAAATGCGAGATGATTAGAAAGGTACATGATAATCTATGGTTGAGTTAGGTCTTGTACACAAACACTTAGACATTATACACCAAATGCTTCATATGAACTTAGGGGTCAGCTTGATATGACACTCTAACCTAAGCCCTAAGGTTACTTGTTACTATTCCTTAGCTTGGGGGAATAGATCAGAGTGACGTGAGACTTAGTAGCTATGAACAAGCTTACATAAGCATAAGGAGGAAGAAAGTACAAAAATATCTAAATATTCATCAACTAATTTGTGGCTTAGTAATAATGAAACCTTTTATAATTGCTAATTAGGGTAACTTTACAATCTTGTATAATTACGAAATTGGATAAAATACTAAAGAAGGAATGAACTATGTTTTATAAGGGTAAAATGGATAAAACACGGGTGGTTAAACTTTTGACAGTTGTATACTGTCAAAGGATGTGTGGCATACTACATATGCGAATATTGATGTTGAGGATCAAAGCTGTGTTGAGTTTAGGCAACTGTGGATTTGGTTAGTAGTTAGCAACCTTGTTGTCAAGCTTGACATTATATTGGTGGAGTTGTTAGTTTAGTTGGTTGAGCTGTTTATGTTGGCATGAGACCATGCTAACTTTAGTTGGAACATATATGGACTTCCTTTACCTAAGAGATAATTAGATGTTGGTGGGTGCTTGGGTACTCAAACAGGATGAAACGAAGGAGTTTAGCCTCTTCCTTAGTGAGTTGATACTAGAGAGCTCGACAAACCATGGTGGTTAGTCTATGAGTTCGGGACCATGTTATGGGACCTTGATTCCTATCATCCTCTCCAAGATGTTTGAGATTTGGGATCAAATTTGGCTTAGCTTAATGATGCTCATCCTTGAGGATGTATGGGCTTAGATTAGTGATACTAAAGGCATCATAGACTCCATACTCACTCGACTAGTGTACTCTATAAGTGTTTTTGTTGATCTTCTCTATTACTCGAGTGATCTATCTGCTCATGGAGAGAGCTTACTTTTCATCAAGCTTGGGAATCAATCTTTGGTTAGGTGTATCTACACTAGATCGCTAGGTTGAAACTCTTGGACCTTTCATCCTTAGCCTTTTTGTTCGAGTTAGGAGGCAGCTTGGGTCAGGTGATCTACTACCTTCTTTTACATTGCTTTTATGGCCTCTAATCAGTTTATAGTTGTCTGACCTTTAGGTCGGTTAGATAAAGGTGTTTGGTCAAGGAGAAGGTTAAGTTTGAACCCGTATACAATCTCGAATGGGGAAGTGCACATCACATTATTTGCTATCCCAGTTCATTAGGTTTCTTCTCGCCACAACTTAGAGTAATGCACCTAAGGTCTGGTTGAAAACCTTGATCTATTTGTTCATCAAACATGACATGATGTACTAAATAGAAGTTTCATTCCAAGTTGTCTCCAATTTATCTTCCAAAAATGGCCATGGAATTTCGGATCCTTATTTGATACGATTGGCACTCTATGCAGCTTGACCATTTCCTGTAAGAAGAGAAACAAAATAGTCGAAGCATCGTTTGTGTGGTAGTAAGGCATAAAGTGTGCCATCTTACTAAACTGGTTTACGACTACCATGATTGAGTCCTTTCCTTAAGGCATTCTCGATAGGCCGAGCATAAAATCCATCTTTAGTTTGGACCATAGCTTGGTCTAGATGAGTAGTGGTAAGTATGGTCCTTATTTAACTTAGCTCTTGGTTCTTGAGTAAGTAACACACTTCTATAGGATTAAGTCTCTTAATATCTTCGGTCAGAAGAGCCTTAACTTTAATGACTCAAGTGTTCGTTCTTTGCCAAAGTAACTAGTCAATCTATGTCCATAGGCTTTGATTACTAATAATCCCTGATAGAACAAGTTAGACTTCATAACTTCCTACCTCAAAGTAAATATTTGTCCTCTAAAAGTAGTCATTAATGGTTCATTCGTCTAAGCACCTTGCAATGATAGGACTAAAGTATGGGTTCTCAGTATATAACCCTTTGATTACAATTCAGTAACCTAGTATGGAGATTGAATAGGAGGGTGTGCTGTTTGGATAAGGCATTAGGCACCAAATTAGCCTTGCTGGTCATATATTTCATCATATAAGAAAACCATTCCATGAACTCAATCCACTTAGCTTACATCTTGGATGGCTTAGGTTAGCTATTTAAGTACCTTAATGACTTATGGTTAGTGTATATCATGAATTCTCTAGGCAAGAGGTAGTGTTGCCAGATGGTTAAAGCATAGATCAAGGAATAGAACTCCTTATCTTACATAGAGTAGTTGAGAGTAGCTTATCAAAGTTTTTCACTAAAGTAGGCAATAGGTTGGCCTACCTCCATCAACATAGCATTTATGCTAACGCTAGAGGCATCGCACTCCAATTCAAACACCTTCTGGAAGTCTAGAAGAGCAAGAATAAGGGTGGTAGTCAACCTCTTCTTCACTTCTTCAAAACTTTTCTACTCTCTTGTTCACCGCTTGAACTCCGCATCCTTCTTTGAGTGCTTCGTCAAAGGAGTTACTATGGTACTAAAATTCTTGATGAAGTGGTAGTAAAACAAAGTTACCTATGGAAACTATGAATATCTGTAGATTAGGTCGATGTTAGCCATTTAGTTATAGCTCGGACCTTATCCTTATCAACTCAAATTCCTCCTTGGCTTACAAAAAAGCCTAAGAAGACCACTTTAGGTCAAGAGAAGTCACACTTCTTTAGATTGTTGTAGAGCATTTTAGCTTAGAGGACAAAGAAAACAGCTTGGAGATGTTCACAATGCTTCCCTAAGTTAGGGTTGTATATAAGTATATCATTAAAATATACCATTACATACTTACTAATTAGATCTGGGAGTACATGATTCATTAATCTCATAAATGTGCTTGGAGCATTGGAGTGCCTAAAAGGCATGACAAGCTATTCATACAATTCATGCCTTATCTTAAAGGTGGTCTTCCATTTGTCTCCAGCTCGCATCCGTATCTGATGGTAACTTGACTTCAGGTTAATCTTAAAGAAGATCTTAGCTCCTTATAATTCATTTAACATGTTGTCAAGCCTTAGGATTAGATATCTACACTTGATTGTAATTTGGTTGATAGCTCAGCTATCAACACACATCTTCTACACTCCATCCTTATTTAGCATAAGTAAGGTTGGTACTATACAAGGACTTAATGACTCATGAACATAACCCCTTTTAATCAACTCGTCAACCTACCTTTGAAGCTCAGCAACTTGCTTCGAGTTCATGCATTATGTATATAACGACTCAACAGTATCGTTGTCGTGATAGGTCGCCGTGTACCGTATAAAGGTCTATTATCAACCCCCTTGCTGATCATAGGCCTTTCATACGACACACAAGGCTCCTTCCACTCTACGTTACTACTAGGCCCATAGACTAGTAATATAGAGCAAATTAAACTAAAATTTCTTTTATGTTATAATTTAACTAATTGTGTGGGCTCGTGAGACCCACACCAAAATAATATTACAAACAAATGCAGTTCATAACGGAACTGCATAAAATCTAAGTTATGCATAAATACATAAAAGTATCTAAATATCTATAATTTATTACAAAATATCCTCTTCGCTCTCTGATCGCTCCAACCCGTCTCTACTCGAGACTTACCACGGGCATGCCTCGGCCCGGATTGACGAAGAGGTTCTCTTGCACCAACAAAAATCTATAGGGGAGTAAGCTTACGCTTAGTGAGATAAATGCCCTCATCAGTACCACATAGCAGAAATTTATTATATGCACAATCATATGAATGCATGAACAACCAGTATGCCAAACAACGCATGCAGTGACCTAGGAACCACATACAACTCAGAATTACGCCCCCTGAAGTCGGGGTTTGGAGATAATTAACCGACCCAAACCAAAATCCGGGTTCTAGACCTTGGGTTTTATTTCATTTGCACCATCGTGCTCATACCAAAACAAGACTCTACATATATATATATATATATACTTCCTTTACTAAAATCAAATCGTATCTTTGAAAATCCCAAGTCTAGCGGTGTGGTGGCCCCCGCAGTCCACAAACACACGCCCTAAGCAGAAGCCACGAGACTCGGCCCCTCGCCGACGGTTGGCGTCTCCCGGCGCTTAGTAAGCCCATCAGCTTAAGACAGAGACTCAATATATATACTGGCGTAGCTAGTGCCCAATCCTGCAAGAAACTCGTATTCCTATGAGTCCCTTCCCATCTTCTGCGTGAAGCGGCAGTCGGTGTTATCCGTATGCAATGTGGGGAATGCATGATTCATTTTTAGTTCTTAATCATATAAGCAATTAACTTGATTTTTAGGGTGATCAACCAGTTTCATCCCATACAATTCACATGTATATATATTCATACAAACAATTCCCATTGGTATATATAATTAACAAGTCATCACATTCATCCACAAATTCATACACATGCATCTCCCATATCCCACAAGCATCCAAATTCATATATATAAGTTTAGGTGCATCTATTTCTACAAGCACAATCAAGTAAAGAGTCATCGGGAATTTACTCACTTTGCCATGTGGGTCAGTCAAAATAATCCGGAGGCAAGTCCTCTCCGTAAACAGTGTCCCCTGGTCATTGAAATAATTTTTATAAGGAATTGAAACAAACTTAAGAAACTATGTAAGTTTTCCTTAAGTTATACTCTTGACTAGTTTTTGAAATTTTTCCCGGTTTTTACCTAAAGTTCAATCGCGCATAACTTTTTCGTTTTAAATCCGATTTCTATGATCTTATAGTCAATCTTCATCGTTTTCGAGTGTACTTTAATGTGGTAAGGTTAGATTTTAGAAATGAGGTATACAATTCTGTCCATGGGTCAGAACAGTAGCGTTCCTCATGTATTGGAATGTTTTTAGGCCTTGTTTGGTAAATGGGCTTTTTGATAACTTAAGAAATTCTTTGGGCTTGGTCTTTAGATTTTATCCTAAGCTTAAAATACTCCTTAAGATCAGATTTACAACTTTGATTTATATTCCTAAGGCTAACAACCATTTCTTGGGCCTTTTAGTGGGCTTAAGTTGTCAAATGGGCTTGTTTTTGGTTCAAACTAAAGTTAATGACTTTGGTGGGCTTATGGGGCCTTAGGTGGATTTCTTATGGGCTTCAAAACAACTTCTCTTGGTTCTTTAAGTTGCTGGTCAGGTTTTTGTTGAAGGCCCATCTTAGAGTTCTAAGCTTGTTTTGAGAGTTTTAGGCCCGGTTTTGAGTTTTAGGTTTTGTATGCTAATCATACTTGCTTTGGTTAATCCTTTCACTTTGTTCTTTCACTTTTATCATATTTTTAGGCCTCATTTACCCATGTTCCAGATCTGTTCATGTTGGTCCTAAAGGGTCCTTACTTGATTTTTCAACTTGTTTCATCATTTCCTTAAGTGTAGGTGATAGATTATGCACTTAACTACTTGTGTATAAATCTTAACTTAAGTTTCCTTCCATCAAATGATCCTTTAACTCATGCTCCACATAAAGAAATAAAAGATCTAATACTTCATAAAACCTCCATATCATAGCTCATGTCATACAAAGTTGATTTCTTCATAAAACTTCATGTGATGGATTTTTCCTTAATTTAAGTCTAGTTTTGAGCATGTTTAACTAAATGGAAACAAAATCAACATTCAAATGATCATGGAACCTTCACGTCCAGCATGCTTACCCTTCATCAAAGTTCTCATTTCAAGATTTCCTTAGCTTAAAATCTTCCATCCAAAGCATTAAACAAATGTCCATACAAAACACCAACTTTACATGCTCATATTTCAACTTCATGTAATGGTTTTAGGGTTTGTTTCTTAAAACGAATTTTTGTGCTATAACAACTCAAACCTTACTCATATCTTCAAGAAATCCAAGTCTTCTAACATAAATATTAATCCACACATCACAAGAATCACTTACTCGTCCTTAACGCAAAGTTTGGTGGTTGTGCACTAAGGTTCCTCTTAAGCCTTTAACTTTGCTTCCTCCTTTTTGCTTACCTTTTGAAACCCGAATCCTTTGGACTTTTGGAAAGGGGTTTATGAAAGATTCTAATGGTCTTAGATGATCTTAAATGATGAAAGAAAATGGCACATGAACAAAGAAAAAAATGCCGTGAGTTGAAGCTTTCAAAATGGAAGAAAATGGATTTTGTGGGGTAAAGTTGTTTCCTCTTTTTATGTTTGTTTTTAAAGAGAGAAAGATGAAGTGAAAGTGAAGTTGAAAGTGAGAGAAATGGGGAGGAGTGCAGCCGGTTGGAATGAAGAGAGAAGGAGTGTTTAAATGCCTTGAAAGTATTGTCTTAAAGCTTACAAAAAGTCAACAATTGCAACTCTTGATGATGTAAGCATTAAGGGGTGAATAGTGATGTGTAAGAGGAAGTGATTGATGGGTGAATGACAAATGCATGGCCCCCCTTTCTCCCCTTTTTAGATCTGCCATGGGAAGTCTTTTAATGTCATGGAGTGGTCTTGTCACCTTTATTAAAGTTAAGCTCATGATTTCTTGTGAAAATTTGTCCATATGTAGTATAAGTGAAGAGGTGATAAGGAAATTGTCTTATCACTAGATTTTGATAAGTTATCAATTGATAAATGATTCCAACTCTCAATTGATAAGTTATTTAAGGTGATTGGTTGGTCTACTTATTTATGGTGTAAGGCTTATGCATGAAGATAAGGGCATAGCCTTATAGAAAATTGTTTTAGGATTTTCATCTTGCATTGTTTTGTGATTTATGATTTGATTTTTGTAGAATTGTGAAATTTTCTAAAGTTGAATGGAATTATTCAAATTAAATTATCGATTAATTATTTAGGGTTAAAATTCCTTAATGGTTTTAAGTAGCTTTAGAGCTCGCAGTTCTTCAAGCTCGGGTTTTATCGACAATTAGCTTTTGAATTGTAAAAATTTAATTTGTTCCTAAATATAAACTTAAGTTTTTGGTTTAGTTGATCTTTAAGAACGTTCGGAAGGTACTCTTAATCAAATCTTAGGCCTACTAAAGGTAGGGTTTACAATGTAGGCTTGTTCGATAAGGCAGCTCTTGGTTGCAAGTCTATGGCATGCTCAATGGCTTAAATTGGTGGAAGTCCCTTTAGTAACTCATCATGAAACAGGTCAGCAAATTCATCAATTATCTTCTTCACCTTGACAAGCCGCTCAACACTTTGTCCCTTCATCTCAAGCAATCTTTGAATCAATAGAAAGGTTAGAGAACTCGACTTCACCTCTTATTTTAGCATGGTTCGTGTCATAACCAAACTCTTCTCTCGTGCTTAGCTTAACTAGGTTTGCATATCTCAAACTTGGTCTAGAGTCATAGGGCTCAATATAATCTTCCTCCCTTCATGCTCAAAGGCATATGTATTCTTGAAATTTTCATGAAGAACTCTTCAGTCAAATAACCATGGTTGTCTCGATAATATGTGCGATGAACACATGGGCAGTACATCACATTGCACATAATCTTGGTACAATCCAATGGAGATTGGCACAATAACTTGCCAAGCAACATTAAGAGAGCCTTTCTCATGTAGCCAATGCAATTTATAAGGTTTGGGATAAGGAGTAGTCAGAGGACTAAGCTTTTGCACCATGTTTGTTGAAGCCACATTGGTTTAGCTTCTACTATCCATTATGATATCAGATCACTGGCCTGTAACTTGACAGGTAGTGTGGAACAAATTCTTCTTTTGCTCATGTCCCTTCGAATTGGTCAAACTCATAGCTTGACGAATGACCAAGTTCAAAAGTTAACTTCACTTAACATCTATAGCAACCTCCTCTCCCTCAGGGAATGTGTTTGGCTTAGCACACTACTTCATTTCATTAACCGCCTCATCTGATCAACCTTAATGGTTGGCGTCTCACCTTTAATGACCATAGTTCTTTTGTTGAAATATTAGGTAACCATGTGACCAAACCTTTGGCACTTAAAGCACTTAATCTTGCTTGTCATTCTTCTAGAGCTTTGTCCCTTCTCAAATTTCTTCGACATTTGATGCCTCTTTGGGATTGTATACACTAAGGCCACACCATAACAAATAGAAACAAGAAAATAAAAGGGGCTTAGCCAATTCGAATAGCTACCAATTAGATATGATACACCAGCAAATCCGACTCGGCTTAATCTTATCACTTAATATGACGCATGAATGTAATATTAGGGCTGTTTGCCACTAACTCTTGCTAAAGGAGCTAGATAAGAGCTAAAAGATAGGAGAGAAGACATGGCTAAGTGCTCTCAAAAGGGTAATGTTTGTATTCAATAATGAAGAGTGATGATGTTTGCATACAAGCAAATGTGGGTTTATGAACTTGCCCCACTAAGGTTATAATACATACATGGAAAAGACAAAAAATGGTAATTTACAAGTGGGATACATAAGATATGCTAAAAAGGGTAAAAAGGTTAAAGAATATTCTGTACAAAAAAAGTAAAGAATGCTTCTAGAATGTTGTGTCAAAAAACATGTGTCACATAGTGGTCGGTGGTTTGGAATGTAGCTGTTCTTGTTTAAGTGTACCTTAAGGTGGCTTAGCTCTGATCTAGTTCAAGTCAGGGCTTGATCACTTAAGGATGTTTAGATCCCCTTCATGTTGGGCATCTTGCAATTTAGCTTGGATTGAGGTCTGATGCTGGTCTACTCAGAAGCTAACTGAATCATGGTATGAGTTCGGTAATGGATTGAGGTTGCTTGGTAGATTAGCACTTCTACTCGGAAGCTTGGGAATTGTGTTAGTCCTTGCTAGAGCTCAACATTCAAATAGAAATGTAAAAAATAGAGATCAAAATAGGAATCTTCATCTTAAATGGCGTTTCAAGCTAGTATTCTCTATGTGAGTCCTTGCAATCCTCTAGCTCAATTGCATGTGATTGGTCAGAAGAGTTGATTCCTATCAACATTTCTGTCTTAATAGGTTAGAACCTCGGGGTTAGGTTGAACCTCTTCACTCTTGGTTGGTCTTGATCATACAGGTCTGCTTAGAATAGATTTGTTAGATTAGGATTGGCTTAGAGGAGCTTGAGTATAACTTATCATCTTTGGTGCTCGACTCTCTAAGTAGCTCAGATAGCATCCTCTAATGTGTCTATTCATTGCACATCTAAAACTTCACAAATTTCAAACTTCAACCCTTCAATAAATTGAGAAATAGTTTGGGCTTTAGGCTCCTCAACTTCACAACAAATCATCAACATTCGAAATTCTTTGACATAGTCGTCAACACATACTACCTTACCTAAGCTTTTGTCATTTCTTGAAACTATACTGCATATAGTAAGCAAGCATAAACCTATCGTGGATAACTCGACGTATCTCTTGCCAAATATGAATCTCAAGCTCTCTTCCCTTTGATGGCTAGCTTGCAAATTTTTCCATCATAAGACAACATATCTAGCAAACTTGAGTGTAGCTAATCGGATTTTGGTACACTCATCAATTCATGACATTTAAGTATCTTTTCAATCTTATCTACTTAATCCAGATAGTCTTCAGCATTATCAATCCCAAAGTAGCTCGACATTTGTATCTTGACATTTTTCATTCCTTTAATATGTCGGGTAGCTCTCTTTTTAGCCCTGTAATACTCTTCCTCTTTACTCTCGTTTACTTCATCCAAATTGATCTATCGTCTTGCTCACCTCTTGATATGCTAAACCTAACTCTACTTTATAATTAAAGTGTATATTACTAGAAAGTGCACTAAGTCACATATGTAATGTGATATTGGTGGAGACTAAATTGAACCCGTAGGGAGTGCTATACTAGCTCTTAGCTATATTAGTCCCATCTAAAGTCAGGCAATCAAATTAAAGATGCTATTTTTAATTCAAAAAATTAACACTATAATTAATCTATTCTTATGAATTAAGGGAAATATATTCTAAGAAATTAAAATATTCAACACCTTCAATGAATTTAATTATGAACCAAATGCATGGAAAACCAATTAAAATTGATATTACAAGCTCTTATTACTCTTATGAATCTTTAACTAGTTTAGTTTCAAGATAGTGAAGCACTAGGTAAAAGCTCATTTTCTCAAAGCGAAAAATTACCTAGCTTTAACCAATTCAATTCTTTTCACTAAGTTGATGAATCCTTTCAGTTCCTAAAATTGAATTAAAGTACGTATCTTTATGTCTTCTCTTTAATCCAAATTATCAAAATTATAGGAATCAATTAGAAAAGGTTTTCTCAAACTCAATCCTAATCTAACATATACTCCAACAAATCAAGATATATGCTCAATGATTATGGAATTAAAGATTCAACAAGTAACCAATTATAGCACAATAGAAACTCATCAACCAATAATCCAAGCATTTAATTCATAATTTTAATTAAAGCACAAAAGAAAATAGGGTTGATGATATGCAAAGTAAGAACGATTATAAAGGGATGAAAACAACTTGAAATAGAAATTCCAAACTCTAAGCCATGCTCAAATATTGTTTCCTATCATTTCTGGTGTTGAATTTTACAAAGAAAGTCTTAAGACTCATTGAATGAATGAAATAATGAATCATTCTGCAATTTACATGGCTAGAGCACGCCATGAACATTCCCGTGCAAGCAAGCAAGCAAGGCGTTGAATTTTATGCTAGCACGTCGTGCTAGATAACACGGCTTCTTCAATCCAAATGTCAATTTCACAGATTGGAACTTTACTTCACACGTGCCATGGACATTCGGATGGCTGCTTCAATAAATTGCGCATGATTTAAATTCTTGGACGTGGGCTGATCTTCAACGTGGTCATGATTTTTAGTTCATGGACATAAATTTATGGCTGAGAAGCACGTGGCTTGTGGCGTTGACTTGCGTTTCAATGGACTGCACAATGGCATGGATCCGGATGTAGCCTCATCTATTCTTTCGAATTATTCTTCTTTGAACATGGTTTCTTGCATGGTTTCGATCCCGCCGCGATTCTAATATTGAAAAAATATCTCTTACGTATATTTTTAAATCTGTACATTTTTTCTATTAAATACAGAAAAATATACGTATAAGTGTAATATAAAATTGGAATAAAATATTAACAATTCAAGTATCAACTTAAAAAATAGGTACAATAGAACTCTATCACCTCTCCATACCAACACCTTGGTACCGCCCTACATTTTCGTCAGCTTGGTTACTGCAATCAGGTCGGTCACCAGCACCTTGTCCTCTCCTTTGTTGGAAAACGAGTCAGACATTCATTTCAGCCTCTTCATTAGCTCGGGCGGCAGTCAATCTGTTAACACTGCAGGTCAACTTGGCCATCATGGTGGCAAGTTCGTTAATTCGCTTGTATGTGGATCTTAGAGCATCTGAGGTAGCCTTTCATGGTGGACAACACTGTTCTTATTGTCACCAATACTAGCATTAATACTTGAGATAGTTATTTTATGGGGAACCAACAAGCATAGTGGTAGACACCTAACCAACACGAACAAGGCACAATTTGACACACAATCTTAAAAATCTATTAGCCACTCTACCATCATAAGTACACCAACCACACTACTTTAAGCCCACAATTTCGAAAAAAGAACACACACGCTAAGTTTACTACTTAGAACCTTTAATACCCACAATGCACAAACCGATATAACCTAGAAACTCACTATTACTACTCTATTTCTCAATGTCAAAAACAGAGCCTAACAAAAAGTCAAAAAAAAAAAAAAAAGAAAGAAAAAACACAGCGAAACTTACTCCATATAGCTACAACTCACTCTACAACAACACTTACACAAACAATCCACAGTGGCAGCAACTTCAACTTCAAATGTCGCCTAAGCTTTGATACTAAGATGATACGTGGATGCACACATGTAACCTATCACATGAACTAGAAGATGGGCCACAACGATGTGATGGTTAGAAAAGTAAATGATAGTTGATGGTTGAGCAAAATCTCGTGCATAAACACTTGGATATCATGCATCAAATGCCTCATACAAACTTAGGGGTCGACTTGATACGATGCACAAACCTATGTCTTAAGGTTACTCGCCACTATTTCTTAGCTCAGGGGAATAGACAAGAGTGACTTGAAACTTTGATGGGAATATGACCTTCAAGTCACCTAAGCTAACCCATTTACATGATGTGCCGACATCTTTTAGAGACTAGCCACTACTTGAACTAAGAATTTTGAGCTCTGGTCCTTTGACACATAGTCAAATGAGAGGTCTTCAAAACCTAGTTGCTTGAGCACTCAAAGAACGGTTAAAACGAAAACAAGCATAAGGGTTATGAACTCACTATATGTTGAGTTGTTAGACCATCATCTAAGCTTCCAAACCTCTAGCCGAGTTACAAGCTACACTAGGATGGCTTGAGTTTGTTGACCCTTACTTTCTATCTTGATGATGTGCCTAAGAGCTTAGTAATCACTAGGGCTTACCGTAGGTGATAGTAATAGAATTGGTGCTTCAAGATATTGAAGAAAAGTAAGATGAAAGGGTCAGAAAACACAGTAGCTTTCATAGAGCTGCTCGGAGGATATGATGCACTAATGAACACACATAATACTTCGCTTGATATGACTCACAAGCTAATGTTAAGATCCACTCACTACTAATCTTGAGCTACTCGATAAGATTAGACAAGAGTGTAAGAAAATTATACTTGGAGAGGGATATCTCATAAGAACAAGTATATTCAATATCTGAAAGAATGTAAGATGCCTTGCGGTTATAGTAAAGGGACTATTTATAGTAAGTCATTTAGGGCAACAATAAAAATAAAGAAAGTCATATAAAAGACAATGAAGAAGGAGGTTCCTCAAATGTATAAAAAGCAAATATAGTATAAACGTCAAAAAAGTAAGGACAGGTGGCAGCCTATCAATGAGTTCAAATTGGTGATTCTTAGAATGTAGTAGCAAAGCTACGATGAAGTTGTGGTTGCTGTAGATGGATGGTATTTGGAACTATTGAGGCACAAGAGGGATGTTGCTGTTTTGAAGGTTGAACAAGTAGAGCTCGACATGTTGATGCCTTGGTCTCGACACTTGATAACTTGGCTCTGGTACTTGTCATGTTTGTAGATTGGATTTGGGCTCGATACGTAGTCACCTCGACCTCGGCATTTAGTAAGTAAGCGTTTCACTAGGCAAGTCAGTGACTAGGAAGGGGTCCATGTAGATAAAAATGCGTTTGAGCTAATACCATAGGGAATTTTCCCATTGTCCTTCTGTGTACTAGCATTTGGCTTCGATAGGCTGACATAGGAATATCTTCTTTGTGATAGATTGTAAGCATTAGAGGTGTACGTAAATGAGGGGGCCAAAGGTTGGAAGTCTATCAGTTCTTTGGGGATGTTGAAGATTTGCCCTTAGATCTTGGTCTTCTTCTTCTTTAGGAACATAGGGCGTCAGGTTGGTGACGTTGAAAGTAGAAGATACTCTGTATCCTTCTAGTAGCTCAAGTTCATAAGCGTTGTCATTGATACGCCGAAGAATCTGAAAAGGTCCATTCAACTTAGGGGATAACTTGCTTGTCCTCTTCCCTAAGAAATGCTCCTTATTGAGGTAGCTCTAGACAAGGTCTCCTAGGTTATAAATAACTTGTCTCCTTCCTTAGCTTCCTCGTTCCTTTAGATTGGCCACAATCTTGGCTAGTTGCTTAGCAACCTTCTGGTGCAATTTCTAGAACTCTTCGATACGTTCTAGGCCAGATTGACTTTCTCCTTAGGAGGTTGGGTTGATAACCATGTCTAAGGGTGAGTACAGGTTAATTCTATATACGACCCCAAAAGGTGATTGTAAGTCCTAAAGTTGATTGTAAGTCCTAAAGTTAAGCCAAGTAACCGTAGGATTGAACTTAGAACCCAAGGTTTAAGGCGATCGATTAAAGGATCCGATCAAACCCAAATTATAAACTATTTAGAGAAATATTAGTAAAAATGACCCCGTAAACTTAAATTTAAGAAAATAAATAATAAAATAGGAGACTATAAAATTTTCAAATTTTAATAATTACCAAAAAGGCGAAAAGTGTAATTTAATAACTAATAAATTACTAGAGATAGATTATATGTATACTAAAAATTTTAGAATGACCAAAATAATAATTAGGAATGTTCATGTGTACCCCATATGTATTTAACTATAGATAAAAATACGCGAAATTATCTAAATTGGCCAAAAACTAAGCAAATAATTAAAGAAAATTATAAAATAATTATGAAAAAATCAGAAAAAAAAAAACAGAAGAGGATAAGATGAATCAAGATTAGGTCGTGGCATGTCAGGATGAGCAAAAGAAAAATCAACTAATAAAATTTGGACAACATAAAAACCAAAAATCAAGGAAAATGGGCAAAGTCTTGTCAAATTAATGCATATTAATTACAACAAATGTCTATAAATAAGGGAAAAATTTACAGAAGTCATTTGGTCAGTTTAGCATTTAGGAAAAATAGGAACACTGAAAAAATCGAGAGAAAATCCAGAAAAAAAAAAAACTGTGCATATTGGGCAAGTGAGCTAAACCTACTACTCACCACCACCACCTAGGACCGAACCACCACCACCACCCAGGACCGAACCACCACCACCACCCTATACTAGAACCATCACCTGGGCTGGCCGACAACCTTGGATCGGGTTTGGACGGCCAGAAAGTTTCGAACCGGTTAGTCTCCTATTTACCCCGATTTTTGAATAATTTTGTAAAATTAGTTATTTTGCCCAGAAAATTATGAAACTTGTTATTCTGAGGTTTTAATGTATGTAGATTTAGGGAAAAATATTTATTTAGTTTAATTATTTATGAAAATATAGGGTCCTTAACAAATTGTTCAAAACCGAGCATGATTAAACCGGAAAATAAATAGGCTTAGGAGTATAGTTTGGAGCTTAATTTTTTTCTGTAGGATTCTCATGTGATATAGAACAGTGCTATGAAGCCATTTTTTTAAAATTAATTTTTGAAAATTTTTAAGTTAATTTTTAGCCCTAAAATGATGGAAAAATTGGGTGATTTAGGGTTAATTAGGTGAGTAAGATGTTAATTACTGATTTAGATATTAATTATATGTTTAGGGATGTTAATCTCTGAAGTGGAACCCTAATCCTAGCCTTTGGAGTATTAAGTATGGTTAATTGGGGAAATTAAGTAAGTAATATAAGAAATTAGTAATATGTGAAATTGTAAATTAATAAATCTAAAAAAATTAGGGTTATTTAGGTAATATTATAATAGAAATCAGAAACATAATAAATCTGAAATAACATTTAATTTTAAGTAAATGTGTCAAAATGTAAGATTTTCACACATCGGGGATAAATCCGATACCCTAATTAGGATTAGCGTGTACCGAATAGCTTAGAATACTAAATTAAGACCTAATAGGATATTTGAATATTTGAACTTAATGTGATTAACTTCACATTAGGATTCGAGCGTGTTTAGGACTTAGAAATCGAACTAAAACCTAATTTAGAAATCGATGTGGAAATTAAACCCAAACCTAACCCCAAACCTAGAATAATTATAAAAGACTTAAGACCTAGATAATTAAGTATATTAAACCCTCAATAAAACCTAACAATAAGCGTTATAGGATAAAATGAACTTATAATATTTATATGAAAAGCTGAAACCACGTTCGTGTTATAGGGATAATCGGTGATGGCCTGAGCAAATCGGACCTCGAGTGAGTGAGCGAGGAGTCGAGGTAAGTTGGGATTAATACGATGTTGTATTTTGGAGGCTTAAGATTATGCTTGGTTGTGCTTGTTAGATAGTTGAATGTGTGTATGTGCTTGATTATGGGTGATGCTATGATTTTGTTTGTTTTTCTGGCATATATTGTATGATTTGTATGTAATGATTGATCACCCTAAACTAGACTTAATCTAATATACGACCAGTAATCATATCGGACATGCATAATAACCCGTTAGGGGAACTTAGGACTCTCTGGCCAAATACCGACCCCTTCGGAAGGGATAGTGTAGGATTGCAAAATGGTCCCTTCTTCATCCTCAGTCGAACTAAGTGACAGGAGAGGAGGTCGCGGCGAGGGTGAAGACAGTGGTTCGAAGGTAGTCGTGGGAGGAGCAAGATCTCCATTACACAAGCCTGGGTTTGGTCATAAGCTGTTGCATCAACGGCAACTCTTTAACCCGGATTAGAGCGGGTGCAATTTCTCTAATCTCACGACGGCCCGAACAACATCGTGCGATGGCATTTGCTTGCACATGCATTGCACCTAATAAGTGATTGAAAACCTTGTTATGTGTATGGTATAGTTTTAAGTCCTCCATCTTAACTTACTGAGCTGTGGTTGCTCACATCCTTATAGACGTCGTGCAAGTGTTGGTTAAGAAGCGGCAAACATCTACTTTGAAGCGGCAAACATCTACTTTGAAGCTAGCAACTGCTGGATCCTGGAGAGTGAGGAAAAACATTAGAGAATCAATACATATTTTATTACTTTTCATTTCTGATTAATGTAATAACTGAATTATAGTGATTATATATAACTTTTCTCACTTTCTTAGGTAAATGAATTATTTAAATTACAAACTATTTACTTCAAAGCGGGTTAATTGTGGACGCCTTGTGTAGATCAGGTCTAAGATAGCGGTTCTAAGGCCAACTTCTATCTTAGGATGGTTTACACGGCGAGGCTGTTACGACTCTGCCGCTTCGGGGCGTGACAGTGACCTTCTTATTAAGCTATATAAGTGATGTGGTTGTAAGTGAACTCAATGATGGGTAGGCATATATCCTAATCATATAGATTCTTTTCAATAGTAGCTTGAAGGAGGTTACTGACTGTTCTATTCACAACTTCTATCTGGCGGTCTATTTAAGGGTGGTAAGAAGTATTGAACATAAGCTTAATGTCGAGCTTCTTCCATAAGGTTCTCTAAAAGAGGCTTGTGAACTTTGAATCACGATCAGACACAATACTTCTTGGTACGATATGTAGTTGCATGATCTCCTGCAAATAGAGTTTAGCAACAAATAAAGCATTATTAGTTTTGTGGCAAGGAATGAAGTGGCTCATCTTGCTGAACCGATCAACCGCCACCATAATAGAATCATGTCTTTGTGGTGTTCTGGGTAGGCTGAGCATGAAATCTATGATCAAATCGGTCCATGGCCATTCTCGTATAGGTAGAAGTGTGTACTCTCCTTACGGTTCCTTTCTTCCCCTAGCATGTTTGTACACCTTTCATCGTTTAAGAACTCGGTGCACATCTTTCATCATCCCTAGCCAAAAGAAATGTTCTTTCAGTAACTCGATTGTTCTCTTCTCACTAAAGTGGCCATTTAAGCCACTAGCATGGGCTTCTTGGATAAGTAATTCCCTTGTAGAAAACAAAATTGCTTCCCCTTCATCAAAAACCCTTGGCTTAGATAAAATCCATCCATTACTCCTCCTATATGGCATTTGATCAGTAAGGGTCCAAAATATGGATCATGCTCATATTGATCAGGTAGGGTGCCCAATCCAAGAACCTTAGCTTACAACGTCGTAATAAGAACATGCTAATGAGAGAGTGCATAAGCCACAGTATTGGTGCTCCTCTTCTTGTACTTGATGACATAGCAAAAAGTGTCCAGGAACTCAACCCATTTAGCATGACGTTGAGAAAGTTTTTGCTACCCTTTGAGATGCTTAAGAGACTCATGGTTAGTGTAGATGATGAATTTTCTTGGCAGTAAGTAGTGTTGCTGGTTTTGAAGTGCTTGGACAAGGGTGTAAAACTCCTTGTCATATGTCGAGTAATTTAGTGTAGCTCCTCTAAGCTTCTTGTTGAAATAGGCAACCGGTGAATGTTCCTGCATAAGAATAGCTCTAATGTTGACTCTAGATGATTCTATTTCAAAAACTTTCTCAAAGTTAGGTAGGACGAGTATTGGGCGAAAGTCAACCTAGACTTAATCTCATCAGAGCTTCTCTAAGCTTTCTCAAACCATTTGAATTCAGAGTTTTCCTGTTTAGGTTTGTCAATAGGGCAGTTATGGAGCTAAAGTATTGAATGAATTTTCAATAAAACTAAGCTAAACCATGAAAACTCCTTACTTCGGCAGCATTAGTCAGTATTGGCCATTTGAGAATAGATTAGACTTTCTTGTCATCAACTTTGATACCTTCTTCAGAAATAACATATTTGAGGAATACTACCTTGATTTGAGGAATACCACCTTGCTTTGATAGAATGCACATTTTGTCAAATTGCTAAATAAATGCTTGGCACGGAGGATATCAAATAAAAATTTTAAGTGCATGACAAAGGAAATGAGGTTGGCACTATATACTAGTACATCATTAGAGTATGAAACAACACATTTACCAATCAAAGCTCTCAAAACATGGTTCGTGAGTCATATAAAAGTACTTGGTGGGTTTGTTGGACCAAACAGCATCACCATCCATTCGAATAGACCATCCTTTGTTTTGAAAGATGTCTTCCATTCTTCTTGGGTCTCATTCATATTTGATGGCAGCTTCTCTTAAGATCAATCTTCGAAAAGACTCGAGCACCATGCAACTCATCAGGCATATCATCTAGCCATGGAATCAGATATAGGTACTTGATAGTGATTTTGTTGATTGTTCAACTATTAATATACATTCTCTATGAGCCATCCTTTTTTGACACCAGGACAACTGGCACGATATAGGGACTTATGCTTTCTTGGAGATATCCGTGGTTAATCAACTCATCAACTTGTTTCTTTAGCTTGGTAGCTTGCTCAGGGTTGAGCCTATAGGCGGGTCGGTTAGGTAAAGTAGCTTCAGGTTGAAGGTCAATACAACACTTTGTACCTCTAATTGGTGGTAAACCTTTCGGCATCTTTGTAGGAAATAGGTCGGCATACTCTTGTAGTAAAGTTTGTACCTCGTCAAGTAAATTTTTAGCCTCTCTCAACTCTAGAAGTTTTTTCACTAACAAGAGCACACATTCTTCTGTCTTGGCATCTCTAGAAAATTGGGCTCGAGAAATTACTAAGGACTTCCATTGTAGTGATTAGTAATCTTCTCTTGCGACTCCTATACTTCCTTGGGCTCATTAGGGTTAGTATAACCTTCTTCCCATCCTTGTGGAACATATAAGTATTCCTATATCTATCATGTAATACTCTTAAATCGAATAACTAGGGTTGGCCAAGTAAGATAAGTGAGGTACACATGGGTAAGGCATTGCATAGCACCTTGTCCTTGTATCTATTATCAACAGTAATTGACACTTTAACTTGCTCGACAACAAGTAGACCTCTCTTCTCATTTAGCCAATGAATCTTATACAGCTTGGGGTATGGGTAGGTCGGCAATTATAGGGCTTTAACTACTCCTTGTGCTATTACATTGGTACAACTCCCTCCATCAATGACTAATGCACAAAGCTTGCCATTCACTTAGCAATTTGTATGGAAGAGGTTCTCCCTTTGCTCATTCTTATTGAACACGAAGGTACTGAGAGATCGTTGTATGACAAAACAATAATCAGGTTCTATTTCAGGTAGGGTCACGGCATCAGAATCTTCTTGGAATTCTTCTAGTAACTAATTAACTGCTACTTCATCTTCTCCTTCACTATCATTCTCGACTTTAAACTGAGGCTTGTCTCCATTGACAGTCATGACATGTTTATTTGGGCATTAAGTAGCTGCATGTCCAAAACTAAGACACTTGAAGCACTTAATCTCTTGGGTCTTCCTTCTTGAGCTCTAACCTTTATCCTTCTTAACCTTAGGCTCCTCGACCTTGCTTTTGCTTAGGCTATTATTAGGTTGGTTCGGCATCTGACCTTGATGACCCACTTTGGAATTGTATTGAGCTCAATCATATCTAGGTCGGCTTAGCATACTACTCTTATTTGGTAAGCTAAGTCGGTTACTTAGCACTTGGTTGATCTGGTTTAACCTTTACCTTTCGACCCTCTATACTACTTGAATGGTCTCATCTAGAGTCTCAAGCCTTTGTAATTCCACTATATTAGCAATTTCAGTTCTAAGACTAGGAATAGATTGTGCTATAGTTCTTGTCTTGGGTTCGTTAACATTGCATCAAATCATCAGTAACTAAAATTCTCAAATGTACTTGATTTGTTACCTTGTCTCAACTCTTGGAGATGTTAGAAAGTGTCATATTCATAGTGTTTTAGAATAAACCTGCTCCTTAGAACTCTTTTCATCTCATTCCATGTTTAGACTTCACGTAGGGTTCTTTGATGTATGTTTTGCAACTTTTTCCACCACATTGCTACATACCTAGAAAATTGTAATGCCGCCACTTAAATATGAACAACATCTTTGTAATCTTAAAAGTCAAATATCTTTCAATCAATTCCTCTTAGTCCAGGTAGTTATTAGCACTATTAGACCCATTAAAACTTGGAACTGGTACCTTAAGATGCTTGGCTCCACTAAGAGCCCTCGGCTTACGTTCTTTTAATCCATCATACCGCTCTTCCTCATCGTACTCCTTTACTTCATCTAACTTAAGTCTCCTTCTCACAACTTTGTTAGCATGTTGGGGTGGAGCTGGTTTACATTAATAGCGTTAGGTGCACGATTCTCACTAATTTGTCTTCTTGGCCTATCTCCTACTTCTCAGTCTTGTTTAACATCAATTCTCTCTTGTGGCCTAGTCTCTATGGCCCTTTGTATAGAAATAGCCCGATTGGCCACAATAGTAGTAAGGTCTTGTATCTACTTGTTAGTAGTTCGTGGGGTTTGTTGGGTGATACGGCTACGTCTATGAGCATTACTCTCAGCATCATTAATCTCTCCTTAAACATTAGGATTTGACATTCTCAATATAAAACCTCAAGAAATTCTCTACTTACACAAGAAATTCTCACAAACTTAGAAAATATGATTCAAATAGTGAACTGAGAACTTGCTTTGTTTTTCAAGTGGAGAACAAAGTATAATAGAACAAAACATACACTATAACAAGATTAACTACTTTGAAACTTAGCTCTTGGTCATAACCTCAAGCTTCGATACTAGGATTATATGATGTGCCTAGGAGCTTAGTAATCACTAGGGCTTATCGTAGGTGATAATAACCAAATAAGTCCTTTAAGATATCGAAGAAAAGTAAGATGGAAGGGTTAGTAAACATAGTAGCTTCCGTGGAGCTACTTGGAGGATAAGATGCACCAAGGAATATAATATGACTTAATACTTCACTTGATATAACTCACAAGCTAATGTTAAGGTTCAGTCACCACTAATCTCGAGTTACTCGGTAAGATTAGATAAGAGTGTAAGGAAATTGTACTCGGAGTGGGATATCTTATAAGAACAAGTATATTCAATATCTGAAAGAATATAAGTTGCCTTGCGACTACAGTAGAAGGACTATTTATAGTAAGTCCTTTAGGGCAACAATACAAATAAAGAAAATTACACAAAAGACAATGAAGAAGGAGATTCCTAAAATGTAAGGAAAGGGTAAATAGGACAACTGATGAAAAGGGAATATAGTAGAAATGTTCGAAAAGTAAGGATAGGTGGCGGCTTGTCAATGGGTTCATATTGGTGATTCTTGGGATGTAGTAGTTGAGTTACGATGAAGTGGTGGTTGTTGCAAATAGATGGTATTTGGAATTGCTGAGACGAAAGAGGGATGTTGTTGTTCTGTAGGATGAATAAGTAGAGCTTGGCATGTTGGGGCCTCAACCTCAACACTTGATAACTTGGCCTCGATACTTGTCATGTCTGTAGATTAGAGTTAGGCTCGACACATATTCACCTTGGCCTCAGCATTTAGTAGGTCAGCCTTGGCACTAAGTAAGTCAGTAACTAGGCAGGGGTCTATGCAGAGAAGAATATGTTCGAGCTGAGACCTCAGGGAATTCGCCTATTGTCCTTTTGTATATTGGCGCTTGTCTTTGGCAGGTTGATGTGAGAGTATCCTCCTTACGAGAGGTTGTAGGCCTCGGAGGCATGTGTAAGTGGAGGGGCTAGAGGTTGGTAGTCCATCACTAATGCAATTAGAAACAATTAGATATGCTAAGTGATTAAGTATTCAATTTCTCCAAATTAGGATAACCTAATAGAGGGATCCAAGATCTTTATGTAATCTTAAGATGTTTTATTAGAGAAGCAATTCAAGTAGAGTATACTTAAGGTTATGAATTAGTTAGAAACGCAAGTTTAATTAATTTACACTAGGAATCTCTATGGTTTAATAAACATGAATGAGATTGATAAATTTGTGTAGCTACTTTAGGGGGATGAGTAATTAAATACTAAGCTCATGTGTTCATAGTTAATTTTACTTATCTTATATTTTATTTTGTTACTTGTTCTGTATTTTATTTTAGTTAGAATAGTTTAGCTTAATTATCTTTAATTAATTGAATTTGTTATTTATTCTTTGTTTTATTTTAACAGTTGTCTTTAATTAATTAAAATTGTTTATTAGGTTAGATACTAAGAAAAGGGTAAGTATTATATTCATAATTATAGTTAGTCCTTGAGAGATCGACACTCATACTCAAAATTCATTTTACTATACTATAACTTAACATGTACACTTGCCTTCCATTAATAGCCTAACTGTTAATAAGATCACTTTAAAGTATAGATATTTAATTCCTTGGCTGGATGACATGTTAGACAAGCTACATGGAGCTCAATTGCTTTCGAAGATAGATCTAAAGAGCAGGTACCACAAGATCGGGATGAAGGAAGGATATGAGTGGGAAATAGCCTTCAAGATACGATAAGGGCTGTATGTATGGATGGTTATGCCATTTGAACTAACTAATGCACCAAGCACTTTCATTTGCTTGATGAACCATGTGTTGTGCAAGCAGATTTACATAGTTCTATAGTAAGAGCCTATCCGATCATGTCTACCATCTTAAGGAAGTCTTGGATGTGCTGTAAGCTAATAAGCTGTATGACTGTTTGAAGAAGTATTCATTTGTGTGGCTAAAGTAGTATTGCTTACGTTTATAGTTAGAAGGGAAGGAGTGCGAGTGGATGAGGAGAAGATCAAGGTTATAGTTAGTTAGCTAACCCCACAGAATGCTGCTGAGCTTAGGAGTTTCCATGGGTTAGCATCCTTCTGTAGTTGATTTATTCGTAACTTCAACACCATTGCTGCCACTCTGACTAAGCTAATAAAGAGGAATTATGGGTTTAAATAGATGGACCAAGCTTAGTAGAGCTTTGAGGAGATTAAGAAGAAGTTGATCATTACATCAATGCTCACCTTACCGAGCTTTGACAAAATCTTTGAACTTGAATTCGATGCCTCTAAAGTTAGAATCAAAGCTGTACTCATGTAAGAGCGCCAACCAATTGCATATTTCAATGAGAAGCTTAGTGGTATTACCGTAAATTATTTTGTATATGAGAAGGGGTTTTACTCCCTTATTCGAGCTCTAACTATATGGTAATACTATTTATTGCCTCATGAGTTTGTAATTTATATAGATCATAAGTCCTTGAAGTACCTCTACAAACAGTAGAAGCTTTCTTAGTAGCAAGCTAAATGGGTGGAGTATCTTGAAACCTTCTCTTATGTGATCAAGTATGAGGAAGGAAGTGCTAATTTTGCAATCGATGCTTTATTATGATATCATGTATTGATTGCCTACATGTAAGCTAAGATACTTGGGTTTGGATTAATAGCAGAGTTGTATAAGTAAGATACATATTTTGGTCCTATTGTGAGTAAGTGTAAGGATTGGGTTAGTTGTGGATGGGTGTTATTGAGTTGATGGATATTTATATGAACGAAGTCGGCTGTGCATCTTAGACAGCTTGGTATGCAAACCCTTACTTCGGGAGGCCCATGCCGGAGGACTAGCAGGATTCTTTAGGGAGAAAAGGACTTCTAAACTGTTAGAGGAGCATTTCTTTTGGTGAGAGATGATGAAGGATGTCCATTGAATATTGGAGAGGTGTTCTATATGCAAGAAGGCTAAGAGAAAGAAAGAGCCCTATGGAGAGTACTTACCTCTGCCAGCTTGGCTTACAGTTGAGCTAGAAAGTTTCCATCCCCTATTTTTTCTTTATGAGAAGGACTTACCCTTACTCTAATGGTAAGCTCTAGTGATTGCTAAAGTATCCTAGGTACATCATACTTGGTAGTTGTGAGCATGCTTATAGACGCATAAGGAGGAAGAAAGAAGGAAAATGTTTGAATATTCATAAGCTAATTTACGACTTAATATTAATTATACCTTTTATAGTTACCAATTAGAGCAATTTTACAATCTTATATAACTACGAAATTGGATAAAATACTAAAGAAGGAATGTATAATGTTTTATTAGTTTAAGATTTATAAAACACAGTTAGTTATACTTTTAATGGCTATATACTGTCAAAGGATAAGTGGCATACTATGATATGCTACTGTTGATGTAGAGGATCAATGCTATGTTGAGTTCGAGGATTTGTAGATCTAGTCGACAGTTGGCGAGCTTATTCTTAAGCTTGGTATTATATTGGTTGACTTGTTGGGTTGGTTGGTTGCACTTTTTGCTTACCCCTTAGCTAGACTAGCATGGGTTAGCATGAGACCATGATAACTTTAGTTGGAACATAGATGGACTTCCTCTACTTAAGAGATAAGTAAATGCTGGTGGGTGCTCAAATACTCAAACAAGTCGACATGAAGGAGTTTGGCCTCTTCTTCGGTGAGTTGCTACTCAAGAGCTCACCAAACTATGTGGCTAATCCATGAGTTCATGAATTTATTATAGGACCTTGATTCCTATCACTAGGCAGCCTCACCAATAGGGCAAAAGCCCAAACATTCGAGGAGCTCCCCTTTTAAATTTGAGCTCTTAGCCCACCAAGGGTGAATGGAGCCATAGGTCTCTTCAGGCTGTCTAGAGTACCTTGCTGGTATGGCTAAAGCCTAAACACTTGAGGAGCTCCTACTCTTGCCCTTCAAGGCCATTTGGATAACCTCGTAGGCATAAAAGCACGAGGAAATCCCCCTATGCCTTTTTAGGCCTAGGTTTTCAAGCCATCATAATGAATTGAAATTTGTCATTCATGAAGCAAAGCATTCTTACACTATTCCTTAACAAAAAGAAATAGAAACGATGAAGTTGTAATAAGTTATAGTCATTAGTTGTTAAGAGTATTTATATGTAGTAAATTTAAATTCTAACTTAAAACAAGTAGCCATTAAAACACCATATGAGGATCATTGAGGAATCCTTATATACAATATGGATGTCAAAGTAAGAATGGAAATACGTGTATATTTTTTGACAGTGTAGAGATTGATCTATAAAATACACAAAGAAGTTGTTTAGCTTTCGTTTATCTTTCATTAGACGAGTGTGAAGAAGATCAAGAGGAGTCTTGCCGTAAAAGATATAGATACTGTTGTTAGAGCTAGAGATGTATATTAGATGAAGTGACAATAGGTACGTTATCGTATGAAATCTACTTTCCTATTGCTTCTAGTAAAAAATATAGCAACAAAATGAAAACCAAACAAAGCAGTGTGTGTTGTGTCCATCTAGCAAATTTTAAATGCAAAAATCATATTGTTTTATTAAATTTTCCACCAATCCTCATCATCACCTTTATCCATACACTAATGCATATGCATGTATATAGATGAATGCATCAAATCATGATTCAATATGCGAATTTATATTGATCCCTTGTGACATTATTGTTTGAACAAATGAAAATTTTGTGGTATAATATGTTATTTAAATGAAAGATGTATGTTGTTGATTGTTGATTTTCTCTCATTTATATGATCACTTATAAGATAAAAAGGGATTACGAAGGCATAGGAGAGTGCTTTAGTAGGGCTACTCTGATGCTTAAGTCAGCTAAGGTGATAAGAGGGTTAAAATGCTAATGGAAAAAATTGAGAGAAAGTCCTTTTTCTTGAAAGCTTCATCTCCTATAGGATATGACACTAAGCTATCTTCTGACTAGGTTATTGGAGTCTGGCTAAAATCTTGTGTAAACCCCTAAAATTATCAACCTAGCTTTTGTAATAGACTCAACCATGTTAGACAATTTAGGAGTCAACAAGGCTAATGAAAGTGAAAACCCTAAAAGAATTATTCAATTGCGTAAAGAATTTTTTTACCCTAAATGTTTCTAAATGCTAAAGATTTTATTCAAAAGTGATAGAAACCCTAAAAAATGATTATCTTAAAGATATATGTGCACTAATCCAATATGATATACCCTAAAAACCTAATTGAGAAAATAATGCTCATCTTTTGTCCAATTCACTGGTAAAAGGTTAGAGATGACTCTCGTTCATGTTTATATGATTTGAATCCTTAAGTAATCCATTAGAAATTAAGATAATGAGTCATAGATTATATTTACTTCTTAAGTAAGTGATTAAGATAGTTTCACTTAGAGTTAGGGTAATAGTTGAAGATTAGGTTATATGTAGTGAACCTTAACACTCAAATTGATACTTTTTGCATTTGTTATTCAAAGTAGTTTATCAAATGAGATATATAGGCTATAAAGACCTAAAGTAAGATCTCATCAACAATGTTTACTAATCAATTCATCAAATATCTCATTTCCCCTCATTTCCTTCATTTTTCCTCTAATTTCCCTTAATTACTACATTATGTGCATAAAATTACACATACTTAAGGAATGTTGACTAAGGTAATGCATGTTGACCAAAGTCAAAGGGTTGACCAAGTCAACATTTTGAAAAGTCAAAAGTCTTAAGAGATAAGGAAAATATCTTAGCTTCTTAATGATGGTTTTCTTTTCTTTTCCTTTTGATTTTTCTTTTCCCTTTCCTTACAATTGTTGCCGTCCACCTCTTCCCCTTCTAGACCCCACCACTTGTTGTCTTCCATAATTGAAAACAAAACAAAAGAAACAAAACCAAAAACTTCCCTTTCATGCCGTGAACTTCCCTCTCCACTTTCACTTTCATTCCTTTGCTTTTGTCTCCATAAACTTCAACACAATTAAAGGTATGTCTTTAAGTTGTTTTATGTTACTTTATGTTATTCATTAGTTAGTTAATTAGGTAGATTAGATAAGTAGTTAGGTGTTTAGTGAAGTCTTGAAGAAGAGGAAACAAAGTTTCCATCTTTAAGTATAGAAAATGAAGAATCATGAAGGAAATGGAAGAAATACATGTGTATGTGTACATAAAAAAATACCAAAGGAATACAAGTATGTGAACCTTTATACATAAGTAATTATCATGTACATAACCTAACTTAAGACCATATCTAACTATATATGTGTATACTATACTAAATACATACATAGAAATGCAAAAGGATGAAATTGAGAGGATTTTCTTAAGGGAAAATTTGGCATACGAATTTTTAGTATAAAAATACGTATCCAACCGTATAGGTATATGAGTAGGAATATATGTATAAATATGGTATAAGTATATGTAGATGTATAAGTATATGTATGTATAAGGCATATGTACATAAGTATAAGTAAGGGACAAATGTACATAAGACATGTACATATGACATAAGCATAAGGTAATGCTTATGTAATCAAATGATGAGGTGAGTGATGACATAAGCATATGATGACATAAGCCATTACATAAGCAAGTGATGACATAAGCAATAACATAAAGAAAAGATGATGTAAGTGATGACATAAGCATAGGTTTAGAAAATGAGAAAAGTAAGAAAAGTGTAGGTAATTAGGTACTAAAATCAGTAAATCCTAATACACCTTCTAAATTAGATTATACCTAATTCAGTACATGAAATAGTAATAGCAAAGTAAATCCCTAAATTATAAGAATTTAAGGAATAAAGGATATAAATATAAGTAATAAGAATACTTAAGTATTATAACTAAAAATTTCTATAAATTTAGTTCATAATGTAAAATAGGGGTCTTAACATCCAAAACAGACATTACCGTATAAATATACGTCCGAAAACGATGAAAAACGACTATAAATTCATAACTATCAGAAATAAAACGAAAAAGTTATATACAATTGAAATTAAAGTCTTACCTGGTAAAAGTTAATAGTAGTCTAAGTAGAATTAGGTAATTAAATGTTTAGAATTATTAGTTAATTCAAATACTTATTAATGTTATTATCACATAATGATCAGGTGACCTTGAGATGAACGAGGACCTCCCAATCGATTACTACGATTATAACGAATCACCATGGCCGAGTGAGTATTTACCCAATGATTCCATGCTTATTTTGTGATTGTAGATAGTGGACTTAAATACTATTGTTAATTGACTATTGTGTGGGGTTTGGGAAATGCCTGTGTATGTTGGTATGTCTTGAGTTGTGAACTTATCTTAAGTATTGATAATGTTATGTTTGTTGCATGGTAGTATAGAAAATGATTGTGTACACAATTGGATGGTCATAGCATAATTTGAACCTAATTATACTCGGCCTATAAAAAGAAATTGGGACATGCATTAACATGCACAGCATGGATACTATTCCGGCCGTCACATCACACGGAGGTAAAGAGAGGCCATTCGGGGGTTGATATTATTTATTTATTTGGTTCTGTACGGTGCACTCGTACAAAATGACCTTACCCTGGCTCGCGGGAATATTAGGCGTTGGAGGCGCCAACCGCTTGGCTAAGGGTCGAGTCTAGAGGCCTCCGTTTAGGGGTGAATGTGGATTGCGGGGGCCCACTCACAATTATACTAGAACTTAGGTTTTTTGAAAATAAAAGAATTATTTGACATAAGTACAGAATGTGGAATTCTGTAGTAAAGTAAGTTCTAGTATAATACCCGGATCTAATTGGTGCCGTGTAAACTCCAACCCTGACTTCGGAGGGTGTTAGATCTGAGTTACGTATATGAACTAGTTAATTATATGTATTGTTTGGCATATTGGTTGATCATTCATTCATATGTTTGAATATAATGTATTTATAACTTGCTTGTAGTGTGGCTGGGGGTTTTGCTCACTAAGCTTAGGCTTACACCCCTTTAGACTTTTGTTGCAGGATAGCCTGTTCGTAGAGACAGGACGAGGAATGCCGCAGGTTAGCTTAGGGACTTGGGCAAGAGCGAACTGTTATGTGTACTGAGAGAGAACAGTTTATATAGACTCTTCCCATGTACTTTTGTTTATCTTATTATTATAGACTTAGACATACTTAAACGCTGTGTAATGTAAGCTTTGTAACTTAAATTTTATATGAATATGTTTGTGTAATGATATCATGTGAGTTTGGATGTTCTTTGGAAACTAGTGGTTGTAGAGCCTTGTATATTGTGTGAAGAGTTCTTGATTGGAAGGGTAACCAATCAGGAGTTCTTTGTATAGTATACGGCGTCTGCCACGACTAGGCCGTCCTCAGTTCGTGACATCTTGGGTAAGGGGTAGGCTAGTTTAGGCTTAGGGCCCATGTCTGAAAAGGCCTATAAACAGTTGTTTCCTACTTTCTTTGGTGATAGGTTTGGCAAGGAGAGTAAGTGCAATTATTAGACAATGAATGTGAGCTAAGGCTATAAGAAGAGCATTTTATTCATACTTTCGATCTTACCTACGATTCGGTGAACTGGAGTTTTGACTTAGACAAAGTAGTATAGTAAACGGGAAGCCAAAGTGAGATACGACCATGCTGAGTGGATCAACAAAGCAAATAGGTCATCTAAGTTAAACAAAATCTATACTTAGTAGAGTGGCATAGCAAAAAAGTCATTTGAATGACTTAAGGAAGTAAAGCTAAATTGATGAGCTAAATGAGGCCAAGTCTTGGCTCATTTTGGAAAGGTGAATATGTGGACATCGAGAGGTTAACTTTACTTTTGGGGACCTAAATAGTTTATGATGCATAATCCATACAGCAGTCTCTGATGCCAATGGGGTTCAAATGGGAACAAGGAACGGGAAATGAGAATGGGGTTTTGACTACAAATGTATATGGATATCATACACCAAGGCACAAACACAATCAGGGGTTGAGCTTAAAACAGGGTTTGATATAAGTCATGAATACTAAATGTCACTCGAGTTTCAAATGGGAGGTTAGAAGCGACTCACTAAATCACTCAAATGAAGGGTTCACCATAATCTTAAAGGTAAGATTGATAAGAACGCGAGAGATTAAGGAGTATGGCACACTCAATAATCTGAAACACCAGCTTAAAGGGCTTAAGAATGTCCTTACTTCCAGAAGGAATGTTTAAGTATAAATTCATTATATGAATATTCTTCACTATCTGTCTTCTCTTGATAATTACAAATGTTGCTATTTATAGCAAGTCCTAAAGCCCTAATGGTAAAACTGTAAATAATATACAAGGCCTTAAACCCTAAAGAATGGACCATAATCAAAATAAGAAAAATATTTACAAAGTATATAAAACTATGCACTTAACGGAGTGGTCAGTATGCAGTCATCCGAGCTATCTACGAACCCAAGTAGGGGTCGGTTGGCAATTGGGTGTCCAAGCAAGGGTGGGATGTTTGGAAGTCTTATTGTACTTGGTCGAGCTCCTAGTGAGGTCAGCCCACAGTTGTTGTACTCATGGATTACTTGGTGCGATCTCTCCTATGCTGTGCTGAGTTGTTATTTAGCCTCGAATGCTTGATTGTGTGGTTTCTTAGCTTCTAAGTAGATGACAGACTTGAGGCCGAGTAGCTCCTTTTCTTCCTCTCAGCCTTTTGGTATTAGCTCAGCTTCGATAAAATCTATTTAGCCTTGGCTTTGAACAATTTGGCCTTGGGTTAAGACAGGTCGGTTTCAGCTTCTAGTAGGTTAGCGTTGTCTTAGGATAGGTCGGCCTTGGCTTAGGGATTATCGTAGATTGATTCCTATCAGTTTTAGTCCATGATGAAGCCTAAAGAAGAAAAAAGGCGGACTTTGTGGCCTGGAGATGTCGCATTCATTATGAGGGCTTGAAAAGGCCTATGGGGAGTTCTTCGTGCTTTTTTGCCTATAAGGTTATCCAAATGGCCTAAAAAGGCGAGAGGGGGAGTTCTTCAAGTGTTTGGGCTTTAGCTATACTGGCAACATTTTTTGAGTCGCCTGAAAGGCCTATGGCTCTATTCACCCTTGGCAAGTTAGGAGCTCAGATTTGAAGGGGAGTTCCTTGAGTGTTTGGGCTTTAACCATGCCGGGGAGATTACCTAGTAATAAGAATCAAGGTCCTATAGCATGATCTTAAGCTCATGGACTGGTTACCTAGTTCATCGAGCTCTCCTAGTTCATCGAGCTCTCCAACAGTAACTCAGTAAGGAAGAGGTTGAACTCCTTTGTGTTGACCTATTTAAGTACCTAAGTGCCTACCAACATCTACTTATCTCTCAAGTGAAGGAAGTCTATCTATGCTCCAACTAAAGTCAACATGGTCTTACGCTGACTTGTACTAGTCCAGCCAGGGACCAAGCAAGTAGCTCAGCTAACCATACCAATAGCTAGGTTAATATAACGTCAAGCTTGCTAACTCTTGGCTAGATCTATAGTTCCACAAACTCAACATAGCAATGATCCTCTATGTAATAGTTGCCTATCATAGTGTTCCATACGTCCTTTGACAATGTATGGCCGTCAGAAGTATCACCAGTTATGTTTTATCTATTTTACTCTTATAAAACATTATACATTCCTTTAGCATTTTATCAAATTTTGTTATTATAAAAAATAGTAAAGTTGCCCTAGTTAGCAACTATAAAAGTCTCATTTGTACTAAGCCTCAAATTAGTTGATGAATATTCAGACAATTTCCCACTTTCTTCCTACTTATGCTTGTGTAAGCATGTTCACAACTACTAAGTTTGGTGTGCCTAGGACGCTTTAGCAATCATTAGGGCTTACTATGAGAATAAGGTGGGTCTGTCTCATAGAGAAGAAATAGGAGATGGAAACTTTTTAGCTTAATTGCAAGCTAAACTGAGTAGTTTGTAAACCTCCAATATTTAATGGACATCCTTAATCATCCTTGGCAAAAAGAAATGCTCCTTTTAGTAGTTTATGAGTCCTTTTCTCCCTAAAGTATCCTGTTAGTCGTCGACATTAGCCTCTTAAACTAGGAGTTTGCATACCGAGCTATCTAGGATGCATAGCTAACCTCATTTATACAGATATCCATCAGCTCGTAATACCCATCTATGACTAATCCATCCTTATGCTTAGTCACAATAGGACTAAACTATGTATCTTGCTCGTATAGCTTAGTTATTAATCTAAACCCAAATATCTTAACCTATATTTGGGCAATTAGTACATGCCGTTGTGATAAAGAATTGGCTATAAAATTGGTACTTCCTTGCTTATACTTGATCACATAAGGAAAGGTTTTGGGGTATTTCACCCATTTAGCTTGCAATTGAGAAAGCTTTTGTTGTTTTCGGAGGTACTTCAAGGACTAGTGATCTGTATAAATTACAAACTCACAAGGCAATAGATAGTATTGCCATGCAATTAGAGCTTGGATGAGGGAGTAAAACTCCTTCTCATATAATAAATAATTTAGGGTAACACCACTAAGCTTCTCATTAAAATATGTAATAAGTCGGTGCTCTTACATGAGTATAACTTTGATTCCAACTCCAAGGGCATCACATTCAAGTTTGAATGCATTGTCAAAGCTTGACAAGTGAGTACTGGTGTAGTGTTAACTTCTTCTCAATCTCCTCAAAGCTTTGTTAGGCTTGGTCCATCCATTTAAACCCATTGGTCCTCGTAGTTATCTTTATCGTAGGAGCAGCAATGGTGTTGATGTTGTGAATAAATTGCCTATAGAAGGTTGTTGACCAGTGGAAACTCCTAAACTTAGCAACATTCAGTGTGGTTGGCTAAGTAGCTATAGCCTTAATCTTCTCATCTACTCGTACTCATTCCCTTCTAACTACAAACCTAAGCAAATATTACTTCAATTACACAAAATGTACACTTCTTCAACTTGCTATATAGCTTCTTAGCTAGCAGCACATCCTAGACTTTCCTAAGATGATTAACATATTCAGATAGGCTCCTACTGTAGACCAAAATATCATCGAAGTAGACCATAACTCTTCTGCTAATCTACTTATGCAACACATGTTCATTAGGCATATGAAAGTGCTTGGCACATTGGTCAATCCAAATGGCATGACTATCCATTCATACAACTGATGTCATGTCTTGAAGGCAGTCTTCCACTTATCTCCTTCCTTCATCCTAATATGGATGGATATCTAACATGTTATCTAGCAAGGGAATTGAGCTTTTATAACTCACAATGATCTTATTAATAGTTCGATTGTCTATATACATTCTCTATGACCCATTTTTCTTGGGCATAAGCAAGATCGAAACAGTACATGGGCTTATGGTCTCTCATACAAATCCTTTTTCAATCAGCTTGTCAGCCTACCTCTTAAGTTCCCAAGCTTTTTCATGGTTCATCTTTTATACGGGTTGATTGGGGAAGCTAGCCCTCAATGGCATGTTTGATGCCTCATAGGGGTGATAGTCCTTTAGGTAGCTCTTTAAGGAATGGATTGACATATTTTTCAAGGAGGTCTTTTAACTTGATAGGGGTAGACTTCAAGTTGGTAGTTTTCATCAATTACTTAATAATAAGTAAGTACATCAAGTTGGCTTCCTTAAGAGCTTACTCTACTTCACCTCGACCTACACGTAAGCTTATCTTTTTAGCTTAGCATATGCCAGCTTGAGCTTTATGCACTTTTTATAGGGTTATAGGGTATAGTACAATATTTATCCCATCCTTCTAGAATAATTACGTATTCTAGTAACCATCATGGAAATGCGCCAATCAACCATCCATGGTCGGCCCAACAATACATGGGAAGTACATGTGGGCACCACATTACATAGTACTTTGTCCTTGTATCTATCTCCAATGGAAATCAATATTTAGGTTTGTTGGGTCATGTATATAAGGCACCCTTCTTGTTTAGCCAGTGAAGCTTATAAGGCTAGGGGTAGAATAGGTTGGCAACCTTAGTTAGGTAACCAAGCTGGTTGCAATTACACCTATTGATTAGCTCCCTCTATTGATCATTGACACATATAGATTCCCTTTTACTATACACCTAATGTGGAAAACGTTCTCCTAATGTGCCTCTTCTTCAGTTATGGTTACCCTTAAAGCTCAGCATACTACCATGCTCATGAATTTCTCTTTCTCCATGTTTCATGGTGACCTCTTCATCTTGTTAAAAATTGTTGAGAAATCCTTCAATAGTATCTTCACTCTTATCCTTCCCATCCTCTAACTCTTCCTCAATTGCATTCTCCAATTTGTCTCCCTTCATAACCATTACCCATTTGTTTGGAATTATGATGCAATGTACCCAAATCTAAGACATTTAAAGCACTTCATCTCTTGGGTCTTCCATCCTAAGCTTTGCCTAACATCTCTCTTCACATCAATTTATGAGGTTTTAGCCTTACCACTATTATCCTTAGGTTGTTTAGAGGTCGGACTATGTTCGTCCATAACTTGACTATACTTAGGTTGAGTAGAATGAGGCTGGGTCTAAGGTATAGGTTGGCTACCGGGATCTTAGCTAGGCAACATATGCCTTTGTTGATTGACCTTTTGTGCGAATTGGATAGCTTCATCCAAAGACCCAGTCATCTAGACCTCAACTATGTTTCTAATGTCTAACCTTAGACTAGAGATGAATCAAGAGAAGGTTCTTGGTTTAGGCTCATCCATGTCATATTAGATCGTCAACATTTCGAATTCTTTGAGATAATCATTTATACTCCTTATCCCTTGCTTCAATTCTTGGAGTCAATTGAACATATCTTATCGATAATATTTAGGAATGGAGTTACCTTACATCACTTGCTTCATCTAATTCCAAGTCATCACTTCTCATTTGTTATCTTCCTCCTCATAGCTTGCAACTTCTTCTACCACATAGCCAAGACCTTGTAAAGGTGGCCAATCTAACTCGATTGATGTTGTCATAATCATAACACAAAAAAACTTCTCCTCTAAGTCTAGGTATTCACTGATGCTCCTAGCTCCATTGAAGCTTGATATATGTACCTTGACATTATCTATGCCTTTAAAAGCTTAGCCATGAGGTTCTTCAGACTCATAGAAATTTTCATCCTTATCCTCTTCATCATCATTCAGGTCTATCCTTCACCTAGCTTGTCAACCTTTAGCTTTTACTCCTCTAGCTCGATTCAGAATTGGGTAGTACTGCTCTTCCACCTCTTGAAGATAGTGCACTCTTGCCTACCTATTCAGGATAGGTGAGCATCGACAACAATAGGTTAAGGATCAATCTATTCAGTAACAATAGGTTGGTCACATTCTTACACCACTTCGACAAGCATATTATTGACAATTTGACACATGAATGTAGTCATTTCAACAACCGTTATGACTGAGTCATTAGTTTTCTCATTTGTTGTCTGGGGAGCCTAGTTACCTTGCTTTCCATAGTTGAACACGTCACTCGCAGGGTTGATGAGACCGCCCTAAACACTATGATTTGACATTATAACCTTTTAGCTTTAGAAATTTCCATGGTCACTACTATAGTTATGATAACACACAACCACCACAATTCGCTCCAATAACCTAATTCCATTTTGGTTCTAATTCCTACTATTCAATTCCTCACGCAACCTTGCACTCTAGATAACAACAAGCCTATGAATAATCAAATCTACACTCAAAACTCAGATCCTACACAACCTTATGTGCTACAACTTGCTTCATAGCTTATTTTGTTTCTTGGGCACGAAAACAGAGCATAATAAAGTACTGAATAGATACACTCATGTGCAACTATTTATCTAACTCCACTTTAAACACAATATTACCACAGCACACTTCCATACAATGCTTTAAATTTCCCAAATGCAGCCTACACACACCTTTGGTTGAAAACTCAAGCTTTGATATTAGAATAAAAGTTGTTGTGCGTAAGAGCTTCAACAATCACTAGGGCTTACTAAGAGAATAAGGGTGGGTCTTTCTTGTAGAGAAGAAATAGGAGATGGAAACTTTCTAGCTCAATTGGAAGCTAAACTAGGGATATGACTCACCAAGGTTAGTAAGACAGACTCACACCATACACCTGATATGACGTACGAATAGTGGTAATGAGGGTAATCGCCACTACTTTTTAGCTATGATTGGAACTAGATAAGAGTAAAGGGCAAACCAAAGCATGTAAGCTTGAAACCAGAAAATAAGTGTTCCATATTAACTCTTGAAGAAGACGATGGCTATTGCCTTTTGCAGGAGTTTAAATAGTTGCTATCTAGGGCAACTTGCTAAAAGTAGTAAAGACAAAAGGGACAATTCAAATATGGTAAAATATAAGGAATATTTAAGGGTATAAGTGCAATTATGAGAAAAGAGCTTTGGTTGGCAAATTCCTTCATTGGGCTCTTGTCTAAAGAGACAAACTAGTATGTTTAGACTTATTAGGTGTCGGGAAATTCTAGTCTTTGTCTCCCATGAAGGTTAGTAACTAGTAACCTTGACTTAGACCTTAGGACAGAAGGTAAGGGTCAACAAACCCAAGCCGTCTTATGCTCAGCCAAAGGTTTCGAAGCTTGAATCACGATATAATAGCTCAACATATGGTGAGAATGGAAATTTTATCTCTTATGTGGGTTGTAAAGGAAAATGATTATAGTTTATAGCTTAAGAGTAATAGATACTAAGCTCCTAATAGCAACAATTTTTTGCTTGGCTTAAATGTTCTATTAACAATCTTTTGAGCATTAACTATAGTTGGTTGTTAAGGCAATTGTTATTGACTATCGTTATCTAGTGGTATGAACATTAGTTTTGTATTAGGATGAATCAAATTCAAACCTCCTCCCTATATTGGGTATAATGTATTTATAAAAAAAAAAAACCTTGTAGGTGGCTAAGACTTTATATAAATATTGATTGCAAGATTAGATAGAATTTTATATTATAAAAGAAAACCAAGTGACATAAATAGAATTTTGTTAGTATAGAGATTAGTTATCCAAGTCATTTTTGCATGGTTTACATATTCCCTTATAATGATGGCTTATCCATTTTAAATTAAAATATTATGTAATCCTTAAGTTATAGTTCATTCTATGTATTAGACATAAAAATTATATGATTATGTGTTCCCTCTTAGAGGCGATTAATTTTGTTCGATGTAAGTCATAGTGAGAATTCTAGTATTATTGCAATCTGTTCTTGTAGGTCCCAATGAAGTAACCAAGAAGGGGAGGGGTGAATTGTTTACTTTCCAAAATTTATAAGACAAAACGATTTTAAAAAGTAAACCCATTTATTACTAAGGAGATTGGCTTGAAAGTAAGTGAGCTAGTGGAATAAAGAAAATGCATGAACAATAGAAGAGTAGGGATAGAAGATCAGGCAAATCAATTATAGTGCTTTGGCCTTGTGCTTACTGCACTCTTTTAGCTCTATTGATAGAGAGATGGCATTCCTCACTAGAGTCATTCCACTATCTACTTTTCAACAAAACAAGCTTTGAGAGATTATAGCCATAAATTCCTCTGCTCTGACTTACTTAACCTCAACTTAGGCCAAGCACTTAGAACTATAGAGAATTACAAAAAATCTCTCTTAAATCTACACAACAAACTCTTAATAATGGTATAGAGAAAAAAATGAGGAGATATTACAATTGATCCTAAAAAAAAAAGCACAAAAATGAAATAAAATAAATTTAGCTTGTGATCGATCTTTTGATCTTGTTGCTTTTTGAGAATTACATTGAAGTGGTCTTTGCAGCACTTGTATATTTTTTCGTACAATGTTCCTTTAAGACTTCAAGTCTTTATATACTTTTGGTTTGCGATGGTTACTTCGACAAATTCTTGGAATGCCAATTAATAATTTTTTAAGCCATTGGTCCTTTCCTTAAATACTTGAAGTGATCTTGATAAGGAAAATTTTTGCCTCCTTTATTCGATCTTAATTCTGAACTCCCATATAGGCTTCATAATTCCTTCCATAATTCCTAGTGTTGTTTTCTTTGAAATGATCTTCTTTCTAGTAATGGTATGTAATCCTTCCTTTCTTAAAACATTTGACCATGCCATAAGGAACATAAGGAAAGGAATCTTTCCTTATTTTTGACCTCCTTGAAGATATCCTTTGTCAAACAAAAAAAAAAAAAACTTTGAAAATCATTTTAGTTTTTGTCCTTCTTTATTCTTTGGTCAAATATCCTTCTATTCAAAATGTGTCCATTTATATTTTGAAATAATGTAGAAGCATATTCGAAAAATTACCCTTTATATCTTAAAATGGATTGACTTTAATCCTTATGGATTTTTATCCTACTTTGTGGAACATATATATTCAATAGATGGAGTAGGGCCTTTTGTCAAACTTTTAGAACAAAAATTCTGGTAAAATTTAAATCGCATTATTTATTTCAGTTAAGTAACTTTCACATTGCTAGATCTTATTTCTCTATCTTTTGACTCATCATCTGATTGATCCTTTGATTGGTCTTTTGATTAAAAAGTGAATATCCTTTTAAACTATGTCGCTTATACTTGAATAGGTACACACACATGCACAAACATATATTCTTCCATATATTCCTTTTTGTTATCATCAAAACACATAAAGAGAACTTAATAGTACTTTGTTGACATTAAGTTAAGATAAATTGCAAGGATGCTTAGATATTTATTCAATCCATGTTTAACCCATATATATTTAAAATTTAGCATTTAAACTTACCATATCTATTAACATGGGTTCCATGCAGCATCTTGAGATACGTAATGTAACTTACTAATGATAATGGGTAGTTACCTATCACTAGGTGGCATGACCCACATATTATTGTGTACAAAAACACTCCCCAACTATTCAGATATTTTTAAGGCTTGAAGCAATTGAATCATGATTGGTATTATCTCATAAGTTGTCCTCGAAGGAAATTACTTAAAGGGATAACTTTGCCTACTTATGGGTGGATGAAGAAGTTCTTTATAATAAATTTGGAGGTTAATGTGATTTTTGGACAACTTGGGTTGAGTCAATCAGGTTGAACACCATAACGTTGATGGACATATGATAATGAGGCAACCGGACACAATCTTGGAGAGTTAGAGAGAAGAGGGGTTGACCTTTCCATAGAGAGGGAAGTTTAGCACTTTCTTGGCATGGAGTTTATTCCTAATAGGGAAGAGGCTAGGAAGGGTAATGGAGGTACTTTTGAGACTTTCGTTGTGCTTAAGTGGTCTTACTACAAGGGAGTTATGTCTATTGAGGTTAAGGGAATGAGATCTCCTAAAGGCTCACACTCTCTATGGTGCCTTGTTGTGTTTGGTTTTGTTATTATGTTTTGATTGTTGATTGTTGATTATTGATTATGTAGGAATTACTGAGCTTGGCATTGTTGCTCTTAAGGCAGTTAGCATGGAGTTCACCAAGGACAAAGGAAGCAAAGGTGTCCCAACTTAAAATAAAGTTCCATTACCTCCTAAAGAGAAACCAGTAGTTATTAAGAGGCCTAAAGGGACTAAACTTGCAAGCTTTGGTAAAGATCCTTGTTTAAAGTTAAAGCTAAAACTAAAATTGCTAGTGAATCAGGATGAAAAGTATACAAAAAAAGCCTCTAAGGGAGGATGTAACCAACTCTAGGAAATGGACATTGTACTCATTTGTTTGCTTTTAGTAGAAATGCTGCCAACACTAGTGCGACTTGCATCTTGACAAGCTAACAGTGAACTTTCTCAATTGACAAATCTTTCCTTGTTATTCCTTTTGTACTTAGGATTGCATGTCTCTTTTCTATTTTAGCTATAACCCTTTTAGTCTTTTCCCTTTTAGGAAAGGATGCTCTAATTGGTAAGTATAAAAGGGATGCTATCATTGTCTTCTTCATATATAAAATATACTACACTTCTTAAGCTTGTGCTTTGAAGAGCTTTATTTAACTCTTATTTAGTTCCCTTTAGTAAGGAATTAATGGCAAGTAAACCTAACTCAAACTTGTTGTTTATATCAAGTAAACGGAGTAGGGCCAATTGCAATCCTTGGTGAATTATACATTTAGCTTGGCCTTTGGATGTTGCTAACTTTCACTTTCATCTTCTTCTCTACAAAAAGGACCTAGTGATACACTTGGTAGGCCTTAATGATTAATAACTCGTTGGCATACCACAGGTGGTTAGGCAACTCCTATTTGCATGTGCCATTTTTCCTCTTTGTCTTCTTCTCCAAAGGGGGTTAGGTACATGCATGGGTTAGTTCGAAGAGTTTACGGGCCCATGTTTGAAACAAGCCACTAACACATCCGATTTAGAGAGAAAACACAACCAAGCATGAGAGAAAGTGAGGGCTATGGTTTTGGCTTACCTTAATTGCATTAAGAAACACACATACACACATACATAGAGAATAAAATCATAGTTCTTGAATGTACTATGTGACTCTAGAGTCATGAGTGATTAAAGGTATGTTTCATAAAGTGTGCATTGTACTCTACAATAGTGGGCTTGAAATAGTATTGGGCTTGCTATCATCTTTCACTATGATCTTAATTTAGATAATAAGTATTTGCAAATATTATCAAAGTGACAAGTTTTATGTTTATAACTAAATTTACTATTTGAAAGATATGAATTGTGAATTCAATTAAAATTGTGAAAGATATGAAATATGAAAGTAGTAAAAGTCATTTATATTCGATAAATAGGACTTGTCTTGATTTAAATGCAAAATCATGCTTTGGTATTATATTGGTAATTTTACTATTGATTTTAGGTCATTTCTAGATTTCAAGACTCAGATGAAGTAATCTGGTAAAAAGAAGAGAATTTAGGTAATTTTTGAAGGAAATTTCACCAATTTTGAAGGATGACTTGAGGATAAGAAGTGTAGGAGAGAATTTGTCCCAGAATTAATTGAAGAGAAAGACTACGGTTGATCTCCACAATTGTATTCCTTAGCCATAAAGCTCGAGTCCTCAATTTCTAATTAATGCTTGAAGAATTTTGGCTAAGTATAAGGCTAAGGTCTAACTCGATGGTTGTGATCCATTTGTCATTAAATTTAAGTCAAATTTTCAAAGAATTATTATAAGGAATAGTCCAAACTTAGACTCTATGGTCGTGTACTCACCCATGGACTTGCCATGATTTTTAAAACACTTACCATTTGAATATTATTCTATCCAAACAATATAAATAGATGTCAAACACATTTGTAGAAAAGGGGGAGATTCCATAAGGATAAAATAGAAGCATTTATTAGGGTTTTATTCAATTATATCATAACAGTTCTTGTTTTTATTATGTCTATAGCGTAGATCTACATATATCTAGACATGTAACCTTGAGGTTACATTTAGCGTACGATATATCCATTTATTCTAATGAAATTCTTTTGTTCTTATTAATTCAATTACGTGTTTTGTATTGATTAGGTTATTATTTCTAGAGTTTCAACTTAGTTATTAGATTTTATTTATTGAAGTTATAAGGCCAATACATAAATAAATCTACCATAATTAAAGGGATTTGCTATAAGCTTAGAGATAAATTATAGATTTCTTCCATAATCAAAATTAATATCTAGTTTGTTTGTTACAGAATTCATGTTCTTAATGTTGTTTTAATTTATTCTATCCCATAAGCAATTCGGGCAAAATGTAATTAGGATTAGAAAACAATAGAGAAGCGATTCCTATTAATTTAGCGATTGAATTCCTCTAGTTAATAAGAATAAGGAATACATTAGAAACTTTAGGCTACTGCATATTAATCTCTTGGTGATTAGAGTCTAAATATCACTTTTTATGGTTAATTAGGTTTTTGTTAATTGATTGCATTGTTAGTATTAGTATTAATTAGTTCTTGTTTCTCAAAATCCCTTTTATCCTTTAATTCATTACTACTACTATTATTAAATTTTAATTAGAGTAATTTAGTATAAGTGAGCAAGTTTTCAATTCTTGTGGGACCGACAACCCTGGACTTTAGAAGTCTTCTATATTATTACTTGACAGGTGTACTTGCCTAAGTAGTGCGATACATGCGCATCAAGTTTTTGGCACCTTTGTTAGGGATTGTTGATTAGAAAAGCTCGTTCCTTTATTACTCTATCATTTTTTCTTTTTAATGTTTTTCTATTTGTTTCTTTTAAGTTAATTCAAATCTAACGTAATTTTTTTTTTCTTGTTTGTGTTTGAGGAGACTAGAGTGATGGCCAATAATGGTGAAGTACAAAAGATTATGTTTGATTACATTAAATCATCAATTAGTGAAGTTGACTCCAGTAATGCAAGACCAATAATCACTACAAACAAACGTATGATTTGTCTAATAATCATCTAGATGGTTCAGCAATAATTATGGTTTGAAGGTTCTCTAGAAGAGGATTCATAAGTGCATATTGCCAACTTCTTGGAGATATGTGCTACCTTTAGAATTGAGGGGGTTACAGATGATACAGTTAGGTTGAGATTATTTCCTTTTTCTTTGTAGGAAAAAGCAAGCCAATCGTTGGCCCTACTTCAAAAAGATTCAATTATGTCATGGGAGATATTAACAAATGAGTTTTTAGAAAAATATTTTCTTCCAGCTAGGACAGCTAAACTTCATAGCGACATTTCGTCATTTACTCAGTCTGACGATGAAACTATATATGATGCTTAAGAGCATTTTAAGGAATTACTTAGAAAATGTCCTAATTACGCTCCTCCACTTTGGATGCATGAACAAAACTTTTATAACGGGTCAAATTTTGCTACTAAACAATTTGTTGATGCATCTGTAAGTGAAACTTTAAATTTGAAAATTCTAAATGAAGCTTACGCTGTGTTTGAAGGTTTGGCTATGAATAACTATTACTAGGAAGGTGCTAGACCTAGTAGGAAGAAACCTATCATGGTAGATGTATAAGCTGCTACAACTTTAGTAGCCATGGTAGATGCCTTGAATAAAAAGTTAGACACTTATCTTATGTTAGCACAACCTTCTATGATAACAAATTCAGTTAACATATGAGGACATATGGCACAAAATTATCAAAGTCTAGTTAATAATTTTATGAATCAAATGGAGATTTAAACATATGCCTTATAATGATTTTGAAGAATGGGGTAGGGCATGTTTTGCTTATCTAGGTGATTATTTTTATGCAACTTAACCAAGTAACTTATAGATTTCAACCCCCTCCTCAAAGAGAGGAGAAATCAAAAATAGAAGATTTGTTGACTAGGTATATATAGAGCAATGATGCTAGATTGGCAAGAATAAAAACAATAAGAGCCTTTATCTTAAGCTTAATCAAAAGCTATAACCTTGAGAAGTGATAAGGAGTTGTAAGTTGCTAAGTAGCTTGAAAAAAACCTAAGTCAACTTAGAGCTAGTGATAGAGGAGCCAAAAGATAAGGTCGCAGAAACTTCAAAATCACCTAGGAAGGAACCGGAACCCAAGCAGGTTAGAAAATACAAACCGCCAATTACATATCCTTAGAGGTTAAGGAAAGAATGCTCAGATAAGTAATACATTAAGTTTCTTTTATTTATGTAAACAATTGCATATTAATTTATCATTTGTGGAGGCTTGTCGCAGATGCCTATGTATGTGAAGATCTTAAAGGAGATGCTCTCCAACAAAAAGAAATCGGAAGAATTATCTATGGTTATGCTAAGTGAGGAGTGTTTAGCTATCTTGCAGAATAAGCTTCCAATAAAGCTAAATGATCTAGGGTGTTTTACTATCCCTTATCTTATTGGAAATTTGTCTATTAAGAAAGCATTAGCCAATTTCCAAGCTCACATAAATTCAGTACCTTATAAATTATTTAAACAACTAGGCCTAAGTAAACCTAAATTGACTTAAATGAGTTTACAACTAGTTGATAAATCAGTAACATACCCTAGAGGTATAATTGAGGATGTACATGTTAAAGTAGATAAATTTATTTTTCCCATTGATTTTGTCATCTTAGACATTGATGAGAATATTGAGGTGCTACTCATCTTAGGTAGACCCTTTTTAGCTATAGCTAGAGCTATAATAAATATTAATGATGGTAAGCTTACACTAAGGGTAAGAGAAGAAGAGATGGTAATTAAAATAAAAGAAGTAATGAAAAAGTATGTCGAACAAGATGATACTTGTTTTATTCTAAATGCCACTGACTCTTTAGTGTCTAGTGCTTTGTAGGGATTGCTAACCAAAGATCCTTTAGACTAATGTTTGAAACAAAGAATCTAGAAAGAACCATCTAATGATTTGGACATATCTGATGTAAAAGCTTAATTGGAAGCTAATTCTCCATCTATGGAGAGAAGATTTGAGTAGGTAAAAGGAGCAAAATTAAAGACTTCTATTAAGGAGCCTCCAAAGCTAGAATTAAAGTAACTATTAGATTATTTGGAGTATGCTTTTGTGGAGGAGAACTTGAAACTACTTGTGATATTATCTTCATAGCTAATTAGCCATCAAAAGGAGAAGCTTTGAGTATGCTGAGAGATCACAGCAAGGCGATTGCCTATAAGTTTCTGACATTAAGTGAATTAATCCCTCATTTTGCACTTAGAAAATCTTGTTAGAAGAAGGCCACAAAACTCGTAGTGTGACCATAGAGACGCCTGAACCTGAATATGAAAGAAGTTGTCAAGGTAGAGGTGATTAAGCTTATGGATGTAGGTATGATTTACCCTATTTTTGATAGCTCTTGGGATAGTCTTGTGTAAGTTGTACCTAATAAGGGAGGCATGATAGTAGTATCGAATGAGTATAATGAGTTGATTCTGATGAGAGTAGTTACAGGTTGGATAGTTTGTATTGACTATAAGAAGCTCAATAATGCTATGAGAAAGGACCACTTCCTTATGTCATTTATCAACCAGATGTTAGAGTGACTATCAGATCATATGTTTTACTGCTTTTGAGACGATTTATCTAGTTATTTTCAAATCCTATTGCCCTAAAGGACCAAGAGAAAACTACTTTTACATGTCCTCATGTCACTTTTGCATATAGGGCATTGCCTTTTGGCTTCTGTAATGCACTTACGATTTTTCAATGGTATATGATGCCATTTTTGATGAATTTATGGAGGATATAATGGAAGTTTTTATGGAGGATATAATGGAAGTTTTTATGGATGATTTCTTGGTTTTCGAGAATTCATTTGATCACTATCTTAGGAATTTATAAAAGGTTTTGGCTAGGCGTGAAGAAATTGATTTAGTTTTAAATTAGGAAAAATGCCATTTTATGATACAGGAAGGCATAGTGCTAGGACACAAGGTGTGTTGGAAAGGTATAAAGGTGGATAATGCTAAAATTGACACCATTACAAAATTGTCTCCTCCTACATCTCTTTCAGCTATGTGTAATTTCCTAGGTCATGCTAGGTTTTATAGGAGGTTTATTAAAGATTTTTCAAAAATAGCTAGACTATTAACACGGTTATAAGAAAAAGATGCTTTGTTATATTTTCTCAAGATTGTCTAGATACATTTGACACTTTAAAAGATAAATTAACTCATATCCCAATAATGGTAGCCTGTGATTAGAGCTTACCATTTGAATTAATATATAATGCTAGTGATTATGCTGTAAGGATAGTGTTAAGTCAAAGGTGAGAAAAGCATTTCCAACGATTTTTTATGCAAGAAAGACCTTCATTAAAGCTTAGGAAAATTACACTTTCATAGAAAAAGAACTACTGGTAGTGGTTTTCACTTTTGATAAATTCAGGTCATATTTAATTCTTTCCAAAGTTATCGTTTACACTAACCACTCTACTTTGTGATATTTGTTGAATAAGACAGATGCCAAGTCAAGAATGATTAGTGGACCTTATTGCTCCAAGAATGATTAGTGGACCTTATTGCTCCAAGAATTTGACCTGGAAATCAAAGACTAGAAAGGAATACAGAATTTGGCAGCCAACCATCTCTTGCACCTTGAAAACCCATCATTAGAAAAGTTGAATGAACAAGAGATAAACAATAAGTTCTTAAGCGAGAAGTTGTACTAAGTATGTCATTGGGAAACTCCGAGGTATGTTAATATAGCAAATTATCTGGTAGCTAGAATTATCTCTTCAGGATTAGATTATAGACAAAAGAAAAAGTTTTTCCATGATGTTAGGAGTTATTGTTAGGAAGACCTATTTTTGTTCAAAATTTGTGCAAACCAAATAATTTGTAGGTGTATATCTCATTTAGAAGGTTGGAAAATTTTAAAACACTATCGTGTAGGCCTAATTGGAGGACACTTAAGCATGAACAAAACTGCTCAAAAGTCTTCGAGTGTGGTTTTTATCGGCCAACATTGTTTAAGGATGCCTAAAAATTTGTTGAATTATGTGATAAATGTCAAAGGTAGAGAACATATCTAAGAGAGACGAAATGCCACAAAATCCAATATTAATTTGTAAGGTTTTTGATATTTAGGGTATTGATTTTGTGAGAATATGTCTAAATTCTAAGGAAACAAATATATCCTAGTAGCTATAGATTATGTATCTAAATGGGTAGAAGCTGAAGTTCTATCAACTAATGATGTTAGGGTAGTAAAACAGTTCCTAAAAAGTTTGTTTTTTAGATTTGGTGCTCTTAAAGCACACATAAGTGATAGAGGAACCCATTTTTGTAATTTCTAATTAGAAAAGGTATTGAAGTGATATGGAGTTAAGTACTGAATTACAACTCCATACCATGGTCAAACTAGTAGACAAGTTGAAGTTGTAAATAAGGACCTTAAGTGAATTTTAGAGAAGACAGACAACCATAATTGAAAAGATCGGCCTAAGAAGCTCGATGATGCACTTTGAGCTTATAAGATTGCCTATAAGACGCCGATTGGGACAACTCCATATTGGTAAGTATATGGCAAAGCGTGTCACTTAATGGTAGAGATTGAGCATAAAGCTTATTGGGCAATAAAGCAAACTAACCTTGATCTTTAGCATGCAAGTGAATACAGGAAACTTCAATTGAATGAGCTAGAAGAGTGGCAAGATATAGCTTACGAAAACTTAAGAATATTTAAGCACCGAGCAAAGCATTACCACGATAATCAGATTAAGCAAGGGAAGCATGTTAAAGTTGGAGACGAAGTCCTATTAAATCAACCCGATTGAAGCTCTTCCCAACTAAGCTTAGATATAGATGGTCCAGGCCCTATATAGTAACATAGGTATTCCCATACGGAGCGGTGGAGATTTCAAGCTTTGAGAGAGAAACTATTAAGGTAAATAGTCACCGACTTAAACCATATCTCAGAGGGACGTTCAATAAGGATGACTACCATGAGTATGACATCCACCCAATTAAGGAAAATGGGTAACCTCGATCTTAATATGTCGAGCGAATGACATTAAATGAAAGTGCTTCTTGGGAGGCAACTTAAGTTACTTTTCATTTTTTATTTATCTGGACTTTCATTTTATGTCTTTTTGAGATATGTTTGGTTATTTAACAATTCAATACAAGTTGTGTCACACTACGAAAAGGTGAAGCCGTAACAGTCCCGTCGTATGAGCTATCCTAAGATAGAAACTATCATTACGGTTGCTATTTTAGACCTAGTTTACACCAAGCGTACTCGACTATACCCCTTTAAAGTGTCCAATTTGCTACTTGTTTGATATAAACCTGTGGAGTAATCCTTGAAATGATTTATTTAAAATAAACTTGTAATTTGATCTTATAAAAGAGTGAAAGTAAATCCTACAGGTACCTATCATTTCACTTACAGATCAAAATATTGAAAACTACTAAGTCTTTTGAGGAATCTTATGCAATTTTTCTTAAAAGATAAAAAGTTAATACTAAGGCCAATATCCAGCCGTTTCTTGTTGCACCTCATTTCCCGTCCTAGTTTATTAGTATGCTGGTTTTGGTTAGGCACTTGTAATCCATTTGAAACCTATAAAATAAACTATATAGGAATGAGCAACAACTTGCTTAGTAAGTGGGGTAGAGACAGAAGTATATACGCAGCACATCATAAGTAGGGTTTTCAACTAAGTTGGTTAGATGCAATGCATATACAAGCAAATGCCATCGCATGACGTTATTCGGTTTGTCGTGAGATCAGAGAAATTTTGCCCACTCTAATTTGAGTTGAGGAGATTGACATTGCATGCTTCATGAATCGAGACCAAATCAGGGCTTCTATAATGGAGATCACCCTCCTCCCATGACCAACTTCGAATCACAGCCCCCAACCTTGCCGCAACCTCCTCTCTTGTTACTTAGTTCAACTAAGGGTGGGGAAATGACCATTTTAGCTATCTTTATCGAAAGGAGTCCATGTTTGGCTCGAGGATCTTAACCGTTACCCCTAGTAGGTTGCAATGCATATCAAGTTAAATGTTAAGTCGAGTTTGAGTTAGTTCATTTTTGGGGTGATCAACTAAACTTAAACAATTCAAGTATAATATTCATAAAATAATCATAACATGGAGCTTAACTCCTACCACAACAAATCGACACTCAACTACATATGTTGCATATGCATAACCAGCTAACTACAATCATAAGCCAATACATACCAAAGTCTCCAAATATTCTGAAATAATATCCCAAAATACTGTAAAGTATTGATCCCACTTACTTGTCTTGATGCTCACTTCGAAAAACTCGTATCGTCAATGGACTAATTAGTAGGAGACCCTATATATACAAAACCTAAATTCAGTTTTCGTTATAGTTATGAAAATGTTAAGGTTTTATCTAAAACGGTTATATATATAAGAATATATTATCACTATAATATATAGTCTTATTATATATATATATATATATATCGAGTTAAGTTATTAATTATTAATAATATATATAATTTATATTATTATGTATTATATATCATTTTGATTGTATCGAAGTGTACATTTAATTGGTTACATCACATTTCAATTCCGATAGGGTTATCGTAATACATACATTTTAGTAATATTATAGAGTTATAGGTTATATTAGCTAAGATTGTCAGATTTTAATAAAAATAATGTCGTTGGGTTTGTATAAACTCAATTATACGTATTATGGGTCTTATTTCTAGAGATGACTTTTAACTGGGTAATTTGAGTTTTTAATACAATTATATGTATATAATCAAATATTATTGTACTATACGTAATTTACGTTATTAAACTATATTTTATCTAATTTATCATTATAACCCTATAATATTAGTATTGTCTAACCTTAATACACGTATAACATATTGGTTAGTAAAATATCATTAAATATATTAAAAATACACTTTTTATCTAACCTGATCAGTATACATACACATAGTTTTTATTTAACTATTTATTATATTTTAACCTATTATTACTAGAATTGGGTATTGATTCATTATTTAAGTTATTTTATTACGTAAATTCATAATAAATAGTTCAGGTTACCAAATAATTCCTCGATAATTTCTATAGACTCCTAAAAATATGAGGAACTCAGCTAGTACTTGGTTTCAAGTTTTCAATCTATTGCTTATATATTTGTATTTACGATTTTACTCCTAAATTACCCAATTATAATCCTTTTTGCACCAAATTGATTTCAACATGTCCTAACATTATTATTATTCATTAGAAATCAGTACATGTCTATTTCGTCATTTAATTTCATAATTTTCTATTTATTTCACAATTTCAGCCTATTTTTGAGCTATTTTTAGGTCGAAAAATAAAATAAATCTTAAAAATATTAAAAAAAAAATCAGGCTAGATAGAAATTATCTATATATCATTTATATCCTATACAAAAATTTTGAGCTAGAAACTACATCATTTGGTGTATTTATTTTGAAAGTAAAAATTTGGATGAATAGTGACTTTCTTAAGCATGTATATAAAATAATTACAATTTACAAAAATAAAATTACACCATGTAATTATATCTAAAATAACCTATATATAATTTTTTTCATAATTTTCTAACTTAATTTAATATTTTTAGAAATTACAAGAAAAACATGGTAGAAAATTGACTGACCTAGTCATTGATACTCCGACTATCATTGGCTAGTAGGGGTATGTCGACTAGCAAGGGCGTTAGTGGTGCTCTATGGTGGTGGAAGGATGTTATGGCAAATCAAGGTTTGGTTTGGGAACTAGTTATGCTCGATCCTTACTCTGTTTTTTCTATTTTTTAAAAATATTTTTCCTAATTTTATTTAGGTGTTTTTGATTGCTAAAATGTTAAATCTAAGTCCTAATATCCTATTTATAGTTTTTTAGGTCTGTTGGAATTTTTCTTAGCCATTGAGTAATTATTTTTTTATTTATTTGGTTATTCTTTTAAGGACTTTGCAAGTATGAGGTGTCAAATTTTTGTTTAGTTACTTTTGATGCATCTGGTTATTCTTTTTCAGCTACTCAACATTTAATCTAATCATGTTCCATGTTTTTTCTTTCTTTTTTTTTTTATAATTTTTAGAAGATATTTTAGGTTATTTTGGTATTTTATATTAGTATTTAATGATTTTGGTAATATATACGTATATATATCATATATGTATATCATACACATAATGAGTAATTATATACTTGTAATTATGTTTCTAGCATATCTTTTATATTTAAGATATTTTTCCTATTTAATTTTACAATTTTATCACTTATTATGTATAATTATATAATTTTAAGTTAACTTAAGGGTATATTTATTATAAATACCAGGTAAATTCATAAAAATACGTGTATACTCATATAGTATATTATACTATATTATTTTTTTTATTGCTTAATTAACTTATCTCTAAGTCTTCGTTGTATTTCGTGCTCAGTTTTAGGAGCTTCAATCAGTTTTACACTATAATGATTAATGATACTTCTAAAGCTAAAATTGGGATTTTTGGTCATTATTTTTGAAATCTAATGTTACTAGGTCATTTTAACTAACTTTTCTAACTAAGTGGTAAAGTTTGGGCTTAATCGAATAATTTTTCTTAAAAGCCCTAAATTTAAGTACGATTGTCCTAAATTCGACTTTGGGGTCTCATATAGAGTAAATTCTCACTATTTTGATTATATTCTTGATATTCTTATTATATTATGGATTTCCAAATGTATGAGAATTCCTTGATTAGGGTTATCAAGTTTCTCGTAAGTTTCTAGACTAATCGGTTTATTTTCCCACAAGACCTAGATCGACAAATGACCCTAATTGTGCAAGGATAGGGCTTTGTCTTAATATTCAGATGTTCATGTTTTGATTGCTGATTTATGAGATATTACAAGTTGTTCTCACAATTTTCTTAACTGTTGTAGGTTTGAAATTGCTTGACAAGGAATTGAAATTGCTAAGGAAAAGTGGAAAAGGATTGTGATTGTGAATAGGGCACGAAGCTTAAGGAACAAAGGAAGTAAAAATAAGCCTGAGAAGACAATGGGCGTAGATTTCTCAACGTCGAAATTGAAACTTGAAAATTTCGTTCTAGGGAATCACGAGCAAAGGCTACACCCATGATCTTACTTATGGACCCCTCATAAAAAAAATTACACTTCGTGAAATTTTCACGAATTGGTTTAAGGAAGATCCATGGTTAAAGATCATGGCTATGATTATGACTGTGGACTTGCAACAATTATTTAACTTAAGTCATACTTGAATCTTTCTTGATTATTCCATTTTAAGCTTTCCTAATTTGGACTCCTCTTACATAGTACTCACTTTCCCTTTTCTAATAGTTTTCCTTCTTTTAAGATGTAATGAATATTCAAGGTAATTAATAAACTTAGTTGTTGCCTAAATTGAATTATATACTTACCAAATTGGATTAAAAGTAAGTTTCCAATTTGAGGGACAATATCAATACAGGTAAGTTTTATTTATATGTACTTTTTAATATTGAATGTTTCATTAAACTCCTAATTTTCTCAAACATCAAATTAAAGAACTAAAGTATGGGGAAAAGAAAAACCTCTAAACATAATCAATGGCACCAAAAATCACCCGTTGCACCACCCATAGAATCTCTTCTCAACCCATATTGGAAGAGGAACCATTAGCTACATTACCACCTCACCCAAAACACATTTTGAAATTCGACAACTGTAATCATAAAGCTCGATATAAGGCCTTTACTAAGAAAAACTTTTTCGATTTTAGCTTGACAGATTAGGAAATACTAAAATTGGTTAACATGGAACCCGAGATTTGTGCCATGGTGGAGAAAGGAGGTTAAAAGAAATTATCTAGCATTTAAGAACCAGTTTATAAAGAGTTAACATTAGAGTTCCTTACTACCTTGTTGATGGAGCACTACCAATTTCACTATCAATAGTGAAATTTGGTGTTTTGATGGGGCTTTATGACAAAGAATATGTTTGTTCTTCTGAGTTCTATACCTTTGTGAGTTGCCTCACGGTGTTACTCCTGCAATCTATTGGCTAAAACTTAGTGGTGAGAGGATCTATAACTCGGAATTTGCATGGGAATCCCACCTGAAAAAACCCGAAATATTGGGTCCTCCACTAGTTACTTACCTACACCTTTAGTATGAGAGGGAAAAATACTGGAGTTGTAGTCATGCATGAGGTGTTCTACTTGTATAGTTTAGTTGAAGGGTATTCCATTAATTTAGTTATAGCCTTAGCTTTTTATATGAGACACTGGGCAATTGATGCTTGGGTGAACCAAATAAGATGCGTATTGTATGTAACAATCCTAACTAAGTAATTTAGACTCCTTATCAATAACCCACAATTGACCGTCATTAAAGATGTCACTCTTATGTGTCTATCCACTTTTAGTTAGATGGGGCTTCTCTTAGATGACATTAACAAAACACCCTCTAAAAGGAAAGAAGTCCAAACTTCCAATAACCAAGAAATTTTGCTGTGGGAAGTTAAGAAGTGGAAGGTGGAAGTTAAAAAATTAGTCAATTCTCATGAGATTTGTGAACAATCTCTTGAAGGATTGTTTAGTTGCTAGACAAGAATGATAGAGTTTTGTAGCAATCTCACTAACTAAGTCACGATGAAAATTCCTCCACCAATAAATGAGGAACTAATTGATGTGGCAAGAAGGATGGACTTAAGGGATGAGGAGGAGGAGACGGCATCTAAGGAAGAAGAGGGGACATCTAAGGGAAATGAAGAGAATGAGTTGATCAACATTGAATCCAAAGATGAGAACAATGAAGAAGATTTAGAATTCTTGTACATATTTTGTGTTGAATTGTTTACATGTTATTTTTCAATTTTCATGTTTAGTTTGAATAAGCTTTAGTTAGTTGCAACTTTTAATTTTCATGTTTTTAATTTCTTAGAGTAAAAGTAGTTAAAATAGCATTGTAGATAGTAGAAGAAAGGGAAAAGGTTGGGTATTTTTCAAATATTGCAAAGCTATTGGCCATGTAGTTGAAAATTGTTTGGGGAAAATCCAAATAAATCCCCTGAACTTTGCTTAGGTGCATATTGACCACTTGAACTTTTAAAGTGTGCTTTAAGACCCCCTAAACTTTAATGAATCGGCAAATTATCCCCATAAGTTGAAAATAACCCCCTCTTAAACTTTGATTTTGGTGTACAAATACCCTCTAAACTTATCAAAATGTGTCTTAAGACCCCTTAAACTTTAATATAGTGTGATTTTTCTAATTAATAAAAGGAAATGTCCTTTACATTGCCAATTTGTTAAAGTTTAGGGAGTCTTAAAGTATATTTTGAGAGTTTAGGGGGTCAATTTGTACCTAAGTCAAAGTTTAAAGAGTTATTTGCAATTTCCTTAAATTGTTTTCAAATAGTGGATTATCCTAATCGGTATAAGGGAAAAAGGGTTGTGAAAGTAAGAGCAAACATGTCAATAGTGAATAGTAAGTTTGATATAGATGTGGAGACATCCTTTGATTATCACTTTGATGACTTTGTAGAGGTTGTTCATAAGGATAACTCTAAGGAAAATGTGTTTGACAAACATTTGATTGAACAATTTGTTAAGAGGTTTGAAGCAAACGAGTCTCAAGGAGCAATCTTTGGTGAATATGGTCTAATTTGCAAGTACATCTTAACTTACTTTCATTTTAATCCTTCATAACTATATGTGTTCATGGATAGTTAATATAGGTGTTATGGATTACATGACACCAAACAATTTCAATTCTTCATGATACTCACAATCTTGAAAACCTGTATACAATAGATTACTTGATGGAAGACAATTGGTATCTATGAAATCCTATTCCGTCACAATTACTCTCATCTTACCATTCATAAAGTTATTTGTTCTTCGTATCATACATAATCTACTTTCTATACCTGAATTGCTTGATACCCAAAATATTATTGCTAAATTTGATAAGACTAGTTGTATCCTATAGAATAGACAACTAAAACTTCGATTGTAATAGCAATAGCGATGAAAGGGTTATATGTACTATAATTAGGTGCTATGGATGGAAGAAAGGCTTCTTAAATTGAGCCAAATAATATTTTGAATTGTACTAGTTCATTATTAGTTGTAAACAATGATTTCTTTTTTCATTTGTTTCATGCTAGAATGGGTTATATATCCATTTCTAAACCTCAAAATATCGATCTTTGTAGACACTTGATGTTCAAAGACTTTGTTTGTGATGTTTGCCATCAAGTTAAATTTCATCAATTGTCATTTCCAAGCAGTTGTAGTGAATCTCAATTTCCTTTTTAGCTGTTGCATGCTAATATTTGGGGGCCATCTCATGTTGAGTCTATTATTGGTGTAAGATATTTTTTAACCATAATGGGTTATTTTCCTAGATGTTTTTGGACTCACTTGTTAAATATAAAAGATCAAGCTTGTTCTATCCTTAGTCACTTCTTTTCATATATTCAAGATTATTTCCTAAGTTTATTAGAATTGATAATGGTTCTGAATTTTTTTGTCCAATATGTGTCAAATGTTATTTTAAGGCCTAGGAATAATTTATTCTTAGGATGTCAATGGAGAAATTGCAATGGAAGAATGGAGAAAAAACATAGACATTTTTTGGATGTTTTAAGGGCTTTAAGGATAAATATGGATTTGCTAAAAAAAATTTGGTGTAAATGCATCTTGACTACTATATACTTAGTAAATAGGGCTAATGGAGAAATTGCAACAAAAAAGCCCTCATGAAAAATTGTTTGGTGTTGCACCCAAGTATAATGACTTGAGGATAATGGGTTATTTATGTTATGTGAGAGTTTAATGAAGGCCTAAAGATAAGTTTGATCAAGAGGAAATAAATGCATATTTCTAGGATATACATATGAGCAAAAACGGTATAAAGTGTTTAATTTGATTTAAAACAAAATTGTGGTTTCTTGAGATGTGATCTATTTTTGAACATATATTTCCTTTCAAACACACATTATTTGTTGAACATAATGCTAAACACATGTCTTTTAAGTCGACTTAGTGCAATCTCCTGGTCAGTCTTCTACTAATCATATTAGTCCTCATCTTTTTTATCTTGATGATTTAGGTTGGTCTTCATCTTTCATGTCAAAACATGCTCTAAGAAGATCAACAAGAGTTTGTAAACCTCCTGTATGGCTTATTGATTTTGTACATGCAGCTCAACATCATACTATTATTGTTGTAAGTTCTCATTCTCATATTTCATCTCATAGTAGTCCATATAATTTACTTTATATCACCTCATTTGAAAATTCTAATTGATTGTATTACATCCATAGCAACTGTATTACCTAGGAACTAACTAGTTTCCCAAGGAAAGCAATCTATTGGTTGTAAATGAGTTTATAAGATTAAGTATATACCTATGGAACAACTGAAAGTTATAAAGCTAAGTTAGTTGCCAAAGGATACACTCAAAGGGAAGGAGTATATTACCATGACACTTTCTCACCAAATGCAAAGCTTGGAAGTGTGGGTGTGCTAATAGTAGTAGGTGCTGCTTATAATTGGCCTATACATCAAATTGATATTAATAATGCTTTTTTACATGATAATCTAAATGAAAAGATCTATAAAAGGCCACTCAAGTGTTATAATAAGGCCTTGTCTCATCAAGTTTGTAAGCTAAAAATGTCATTATATGGCCTAAAACAAGCATCAAGATAATGAAACTTGCAGATTTCTAGTTTCTTATTGCTAATGGTTTTGTCCAATTTAAATACGATTTCTCCTTATTAATTTACACATTAGAGTTTAGATGGGTTTGTCGTTATTCTCTAGTATGTCGATGATATAATTATTGCGGGGTAAAATTCATTCTTTGTTTTTAGGATCAAAGATAAACTTGATGTTAAGTATACTGTAAAGGATCTTAGGCTTGCTTGTTTCTTTTTGGGATTGGAATTATGTTAGAGAGCTTCTGGTACTTTGATCAATCAACGAAAGTTTATTGTTGATATGTTAGCTGAAGCTAGATTAATTGGTTACAAACTAATTTTCCTACGCAAACTTCCTTAAAGTTGGATAACACAACAGGTGCTTTACTTTCTAATCCCATTAGTTATAGATGAACTGTTGGTAGATTATTAAATCTTACCATGACTTAACTAGATGTTTCTTACGTTGTTCATCATTTTAACTAGTTTGTCTTAGCTCCTAAAGTTCTTCAAGCAAGCATTATTTCATCTATTGAAATATCTCAAAGGGACTTGTATGCTTAGACTTTCTATCCTGCATGAAATGACTTGCAATTGCATCCTTTCTCAGATGTGGATTGAGGCTCATGTGTAGTAGATAGAACGTCCTTGAGTGGGTATCAAATTAATTAGGCAACACTCTTGTTTCATGGAAGACTAAAATGCAGCAAACAATTTCTACTTAAATAATCGAAGCGGAGTATCAGAGTTTCACTATTATAACCAAAGATGTAATTTGGATTTCCTATCTTTTGCAAGACTTCGAGGTTTCTATTCAACTACCCATTTCATTATATTATGACAATAAGTTTATTATTCTTATAGCTTCAAACCCTTGCATGGATAAACTAAACACATAGACATAAATGTTCACTTTGTTATTTATTATATTTCTTCTAGGTTCATGTGCTTAATTTGCATGTCTTTAGATGCCAAACTTGCTGATTTTCTTATAAAAGTTTTGTGAGAAAGACATCTTTGTTTCTTATGATCCAAGTTGGATGATCTAAGTTTTGGGGGTGAAGGGTAGTGGTGTAGGGGTATGGTGGTATGAAGACTATATTTATTAGTAGCTTAGCAAATATTTTAATTATCTTTATACTTCATACATAGCAGTTATTATTAGTTCACACATTCTTTGTCTTATTAGTTGATTAATATCTTAGTTAGTTAATCAATCTTATGTAATATAAATAGTCACAATTGTTACATATATATAGATGACTTCATTTTTGGAATCACTAATGCTCTGTTTCTTGCTCTCATTTTAGTTCATGTACTTTGATGATGATGATCTACAATGGCAGGACTACCCATTTCAAAGTAGGTAGCTTTTAATCTAGTAAAAAACATAGTTATTTTCTTTAAGGAAATTAATCATCTCAATTTACTTTTTTTTTTCCAGTTTTTTTCAATTTATCATCTCAAAATGCTGTTATGTCTAATCAGTGGTTGAGCTTATATAGAAAAAATTGATGTCATGATGACATAATAGGATATTCAACAAATTTAAAAAATCTTAACCATTGATTTGTAAACTAAAGAAATTGAGAGAAAAAAAAAATTGAGAGAATCAAAATCCTTTTTTTACACATAAACAATGGGGATGAGGTAGCATTAAAATAATATAGTCAAATGACACCTAAGCTAAATTGGTGGGGTACATAGTTTTAAAAAGAGTACTGGATAGTGGTTTTTGAAAATTAAAACATCTCTAATTTTATTAGTTTTGAGAGTGTTAGTGTAATTGCAAAACCTAAATATAGAAAAAAAAATAAAGGATAAAAATAAAAGAAAATAAGTAACTAAATGGTATTCTATGTTAAGGGTAGGAGTGGTATTGTAAAAGATAAGTGATGGTATTTTTGGGCATGGAAAAAATTTCACGAACCTTAAAATAAAAGTCGTGTATAGGGTTTTGAAAACCCTTTTTTGGTAAACTCTCTTACATGTTGCTTTTGTGTACTAGGGTTCTTGCATGACTCTTAATTTAAGGAGAGGAGATTAGCGCATTTCAACAAGATCCATATAGACAACAAGTTAAGATAAGTTGTAGAATCAATTTTCTAATGGGTTCTTGATCAGAATTTATTAAAAGTTCATTTTTCTGACTAGGACAACAACAAAAACAAATTTGAGAAGGTCCTATAATGGATTCTTGGTGTTGCAAGTGGGTTTAAGGTAGGAGAATTCAAGGTGAGATTGTTGGGTCGTTTTCTTATTGAGGTTTTGGTCGAATTTCATTAAAAGTTTGTTTTTCCCACTAGAGCAACATCCAAAATGAATTTGGGTTATTGTTTTAAGGATCTACAGCATTTCTAGGTGGCGGAAGGGAGGAATTTAGGTCTTAAAGGTAAGAACTCTAAGCCTAGACTATATGTATATTGTTATTCATTGAAGTGTTGTTGACTTCCTAAGTTTTGGGTGAGTTTTGTTTGTAGATTTGAGCTTAGTAGATGTTTTGTGAGATGTAGGGTTGGGTTATTGGTTAAAAACACAAGGGAAGGATAATTTTCAAGATTAGGCAGAAGGGTGTTGGAGGAGTAGGGATGAAGTGTCACTATAGCTTGTAGGATTTTGCAGACTACAACCTAGCGTTTGGACGCCTTGGAGTAGACTGTTCCTTGATCATCATCTAGACGCCACTTGTTGTAGCATCTAGATGCCATGACCCTTATTATGAGTAGTGATGTTTTCTTTGGTTTTTAGATGTTTTCTAAGTGCTTATTTTCATTCCAAATCCTTTCTAAAGCTTTCCTAAACATGAATCACCATTAATCTTCTTAGTGATCTTTGGCTCTTTATGTGACTCAAGTTACTTTTGAGAGTTGGTTGAGTGGTTAAGTTTAAGAAATTAAGAGTATTGTTAGATGAACCTAGAAACTAAGTAAGGTGTGTTATTCTCATGTGAATAGGTTATGAGGCACGCGTTTTAGACTTTGAGCAAATTATATAGTTTGGTACAAAGTATTGTATGTTGTTTTTGTATGTGTGTAAGACTAGTATTTGTTAAATGGACTTAATAAATATTTGGCTTTAATAAAGTGTGTTGTGTATGCTTGACCAGTATGATACATACGTATGTGTTTGTTTACTTGGTATTGGGCTTTGCTCACCCCTTTAGGGATTTTTATTTTTAGATACAGGAACAGGTTATGAGAATTATGAGGACTATAATAGTGAGAATAATTATTATGGTAATGTTGCAGACTGTTATGACTATTATTTTGATGATGGAAGTGGATGCATAGTTTGAGTAGGTTATGAACTATGTTGAAAAGAGTTGTTAGACAATGTTTTTATTTTTATTTTGTTACTTGGGTCGTGAGAAATTATCTGAGACGTCTATTCTCAATATTATTGGTAGTATGTTTTTGTTGAGTTCAGCTGGTATGAGATGTTGGCTTTTGTTATTTTGGTTTCTCGAGACAATTATTATTGAATTGTGAACTTTAACTTTGTTATTATTGAATAAAGATTTGAGAAGTTGATCATTCAGAAATATTAGTGGTCTTGGATATCAAAGGCATCTATGTTAATTATGGAATCATTACAAGTTTTGATGATTAGTATGTATGTGGAGATATTAGTAGGTTGAACCCGTGTCGGTAGATTATAAGGACATATGGTAAGTTGTAATTTTCCAAGTTTTGGAGCATTACGGTAATTTTTCCTAAACCATATAGGACCTTAAAGCATATATATACCATATTTCTTATTCACCCACCAATAAAAACCTTCCATGAATATTTTTTAAAGAAATATTTAATTTCTTGTTTTTATTTCATTTTTTTTTTGTAAATTTCTTTCTATTCTATTTGGTTGTACTATGCTTGATAAAGAATTTGTGAAATGATGTCTCTAGCCAACTCTCCCTCCCGTATTATTACAAGGGAATGTAGCATTGATGAAATTGACCTAAAAGTATGTAATAGTAACAAATGGAAGTTTCGGTGTATTAGATATCTCTTATACATTTTAATGATAACAAAAAGAGTTAAAAGCTAATGAATCTTTAAAAGTGTAGGCTTATAAAAAGGTCTTTTAGAAACTATATTTTTACATATTTAAGTCACATTCAAAAACTTATTTAGAAGCTTTAAACTGTTTAAAAATAGATTATTTTAGAAAGTCTTCAAAAAGTATTACAAAAACTCTTATAAAAAAAAAATTTGTATAGTTCTTCAGAAGCTTATTTAAAGACTTTTTATAAAAATAACATAATATTATAAGAATTGTATTGTATGCCATAATTTTTATTTTGTTTAATCACGTTCAATGCATGTCTTTTTTACAGCTGGCTATTGGATATTAGATCTTCAAATTTCATTCTTTTAATCCAATAATATACTTAATTACTCATATTATACAGCGAACGGTATACTAGATTTTTGTGTAATACAGTATCTGGAACTTATACTCAGGTTCACCATCCAGTATTTTGCTCCACTTGGTCGACATATTCTGAACTGGAGCCAAAAATTAAATCACCTTATGTTAGCCTGCATAGTTTTGTCTTCACCTGTAAAAGAAAGTCACCGCTTATTCTTTGGTACAAAACACACAGGATCATTTCCTGCGAAAACACATGTAGGTGAACGTAGAAATTTGAAATTTAGCTAATAGAGGCAAGAAATAGGACAGAAAGAAAAATGGAATGGAAATCGTATTTTTTACATAGCTTTGTTATTTGAAAAGGAAAGAAAACTGGAAGAAATAATGTTTTACAAATTTTTATTCACTTGTTAAAAAAGAGACGAAAGATATAAAATTTATTTAAATTCTAATTTTATCCATTCTTTATTCAATCTCTTATTACTTTACGGATATATCAATAATTTTATTTTATATTTCATTTTATCTTTAGTGATGATTAAGATTCTTTCTATTTTTCTTTTCCTCACTATCTAAGCAGAGTATTCTCATAATTCTTTCTATCTCTTATTCATTTCTCCCTTACTCTTCCTCCTGTGCCAAACAAAAGTGCGAAGGAAAACAAACCAATTCGTCCATAAAGTTCCTAGAAAGTGTTGTTGCTGGCAAAAAATGAAAAACAAAAACAATTTGATTGCAGCTATTAGTACTAGTTGAAAAGTCTCCTCACGTGTCCATTTGACGTAACAGGCACGTAGATAGAAGATTTTATTGAAAAAAAAAAAAATCAAATTTTTATCTTTTTCCCAAGGGGTGTCAGAATATGCATAAATATTTGTCCCATCCTAGATGAGTATTTTTTACTGAGCTAACACTGGATCCGATAAATGTTGGAGAGAGAAACAAACTTTACCAGCGACTCCACTTCTGTTATTTAACAAATAGGTCATGAACTATTCCCTAGAGAATTTAGAAATTTCCGTGTACAAAAATTATAATTACAATCCCACTTTTGGTTCATATTATATTACAATTTGGAAGTATAAACGCGCATTTCCATTTTTCTGACAATTAATGATTATGATGAAAATTTTGACTTTTCTTTGTTGAAGTCCTAAAACTTTGAAAAATGCAATATGGCATACCGTGATATTGTATAGAAAATCTGGGCTAGTGCGACATGTAACATCAACAAAATATAGAAAACCGAAATATTTCATTGAGTTTAAAATTAAAGAAAAAAACATTAAAAAAAAAAAAAAAAAAGCAAAGCAAAGACCATCCTTCCTGCCATCTATTTGGTTGGGTGTGAGCGGTCGCCAGCCTCCCTAGAGAGAGGTGCGAGTGCTTTTTTGTTTTTAAGTTCTCTCGACAAAATGAAGGGTTGGTAATTCTTTTATAGGCTGAAAGGGTATATATATATATATTTTTTTTTCCTGGTATTTTTTTAACATATTTTCACATCCGCTATAGCATCTTAAAGGAATTATAAAAAAATAACTATTACTTCTCCATACCTATATATTCCTTAAAATTGTAATATTATTCTTATATTAAGTAATCTAAACTTCATGAGATATGAAAAGAAAGTGGTTCAAACTCCATTCCTCTTTAATGACTTTTGATGAGAAGGAAGATAACAAAGTTAGATAAAAACAATAAAAAATAAAACAGAAAACCTTACAAAAGATAAGAAGAAGTGTTTTTTCAATTCTGAAAAGAAATATTAGTTAGAACAAAAGGTTAATGAGTGCTACTTATTTAGTTGGTAATAGGTTAAATGAAAAAAATTAAATATTTTTTCATATACTTATTTATTTATTTTTTAAATGTGCGATAAAATTTCCTTACTTAGCACTTATAGGGTAGACTCGAGGAAGCTTTCAACTGGACCCTACCGACAACAAAGACGCTTTTGCACTCAGCATTTGCATGACAAGGATACAGGAAAAGCGACATAAGTTTATTAGACCGTGTTTGGACCGTCTCAAGGGGGATGAGTTAGATTTAACTAACCCTTCCCTCCATACACGCATGACACGCACAAACTGGTTGGTGTTTAATAGAATGGTAGCTAAGAATTTCCAGGCCCTTCATGACTATCTCCTATGTGAAAAACATTGCATAAAATAAAATAATTCCCTTTCGTCGTATTTAAATCATAGGCCGTTGTCCTGATACGGTGTCATATATTCCACTTGCACACACACACACACAGTCCTAACTAATCAAAGCCATGGGCTCAGCCGAAGAGTACCGTCCGTTGTTACTGGGGCTCGACTCGCATAGTCGAATTCCGGACTTGTCATCCGTGGCAATTGAGGAATTCCTGGAACACCGGCCGGTGTCACCCCGGTGGTGGCCTAGGCTGGTTGCATGGGAGTCCAGGCTGCTGTGGCTCCTCTCGGGGTCATCCATTGTCGTTTCCATATTCAATTATATGCTAAGTTTTGTCACACTTATGTTTACTGGCCACTTAGGTGCCTTGGAGCTTGCTGGAGCTTCTATTGCCAGTGTGGGAATTCAGGGACTTGCTTATGGAATTATGGTTCGTCTTTAAATGCCCCCATTATTAGCATAGAGTCAAATTAAAATTATTACTATTATTATGTATTTACTATACATGGCTAATGTGGATTACCCTATTTCGTGAAAAAAATCTCCTTGACTATCAAAATTAAGTTCTGAATTACGCATTAAGCTGGTAGATAAAGGACAATCTTTTTTAACATCGGTAGAATTTCATATCGGCACGTATCCATCTTTTAACTATACATCATATTTTATTCCTAACATATCGCAATTGTCATAGTTTGATGGGCATATTGAATATGACATTTCGAAATCATAAACTAATATGTGCATATTTATTGGCGGGATGTACCATATCATTATTCTGACGAGGAATTCTTCGAATACCTAATGAATTTTGTAGATATATTTATGTATTCAAGCTAGTAAATATATGGAAAAAAGTTAATTTTTTATTGACAATGTAAGATCATGGTCTCACTTTTGTCCTTAATTTGAAGTTCATTCAAAATAGTGTGCATAATTATTTGTGTTAAAACTTACAAGGAGATGTTTCCAATGCCTATTTGTTGACAAAAATCAAACAGTTGGGCATGGCAAGTGCAGTTCAGACGGTGTGTGGCCAGGCCTATGGAGCAAAGAAATATTCAGCAATGGGCATCATTTGCCAGAGAGCCATTGTCTTGCATGTCGGAGCAGCGATTCTCCTCACTTTCCTATACTGGTTTTCGGGCGCAGCACTTGAGGCGATGGGCCAATCCGAGAGCATAGCCGAGCAAGGCCAAATATTTGCCAGAGGAATAATTCTCCAATTATATGCATTTGCAATTGCCTGCCCGATGCAGAGGTTCCTTCAGGCACAGAACATTGTAAACCCTCTGGCTTACATGTCTGTTGGAGTCTTCCTCTTGCACATTCTCCTCACATGGATTGTGGTTTATGTACTGAACTATGGCCTTATCGGAGCAGCTCTTACACTGAGTTTTTCATGGTGGTTACTTGTCATCTTAAATGGACTCTACATTATTCTCAGCCCTTCTTGTAAAGAGACCTGGACTGGCTTGTCCATGAGTGCTCTCAAAGGGATATGGCCTTACTTTAAGCTCACAGTAGCTTCTGCTGTTATGCTTTGGTATGGAGGCTACTGCTTAACTCTTATAACAATACTAAGAAAATTCGTGTTTAGCCGGTCTTAAAGTCACAGCTGAATTTTTATTTACAAAAAGATGCATTCTTATTTCGATGTAGTTTGGAGATATGGTACAACCAAGGACTTGTGCTCATATCTGGTCTCCTGTCCAATCCAACAATAGCACTAGACTCCATTTCCATTTGGTAACCACAGATCGTCTAACTAAGTCCTTTTGCTGGCCTGCTTTTTTATTTTACTAACTTGATAACCTTGCAGCATGAATTATTTGAACTGGGATATGCAATTTATGCTGGGATTAGCTGCTGCTGCCAGGTTTGTCAATAAAAATGCATCTTCCATCAGCAAGCAATTTACAGTACTATGCTGATAAAGGTCACTTTGATTGCAGTGTCCGGGTCAGCAATGAGCTTGGGGCAGGCCATCCCAGAGTAGCAAAATATTCTGTCATTGTTGTCAATGCAACCAGCATCCTGATTAGTATAGTTTTCAGTGTGATTGTTCTGACATTTCGGGTTGGATTGAGCAAACTTTTTACCAGTGATACTGATGTTATTGATGCGGTATCCAGTTTGACTCCATTGCTAGCGATTTCCGTGTTCCTAAATGGCATTCAGCCCATACTCTCAGGTACAACAGTGTCAATCTTTGCAAAACTGGAAACATTGACCCAGTAAGAATATAAACCACAGGGGCTATTTCATTTTAGGTGTGGCTATTGGAAGTGGATGGCAAGCATTGGTGGCTTATGTCAATTTAGCTACTTACTACATTATCGGTCTCCCTATAGGATGTGTTCTTGGATTCAAAACTAGTCTCGGAGTAGCTGTAAGTTCCCTCTATTGATGCATACATGTTAATCTTTAGCTAGGGCTTTGTGTTGACATGTAAACTTCATTGGTCATGTGATGTACTATTGTATTCAGGGCATCTGGTGGGGAATGATCATAGGCGTCCTTTTGCAAACAGCAACCTTAATCATTTTAACAGCTAGAACCAACTGGAATGCAGAGGTAATAAAAGAATTTATCTTGCCAAGTTCAAGTTGAAGACGGATTCAGAAGACGAAATGCTAACAAGTATCTGTGATTTCCTTTCCTCAGGTTGAAAAGGCAGCGCTTCGCTTAAAGAGATCTGCAAATGAAGAAGCAACGTTAAATTTGGTCACCAATCTGTGATTTCAGCAGCACACAAGATTCCAATTCTGCTTTGTTTAAGTTTTTAGAGTAGTTGAGATCAATGAGTCACTTTATGGGCTTCTTTTTGTAAGTACAGACTAGAATTAGGTAGAAAGATCATTTTCTCCAACATGTCAACAGGTACATGACAAAGAGGCTTGTCCAACCGATCTTCAATCATCTTGCTTGTATTTTGAATGGAACCACAATCAATTATTCTAGAAGTTGTTATTCTTTTAGTTGAGTTGGCTGTAGTTTCACTCAAAGCCCGATATAATATCAAGAAGTAGTTTATAGGTTCAACTTTCTCGCATGATGAGTCTCAGTCAGTATCATAAATACTCCCTTCAGGAGAAATGAAGTACAAACAGATTTGAAATCGACCAAACTGTCATTTGTATTGTCCATAACACCGCACCACTCCATATGAAGCCGTCAAGACCAATGGTGTGGCAATGCCACGAACAGACTACGAGTCATCACTCATCAGCAGAGGATATTAATCTGATGGCACAAGAGGATTAATCCAAACGCCTTCCCAAGGCTCATTGCATATGACAAAAGGTTTAAATGAGATGCATGAAGGGGGTAAACAGAGAGAGAGAGAGATTTTAATTGAAGTCTAAGCAACACAACTCAGGCCAGCAGACTGAGATACATGAAAACCAGAAATTTAATATTGTACAAAAGCATAACACAAGTAATAAATAATTAAATTTACTGTGGAATTCTTTGTATAACTACTGTCTTATTACCATACTCATGCAAAACCGGGTACATGTCTCAAAATCAGTACACAACATTCTAAAACTTTTCCGTTTCTGTACGGCCAATTTCGCCTTCACCACATCATGAACAATTTCACCCTCCAATAATCTCTTCCTTTAGCGAAGAACTGAGGAAATACTTGACAGTAGGATTGTTTTCTATTTTGTCTTCGTTTATTTCATCTTTTATATTGGTGTCTTTTTGTTGTTTGGTTTTGGTTGAATCTTGCATTTAACAATAATAAAACATCAAAAAGATAAAAATATAATTATATATATGTTCCTCTTCTAAAATAATTACCTAATAAATCCCAATAAAGTTGAATTTAGTTATTCTTTATTTTATTAGTATTTACAAAAATATCAATTAAAATATACTTATTCTATCCAATGCATAAAATATATTTTTTTCAAATTATTTTTCCTAAAAGTATGTAAAATTTTATTCCTCAATTTTAATATTCCAATAACCACATTCATCATAATTATAAAATAGAAATAAATATAATATAGTCAAGATAATTTTTCAAATACTAAATTTTAACTAAATAAAGAGTAGATATAGAACAAATATAAATTACATATAAATAAAATGTAGATAAAATAAAATGAGAATCTAAACACAACCTTAATAGACTTTATCTTGTGAATTATGCATGCTGACAAATGCTACCATTGGCTTGATTTTTATATCATTAGTTCCAAGTGGAACTAGGCATAATAAATAAATGGGGATTTGGATTCTTTAATATTATATTCTTGAAAATTTTTAAATTTGTCTTCTTGAAATCTTATTACATGTAATTAATATTTGAAACTATTAAAAAAAATGATAACACAATAATGCCATGAGATATTTAAAAAATCTAAATAATTTTGATAATTAGTTTATAACTTTACATAAAATTTAGAAGGTCTATTTTTAGATAATGTACATTATCCAAGGAATGTTGGATATGTGAATAGCCATTTTTCTCCTACCACAAAATGCAGCTAATTTTACAAATGCTTTCAAGGGTTATAAAAATAAATAAATAGCATGAATGTGGAGTGATATACGAGCAAAGAAATGGTTTTTGCAATTCATCTGTATACTCAAGTTTTTACAGGTTAATTATGTCTAGAAAACTATCTGAATATCTTATTGTTTCATGACATTTTCTTCCTTCGAAATTTACACGAGTATTTCTACTGATGAAATCTAGTGTTGATTTTCTTGTTGATAATATGAATTTAGTATACATTTTTTATGATTATTTCGTATTATTTTAAATATTAATCTATAATATTTTGAGCTTAATTAGTATAAATTACATTTTTAGGGGTGTTGAAAGCATGTTATGGACTTTCAAGTATTTTTATCAAATTTTGGAGTATTTTGAACTAAAAGCATAGATTAAGGACAGGTACCCTTTTGTTGAAGGTTGTTCGAGCTTTTCCTGGGAGAAATTACGAATGAGAGAAGAAGTCCAATAAAGATCATGGTTGAGGACCATAGTCTTGGTCTTTGCCTGTGTTTCTTTTATCATACAATTTCATCAAGATTTTAAGATTTCAGATGAACTGCAAGTATAAGCTTACACTCTACGATTGTATATCTTACTTGTGGACATGCTATGATGTGCGAATCTTCTATTTTTGTTAAGTTTTCTTTGTAAACCTAGATATAGTTCCTATGTATAGATGCTTAGGCTTAGATTTGCAAAGAGAGCATCTCTTGCAAAAGAATTGTAGGTTAGAATTATATTGGAGGTTTCTCAACATCACTTCTTCTTTTCTCTTAATGATGTTGTTCTTTTGAATTGTTCATAGTAAATTGTTATTAAATCTTAGTTCTTCTTGCAATAAGTTCTTATTCAATTTATGATTTTATTTTTTGAAGATCTAATTACATTGATTGTATCGTCATCAATTAGTATTTACTTAAGTTGCTAATTTGATGTGTGAGTTTACTGTAGAGATGCGAGTCTTATAGTGAACAAACAAGTTTAATTAGAGAAAATTAGGGTTGACTAAACCGTTTAATAATCTGTTTCTTTCAACTTTGGGTAACCTTAGTATGGCTAACCTAATAATGAGATTTTGCAATGCTCTATTCAGAAGTGATTCGGATAGAGATGGTCTTAAGATTAGAAAGAGGCTAGAGACACGAGTCTGGTCAATTTAGATTAGACATCTTCACAGTCTAAAGAACAATTGAGATTGAATGATTACAAAGAACTAGGTAGTATATAACAACAATTTGCTAAGGATTTGTGTTATTTCCTTTAACTGATTCATGCTTATTTATTAGTTTTGTTTATTCAATATAATTATTTCAATTGTTGTTATGATTTGTTTAATTGTTCTTTATTCATCTTTCTTGTTTAATCACAATTATCTCCATATAGTAAATTTAGATAATTGGTAGTTTTAGGGTGAATCGCTAGTGATTTAAGGTTCTTGCATAGATGGTTTCTTGTGGGATTGATACTTAGACTTACAATTCATTTTAACTATATTATAATTTGACCAAGTACACTTGCTTATCACTTACACACAAAATCAAGTTTTTTGATATAATTGTCGGGGAGCTAAAAGAGTAACCAAGTTAGATATTACCAAAAACCATAATTTTCCATTTATTTTAACATTGTTATAATATCCTCCCTATAGTTCTTTTGGTAATTTCCTTATTAGCATGCTTTTTACTAATTGAGTGTTGTGATTATTCGCTAGGGAATTGCATTAAGGGATTGATTCAACCGTCGAGCCAATGAAATAAAACAACAATGCTCCTTCAAAGGTAGCCTAATTTTCATCCATTTCAATTTTAGTTATTTTTGTTAGTTTATTCATTTATTTTGTTAAGAGTCAATTAAAGTATCAAGTTTTGAACAGTTAATATCTTCCTTGCTTTAATGATTTATCGCATCAAAAATAGTTATTGAATTAGGTTATGTGATGGTAAAATTGAAGTTGTCATTCAATTGAAGTATTATTTGATTTGCTTTTGTGCTTCAATTCACCTTAATTTTGAATCTTTCAAAAGCAATATAAGGAATCGAGTCAAGGAAATTAGAATTGGGCAAATTTAAGACTAGAAGAAGAACACGGATAAAGTCCATCCTAGTGGATGTAGCCTGTATTCCCTTCGTAATTATTTCGAGAGGAATTTCAACAAAATAAAAGGACAAGAGGTCTACGGTCAAGACTACACCCATATTCCTTGACCATGATCCTACTAGGTAAGTGAAATTTATGAAAAAGAAAGGACTACAACCAAACTATGCTACCATGGACCATACCCTAATCTCCTATGAATTCAAAGATCACAACTAAACTTTCCCACCTAATTCCAACATATACACTCTTTCTCTATAAAATACTATTTTCTGTCATTCCTCTCTCTATAAAGGAAAGTGATGGAAAGAGCGAGAAAGTGAAAGATAATAAGAGAAAGTTGAAGAAAGTGATGGGGACCATGATAATGATGTTATTCTTGTAATGTGAAGTTTATAATTCATGTTGAAATTTAAAAAATTATTGTGGCTAGAATTCTTGTGCAATTAGAGAAATAATGGATTCTTTAATATTGATTTGAATTGTTGATATGGATTTAGTTTAGCATATGTCTTAAATTCAATTAGAATTAGGAGATTTGCTATGAACAATTCTGCATAAATAATTGCTGCAAACAAGTTTTCAATCAATAGTATGTTGATTGAAAATGTTCATAAAGATTGACATTATGAAGTTATTAGGTTATTTGAAGACAAAAAATTAACATCTCTAGCCTATAATTTTGTTGATCTAGGTATTTAGAAATTAGCATGTCAATACACAATATTTTGCTACTTCAAGAATTTTTTTATTGAACAAGCTTTAAGGATTTATATACTAAATGCTAATGCTCATGGCAATAAAGATTATGCATGAACATAGGATTTAATCTTAGATTAATCCTATAATTGCACTAATCCTTAGTTTTGGCAAAATTAGCAATGCATTATACAATCTTTTGCTATGTTGTTTTATTCAATAAACTAAAGGGACATTTAAGTTTTATTAGATTCTTGAATTAGCTATTGTCCATATAAAATGAATTGTTTTTAAACTTCTTTCTTTTTTATTTTAGATCATGCCTACGGAAAAGCATATAGCATGCAAAAATTTAAATGTCATCCCTACGCATTCACTCTTGACATTCCACCACACTTGATAATGAAAGAGATACCTCCTTTTGTCAAAGAATGAGTTTAGCCAAACCACATATTTGAACTAGAAAGCACTTTCAGGCTAGCTACAATGCCAAGGTGAGGTAGTTGATAGAGTTAAGAGGGTGGGATAGGCTTTTAACCATCAATAAGCCAATATATAAAAAGCTGACACTAGAGTTATTAAGCACACTAAGGTTAGCCTTTAACAACCTTGCCAGTGGTAGGCAAAATATCCTTTATTTTTTGTGCAAGGGCATTGAAGTAATCATGCCATTTGATGATTTAGTTATGCGTATGGGTTTATATTTAGTTAATCATGTGATGACTCGAGAATATATGGACCTAGCGTATAAGTTGCAAAGGTATATATGAGTCCTTTGTTTGGAAGGATTTAATTGGAGGAGAGGGAGGAGCTTATGACTTAGGGAAGTTTAAAGCTTCTAATTTCATCAATCTTGCTCTTAATTTAATGTACGATATTTTAGCTAGGGGCTTTAAGGGCAAAAATAATAGCAATAAGGTTGTCAACGAAAGAGATATTTTGTACTTAAATAATTGCTAACCGGTGATTGATTAACCTAAGAGTTTGAATGGCTTGGTCTAAGCTATTGAAGGCCAATCAAAATATATTTTTGCAGATCTATTTATCACCAGGTTGAGGAGAAGTCTCACTTATTACTGTGGAATTCCCTATATGTAAGAGATGGATCCTCCTACTCCTCTAACTTATGATGCCATTAGATCCATGACACTTTCTCTAGCACCTGAAAGTCTACCCCTTGAGCTAGCTAGTGAGGCTACTTTATCGTCATCTTATCACTCATCTAGTTCTTCTTCTTCTTCAGTATTTGGTGCCATCAAGAAGTTCATGATAAAAATATTGAGGAAGCAAAGAATTTTGATACACTAGGTTAATCATGCAATGGAGTGTTATAGCAATTTATCCTAAACCATACAAGACCTTACAGTATATATATACTGTATTTCTTATTCACCCACCAATAAAAACCTTCCATGCCTCTTTTTTGTTTTAAGAAATATTTAATTTCTAGTTTTTATTTTATATTTTTGGGTAAATTTCTTTCTATTATGTTTGGTTCTACTATGCTTGATAAAGAATTTGTGAAATGACGTCTCTAGTCAACTCTCCCTCAATGAAATTGACATGAAAAGTATGCAATAGTGAGGAGGGTAAGTCATTAATCAATCAAACTATGAGTGTTTGGTGAGAGTGTATTAGATAAACATGTGCAATATCTCTCCTCTCCGATTAGCAATTCCTTTCTCTTTAACCTAAATATAAAAAAAATAAATAAATGGTACTTTATAAATTACATGTATCCTTTCGATCCTCATATATATAATAATTTACCGATCTTGAAAAGGGTCTTAGTATCTTCATACTTGTTTCACAATAATATAGTCGCTTTTTTCATAACAAAGTTACATTTGATTATACAGTAGTATATGACACATCATAAGTCCAATAATACAACATTACAAGAAAAGTATTGTATGCCATAATTTTTTTTTTAATCACGTTCAATCACGTCTTTTTTACTGCTGGCTATTGGATATTAGATCTTCAAATTTCATTCTTTTTGTCCAATAATATACTTAATTACTCATATTATACAGCGAACGGCATACTAGATTTTTGTGTAATACAGTATCTGGAACTTATACTCAGGTTCACCATCCAGTATTTTGCTCCACTTGGTTGACATATTCTGAATTGATGCCAAAAATTAATTCACCTTGTGCTAGCCTGCATAGTTTTGTCTTCACATGTAAAAGAAAGGCACCGCTTACTCTTTTGTACAAAACAAACTCGATCATTTCCTGCGAAAACACATGTATGCGAACGCAGAAATTTGAAATTTAGCTAATAGAGGCAAGAAATAGGACGAAAAGAAAAATGGAATGGATACAGTTTTGTTATTTAAAAAAGGAAAGAAAACCGGAGGAATTAATGTAAGAGAGAATTTTTTATATAGTTTTCACCGATTTTTATTTACTTGTTAAAAAAGAGATAAAGGATATAAAAATTATTTAAATTTTGATTTTATCCATTCTTTACCCTATCTCTTATTACTTTTTACGGATATATCAGTAATATTATTTTATACTTCATTTTATCTTTAATAATGATTAAGATTTTTTCTATTTTTCTTTTCCTCGCTATCTAAACACAATAAAAAGAATTAAGTCATCTCTTATTCATTTCTCCCTTACTCTTCCTCCCATGCCAAACAGAGGTGCAAAGGAAAACAAACCAATTCGTCCATAAAGTTCCTAGAAAGTGTTGTTGCAGGCAAAAAATGAAAAACAAAAACAATTTGATTGCAGCTATTAATACTAGTTGAAAAGTCTCCTCATGTGTCCATTTGACGTAAGAGGCACGTAGATAGAAGATTTTATTGAATAAAAAAAAATTTCCACAACTGCGACTATTTCTATTAATTTCGCCTGATCTGTATTAGTATTTATTTTTACTAATCTAGTCCATGTAAACAAAGAATAAGCCAATGATGAACTATAACTTTGCAGAAAAGGAAATTGGGCGTAAGAGATGCTGACAAGATCCGATCCATTCACTGTAAGGGTAAATATTTTGCTTCTCTCAAAGTAAAAATTAATACATCCTACTTAAATTTTCTTCATAGGAAAAAAAAAAAAGAAAAAGAAGATGACGATAATTTGAAGGAAAAGAATTTTTATAAGGACATATCTATAAAGGTGGCTTTGCATTGACTCTCATGTCAAATAACCTATTACCTTTTATAATTCAAAATTTTTCTATAGTTTTATTCTTATTTTTGACAAGATTAGTACTGTCTTCCATCTCATTTTTAATTTGTATTTATTTAAATTTGAACTATTGAATGGAACGTGGATTTAATAGTTCAAATTTAAAATAGTATAAATAAATAATGAGATAAAAGATATAATCAATCCTATCAAAAATAAAAATGAGACCATAAAATCTGGTAGGCATCCTTGAGTGCTTAGCACTAGAAAAGTGCTTCATCAAGCACCATTAGCTCCTTTCGCATTTGTTTGATTTTGTCATAATTTTGGTCTTAAATGGCCAAATTCAAGGTACTTTTTATTTATTTATTTATTTATTTTAATAATAAATAAATTATTACTTCTACAATACAAAATAATAAAAAAATTTATTTTTAAAAAATTTTAACACTTATTTTATATATTATTTAAAAGTAATAATAATATAACACTCCAAAAAGATTTGAAAAATTAGTAAGTAACTTTAATGAAGTACATTTTTTTATAAAGTGAAGAGTTATTTAAAAATAAAAGTTGTTTAAAATGCCGATACGACACCATAAGTATTTCCTTTTAAGTATCAACTTATAAACATGGTCTAAACATCCAAGGTAATTGTTAATAGACTTAAAAAAAAATTCACACTCATGATTCATCCAAAAAAACCAAAAAGAAGGGTAATTAATTTTCAATATGGTGAAATTTTTTCATATTTAATTTTAGATAAATGCTGAAAAACAATAATTAACAGGAAAAAAAAAAGGTTTTAGCTTAATTATGTAGTGTGAAAAAAAAAAAAAAATTTTCATCTTTTTCCCAAGGGGTGTCAGAATATGCATAAATATTTGTCCCATCCTAGATGTGGATTTTTTACCGCACCAACACTGGATCCGATAAATGTTGGAGAGAGACAAAATTTACCAGCGACTCCACTTCTGTTATTAGTCTTATTTCATTTTCACAAACAACAAATCCAATTCATGCTACATTCATGTGACAAATATATTTAACAAACAGGTCATGAACTATTCCCTAGAGAATTTAGAAATTTCCGTGTACAAAAATGATAATTAGAATCCCACTTTTGGTTCATATTATATTACAATTTGGAAGTATAAATTCGTATTTCCATTTTTCTGACAATTAATGATTATGGTGAAAATTTTGACTTTTCTTTGTTGAAGTCCTAAAACTTTGAAAAATGCAATATGGCATGCTGTGATATTGTATAGAAAATCTGGGCTAGTGCGACATGTAACATCAACAAAATCTAGAAAACCTAAATATTTTTTTGAGTTTAAAATTAAAGAAAAATTATAAAAAAAAAAATGAAAAAAGCAAAGCAAAGACTGATATCTCTTTCTGGCCTACTCTGACTATTGGCAGCGATTGAAATGCTTCCCATACAAAAATCTCATCTTAGTCTTAGAATGAAAAAGAAAGACGGTTAGTCTCTCTTAGTTATAACTCTTCTCTCCTGCATCCTCTAGCTCTCAATAGAGCCTTCACTTAAAAGGAAGACTGGTGTCCTTCCCTCCTCCCTCTCAGTCTTATAAGATTCCTGTTGTATTCCTATTCTACTATCTAGGTTAGGTTTTTTCCCTTGTTGGGAAAATTCAAAATCAATCAAGAGTTGTGTCAATTCCTTGAAAAAAAAAAAAGCCTTGTGGTTGCGTGTGAGGAGTATGTGGTTGTGTCACCTGCCTTTCTAGAGAGAGGTGCGAGCGATTTTTTTTCTTTTTACTTTTTTTTTTTTTAAAGTTCTCTTGACAAAGTGAAGGGTTGCAATTCTTTTATAGGGTGAAAGAATGGTTTGTTTTTTCTTGGTATTTTTAAACATATTTTCACATCTGTTCGTAGGATCTTAAAAGAATTATAAAAAATTACTATTACTTCTTCGTACCTATATAACCATTAAAATTGTAGTATTACTCTTATATTAAGTAATCTAAACTTTATGAGATATGAAAAAAAGCAATCCAACCGTCAAGCCAACGACATAAGATAACAAGGCTCCTTTAGAGGTAGTCTAATTTTCATCGATGTCAAGTTCAATTATTTTTGTTAGTTTATTAGTTTATTTTGTTAAGAGTCAATACAAGTATCGTGTTTTGAACGATTAATGTCTTCCTTACTTTGAACGATTTATCATATCAAAAATAGTTATTGAATTAGTTTATGTGCTAGTAAAATTGAAGTTGCCATTCAATAGAAGTATTATTTGATTTGCTTTTGTGCTTCAATTCACCTTAATTTTGAATCTTTTTGAAGCAATCTAAGGAATTGAGTCAAGGGAATTAGAATTGGGCGGAATTAAGACTAGAAGAAGAACATGGATAAAGTCCATGCTAGTGGACATAGCCTATATTCCCTTTGTAATTATCTCGAGAGGAATTTCAACAAAGTAAAAGGATGAGAGGTCTACAGTCAAGACTACACCAGTATTCCTTGACCATGATTCTACTAGGTAAGTGAAATTTATGAAAAAGGAAAAAGGACCACGACCAAACTATGTAGCAATGGACCTTACCCTAATCTCTTACAAATTCAAAGATCACAACTAAACTTTCCCACCTAATTCTAACATACACACTCTTTCTCTATAAAATACTATTTTCTATCATTCCTCTCTCTATACCTACATTAAATCTTCAAAAACTTGACAAGAATATGTAGAAATTTGAGTTTTTAAGCGTGATTTAGTATAGATGATGTAATGAAATATGTCATCTATTGATTTTTTTATCAAAAATCGTATGAAAAATGCATCCTTGTTAAGGATTAAATGTGAGGATGATTTTCTATGAAGGAAAGTAATGGAAAGAGCGAGAAAGTGAAAGATAATAAGAGAAAGTTGAAGAAAGTGATGGGGACCATGATAATCAATGTTATTCTTGTAATGTGAAGTTTATAATTCATGTTGAAATTTAGAAAATTATTGTGGCTAGAATTCTTGTGCAATTAGAGAAATTCATGGATTCTTTAATATTGATTAGAATTGTTGATATGGATTTATTTTAGCATATGTCTTAAATTCGATTAGAATTAAGAGATTTGCTATGAACAATTGTGCATAAATAATTGTTGCAAACAAGTTTTCAATCAATAGTATGTTGATTGTTAATGTTCATAAAGATTGACATTATGAAGTTATTAGGTTATTTGAAGATAAAAAATTAACATCTCTAGCCTATAATTTCGTTGATCTAGGTATTTAGAAATTAGTATGTCAATACACAATATTTTGCTACTTCAAGAATTTTTTTATTGAACAAGCTTTAAGGATTTATATACTAAATGCTAATGCTCATGACAATAGAGATTCTGCATGAACATAGGATTTAATCTTGGATTAATCCTATAATTGCACTAATCCTTAGTTTTGGCAAAATTAGCAATTCATTATACAATCTTTTGCTATGTTGTTTTATTCAATAAACTAATAATAAACTAGGAAGGACATTCAAGTTTTATTAGATTCTTCATTTAGCTATTGTCCATATAACTTGAATTGTTTTCTAACTTCTCTTTCTTTTTTATTTTAGATCATGCCTAGGGAAAAGCATATAGCGTACAAAAATTCAAGTGTAATCTCTATACATCTACTCTTGACATTCCACCACACTTGATAATGAAAGAGATTCCTCCTTTTTGTCAAAGAAAGAGTTCAACAAAACCACATATCTGAATAGGAAAGCACTTGCCCGAGCTAGCTACAATGTTAAGGTCAAGCAACTGATAGAGTTTAGAGGTTGGGATAAGCTTTTAACTATTAATGAGCCAATATATAAGAAGCTGACATTAGAGGTATTAAGTACACTAATGTTATCCTTTGATAACCTTTCCAGTGGTAAGCAAAATATCTTTATTTTAGGTGTAATGGCACTACAGTAACCATGCCATTTGATGATTTAGTTGTACGTATGGGTTTATATTCAATTAATCATGTGATGACTCGAGAATATATGGACCTACCGTATAAGTTGCTCAAGGTATATATGAGTCCTTTGTTTAGATGGATCTGACTGGAGGAGAGGGAGGAGTTATGACTCAGGAATGTCCAAAGCTTCTAACTTCATCGATCCTACTCTTAAGTTAGTGTACGATATTTTAGCTAGGGGTTTAAGGGTAGAAATAATAGCAATAGGGTTGTCAATGAAAGAGATATTTTGTATTTATACAATTGCTAACCGACGATCGATTAACCTGAGAGTCAGAATGGCTTGGTTCCTTAGGAACCAAGCTATTGAAGGCCAATCAAAATATAGCTTTGTAGGTCCATTTATCACTAAGCTAAGGAGAAGCCTCACCTATTATTGTGGAATTCGCCGAAGTCTACCCCTTGAGCTAGCTGGTGTGGCTACTTCATCGTCATCTTATCACCTGCCTAGTTCATTTTCTTTTTCAATGTTTAGTGCCATCTAGAAGTTCATGATAACAATGCTATGGAAGCAAAGGATTCTGTTGCATAAGGTTGATTATGTTATGGAGCATTATAGTAATTTATCCTATACTATACAAGACCTTATGGTATATATATATATTGTATTTCTTATTCACCTACCAATAAAAACCTTCCATGCCTCTTTTTTTATTTTTTGACAAATATTTAATTTCTTTTTTTTTATTTTATATTTTTTGGTAAATTTCTTTCTATTCTATATGGTTCTACTATGCTTGATAAAGAATTTGTGAAATGACGTCTCTAGTCAACTCTCCCTCAATGAAATTGACATGAAAAGTATGTAATAGTAACAAATGGAAGTTTTGGTGGAGGAGGGGGAAAAAAAGGCTTTTTAATTAGTGAGGAGGGTCAGTCATTAGTCAATAAGAGTACGAGCGTTTGATAAGAGCATATTAAATAAATTTGTGCAATATCTCTTCTCTTCAATCAGCAATTCCTTCCTTTTTAACCTAAACATAAAAAAATGAATGATACTTTATAAATCACATATGTCCTTTCGATTCTCATATATATAATAATTTGTCGATCTTGAAAAGAGTCTTAGTATCTTTGTACTTGTTTGACAAGAATATAGTTGCCTTTCTTATAACAAAGTTACGTTTGATTAGACAGTAATATATCACATGTTGTAAGTATAATAATACAACATTATAAGAAAATTATCATACGCCATAATTTTTTTTATTTTTTAATAACGTTCAATCACGTCTTTTTTACTGCTGGCTATTCGATATTAGATCTTCAAATTTCATTCTTTTTGTCCAATAATATACTTAATTACTCATTATACAGCGAACGGTATACTAGATTTTTGTGTAATTCAGTATCTGGAACTTATACTTGGCTTCGCCATCTAGTATTTTGCTCTACTTGGTCGACATGTTCTGAATTGATGCCAAAAATTAATTCACCTTCTGTCAGCCTGCACAGTTTTGCTCCACTGATCTGTATTAGTTTTTATTTTTACTAATCTAGTCCATGTAAACAAAGAATAAGCCAATGATGAACTATAACTTTGCAGAAAAGGAAACTGGGCGTAAGAGATGCTGACAAGATCCGATCCATTCACTGCGAGGGTAAATATTTTGCTTATCTCAAAGTAAAAATTAATATATCCTACTTAAATTTTCTTCATAGGGAAGAAAAAATAAAGATAACAATAATTTGGTGGAAAATAATTTTTATAAGGGTATATCTATAAAGGTGGCTTGACATTGATTCTTATGTCAAGCAACCCATTATTTTTTATAATTCAGAATTTTTTTATAATCCTATTCTTATTTTTGATAGGATCGGTACTGTCTTTCATCTCATTTCTAATATGCATTTATTTAAAATTTAACTATTGAATAGACCGTAGATTCAATAGTTTAAATTTAAAATAATATGAACAAATAATAAAATAAAAGGTAAAACTGATTTTAAAAAAATAAGAACTAGACTATAGAATCTTCTAGGCATTCACGAGTGCTTAGCACTACAAAAGTGCTTCACCAAGCACCATTTGTCATAATGTTGGTCTTAAAATAGCCAAATCCATGGCACTCTTTATTTATTTATTGAATAATAAATAAATTATTACTTCTACAATACATAATAATAATGAAAATTTTTCATATTTTAAAAATTATAACATTATTTAAAAGTAATGATAATATAACACTAAAAAAGATTTGAAAAATTAGTAAGTAACTTTAAAAAAGTATTTTTTTTTTTTTTATAAAATGAAGAGTTACTTAAAAATAGAAACTGTTTAAGATGCAGATGTGGCATTGTAAGTATTTCCATTAAGTATTAACTTATAAACATGGTCTAGACATCCAAGGTAATTGTTAATAGATTTAAAAAAAAAAAATTCACACTCATGATTCATCCAAAAATACAAAAAGAAGGGTAATCAATTTTCAATATAGTGAAAAATTTTCATATTTAATTTTAGATAAATGCTGAAAAACAATAATTAACTGGAAAAAAAAAAGGGTTTTAGCTTAATTATGTAGTTTGAAAAAAAAAATTCATCTTTTTCCCAAAGGGTGTCAGAATATGTATAAATATTTGTCCCATCCTAGATGTATAGTTTTTACCGCGCCAACACTGGATCCCATGGTTGGAGAGAAACAAAATTTACTGAATTCGTGCAAGCAAACCAGCAACTCCACTTCTGTTATTTGTCGTATTTCATTTTTACAAACAAAAAATCCAATTCATGCTATATTTATGTGACAAATATATTTAACAAATAGGTCATGAACTATTCCCTAGAGAATTTAGAAATTTCCGTGAGCAAAAATTATAATTACAGTCCCACTTTTGGTTCATATTATATTACAATTTGGAAGTATAAGGTCATATTTCCATTTTTCTGACAATTAATGATTATGATGAAAATTTTGACTTTTCTCTGTTGAAGTCCTAAAACTTTGAAAAATGCAATATGGCATGCTGTGATATTGTATAGAAAATCTGGGCTAGTGCGACAGCTAACATCAACAAAATATGGAAAAACCCAAATATTTCATTGAGTTTAAAATTAAAGAAAAAATCTAAAAAAAAACAAAGGAAAGGCTATCCTTCCTGCCATCTATTTGGTTGGGTGTGAGGGGTATGTGGTTGCGTCGCTAGCTTCCCCGGAGAGAGGTGAGAGTGCTTTTTCTTTCTTTCTTTCTATATTTTTTTAAGTTCTCTCGACAAAGTGAAGGGTTGCAATTCTTTTATAGGGTGAAAGAATAGTTTGTTTGTTTTTTTTTTGGTATTTTCAAACATATTTTCACATTTGCTTGTAGGATTTTAAAAGAATTATAAAAAATTACTATTACTTCTCCATACCTATATAATCCTTAAAATTGTAATATTACTCTTATATTAAGTAATCTAAACTTTATGAGATATGAAAGAAAGTGATCCAACTGTCGAGCCAACAACATATGACAACAGCGTTCTTTTAGAGGTAGCCCAATTTTGATCCATTTCAATTTCAGTTATTTTTGTTAGTTTATTTTATTATGAGTCAATTCAAGTATTGAGTTTTGAACAGTTAATATCTTTCTTACTTTGAACAATTTATCACATCAAAAATAGTTATTGAATTAGTTTATATAATGTTAAAATTGAAATCGCCATTCAATTAAAGTATTATTTGATTTGCTTTTATGCTTCAATTCACCTTAATTTTGAATCTTTTAGAAGCAATTTAAGGATTTGAGTCAAGGGAATCAGAATTGGGTGGATTTAAAACTAGAGGAAGAACACGGATAAAATCTATGGCTATGGACTTAGTCATTAGTCAATCAGAGTACGAGCGTTTGATGAGAGTGTATTAGATCTCTCATCTTTGATCAACAATTCCTTCCTCTTTAACCTAAATATCGAAAAATGAATTATACTTTATAAATCACATATGTCCTTTTGATCCTCATATATATATATATATATATAATAATTTGTCGATCTTGAAAAGGGTCCTACTATCTTCGTACTTGTTTCACAATAATATAGTTGCTTTTTTTATAACAAAGTTACGTTTAGTTGACATGTTGTAAGTATAATAATACAACATTATAAGAAAATTATCATACGCCATCATTTTTTTTTTTTTTTAATAACGTTCAATCACGTCTTTTTTACTGCTGGCTATTGGACATTAGATCTTCAAATTTCATTCTTTTTTCCCAATAATATACTTAATTACTCATATTATAAAGCTAATGAGATACTAGATTTTTGTGTAATACAGTATCTGGAACTTATACTCAGCTTCGCCATCCAGTATTTTGCCCCACTTGGTCAACATATTCTGAATTGATGCCAAAAATTAATTCACCTTGTGTTAGCCTGCATAGTTTTGTCTTCACCTGTAAAAGAAAGGCACCGCTTATTCTTTGGTACAAAACAAACACGATCATTTCCTGCGAAAACACATGTATGTGAACGCAGAAATTTGAAATTTAGCTAATAGAGGCAAGAAATAGGACGGAAAGAAAAATGGAATGGATACAGTTTTGTTATTTGAAAACGGAAAGAAAACTGGAAGAATTCATGTAAGAGAGAATTTTTTATATAGGTTTCGCGGATTTTTATTCACTTGTTAGAAAGGAAAAGGAAGATATAAAAGTTATTTAAATTTTGATTTGCTCCATTCTTTACCCTATATCTTATTACTTTTATGGATATATCAGTAATTTTATTTTATACTTCATTTTATCTTTAGTAATGATTAAGATTTTTTCTATTTTCCTTTTCCTCTCTATCTAAACACAATAAAAAGAATTAAATCATCTCTTATTCATTTCTTCCTTAATCGTCCTCCTATGCCAAACAAAGGTGCAAAGGAAAAAAAAAAAAAACCAATTCGTCCATAAAGTTCCTGCAAAGTGTTGTTGCAGGCAAAAAATGAAAAACAAAAACAATTTGATTGCAGCTATTAATACTAGTTGAAAAGTCTCCTCACGTGTCCATTTGACGTAAGAGGCACCTAGATAGAAGATTTTATTGAAAAAAAAAAAAATTTCCTCAACTGTGAATATTTCTATTAATTTCGCCTGATCTGTATTAGTATTTATTTTTACTAATCTAGACTTTGTAAACAAAGAATAAGCCAATGATGAACTATAACTTTGCAGAAAAGGAAACTGGACGTAAGAGATGCTGACAAGATCCGATCCATTCACTGCAAGGTCAAATATTTTGCTTATCTCAAAGTAAAAATTAATATATCCTACTTAAATTTTCTTCGAAGGGAAAAAAAAAGATAAAGATAACAATAATTTGCAGGAAAAGAATTTTTATAAGGGCATATCTATAAAGGCAGTTTTGCATTGATTCTCATGTCAAGCAATTCATTACCTTTTATAATTCAGGATTTTTTTATGGTTCTATTCTTATATTTTATAGGAATTGTACTGTCTTCCATCTCGTTCTTAATTTGTATTTATTTAAATTTTAATTATTGAATGGACTACAGATTCAATAGTTTAAATTTAAATTAGTGTAAATGAATGATAGGATTAAAAGTAAGTTGATAAGATCGGCCTTGATTACTCAGAAGAGCAAGATACTTTCTCATTGATAACTGACACAATAATTAAACAGGTTATATTAATAAAGATTGACCTTGATCTATTAAAAGAGTAAGGTGTTTTTCAAATACTAATCAAGTTTTAATAAAGAAAATTGATTTGAGTTTAAAAAGCTTCCTAATGAAAATTGATAGAAGCAGAGGGATATGATGAATTGATGTAATGTGCATCCAATCTAGTTTTTCAAGTTAAAAACAATTAGGGAAGATTTCTCTCTTTTTGAGTCAGAGTGAGAAAATATCTGTAACTTTTTCTTAATTGATTTATGTTTGTTTTAATCTCTAGCTTAATCTCTGTTTAAGTGATGTGGCTAACTTTGAGTTATTTGGATTGATAATTGAAATTCAATAGTCCTTAAGTGTTATCGTCTAAGTGTTCTACGGAAAGGGTGATTTGCAAAATTTTTTACTAAGCTATTCAAAATTTGAGGTGCACTTTTCTAGGAATTGGTTATAATCTTATCCTAAAGGTATTTTTACTTTGATTTCTATTGTTTTGCTTAAGGACAAATAAAAACTTAAGTGTAAGGGCATTTGATAACGTGAATTTAGCACATATTTTTTATGATTATTTCGTGTTATTTTAGATATTCATTTAGTTAATTTTACAATATTTTGAGCTTAATTAGTTCAAATTAAACTCTTAAGAACTTTAGGAGTATTTTATGGACTTTCAAGGATTTTTATCTAATTTTGCAATATTTTTGAAGTAAAAGCATTGATTAAGGATTAAAGCAGAGAAATTACAAGTGAGAAAAGAAATCTAATTAAGACCATGGTTAGGGACCACAACCATGGTTCTCATCCATGTTCCTTTCATCATACAATTTCATCAAGATTTGAAGATTTCAAACGAAGTACAAGTACACACCCACACTCGATGATGATGTACCTTGCTTATGGACATGCTATGATGAGCAAATCTTCTATTTTTCTTAGGTTTTTTTTTTCGTAAACTTAGGTCCCTTCCCTATATATAGACACTTAGGCTTAGGCTTACAAAGAAGCCTTTCTTGGAAAGAATTGTAGGCTAGAATTATATTAAGAGTTTCTCAACACTACTTCTTCTTTTCTCTTAATGATGTTGTTTTTTTGAATTGTTCTTAGTAAATTGTTATTGAGACTTACTTCTTCTTACAACAACTTCTTATTCAATCTATGATTTTATTCTTTAAAGATCTAATTACACCAATTGTATTGCTGATAATTAGAATTTACTCAAGTTGCTAATTTGATGTGTGAGTTTGCTGTAGAGACACGAGTCCTACAGTGAACAGAAAAGTGTAATTAGAGGGAATTAGGGCTGACTAAACCATTTAATAGTTCGGTTCTTCCTGATTAGGGTAACTCTAGTATGGCTAACCTAATAGCGGGATCTTACTTCCTAATGCAATCTTTTGATGCTTTATTTAGAAGTGATTTGGATAGAAAGAGTCTTAAGACTAGGAAGAGGATAGAGATGCGAGCCCAATTAGGCATCTCTACAATTTAAAGAATAATTGAAATTGAATGGTTGCATAGACTAGGTAGTAGATAACAACAATTTACTAAGAATTATGTGATCTTTCCTTTAATTGATTCATGCTTGTTTATTAGTTTTGTTTATTCTATTTAGTTATTTCGGTTGTTCTTATTAATTTTGTTATGATTTGTTTTATTTTTCTTTTTTCATCTTTCCTATTTAATCACAATTATCTCCATATAGTTAAGTTAGATAATTGATAATTTTAGGGTAAATTACTAGTAACCTAAGCTTCTCACATATATGGTTCCTCGTGAAACCAACGCTTGGACTCACAATCCATTTTAAATATGTTATAACTTGATTAGATGCACTTGCTTGATTTTTACATACGTAATCACTTACCATGAAGTTATTTCATCCTTTTTAAAAGAAAAGAGTCAAATGTATTATAACAACTTTGTTTTAATGTGCTGATGAGTTGGTTGAGACAATAATTTGATGAAAAATTAGATGCAAAGGATTTTATAATGAATTTCAATTCTCTTTTTTCTATCCTCCACAAAAATTATAATTGGATAAAAAGAATATAACTTTAATCAATCTATCTAAATGTTTAAAAATCTCTATATCACATAGGATTTTTAGGGGTTTTTTTTTCAATGCAATTAAATTTGAATTTTTACCTAACCATATAACACATTAGGATCGAGAGCACTAACAATTATAACAATTAACTAAGTAGTTTTTATCATAATATTTTATACATTTGATGTTTGATTTGCATACGTATTATAGGTGCAACATCTAATATTTGCATACCTTAAAGTCTTGCATATAATGGGTATATTCAAATAAAATAAAGTAAAGAGTTAATAGAGTAGAAAATTAAATTAATGACATAGGTGCACGAAAGAGAAAATAAATCTGAAAGACGTTCTCGGATGGAGAACACATTAAACTCTAGAAGTAAGATCTAGGTCTCACCTGCAACTCAGTCTAATAAAGAAAATAGAAATTATAAAGATTAGAAAATGTTGGCCAACCTCCATCGTCAACTGAAGTGTCATAAATATTTGTTGTCCAAGTGTTGATATTAAAGATGGATTATTGAATGTTATTCAATAACTATTGGTTAAAAATTACTCGAAAGAAATTTTGTACTCCATGTTTTGGTTTGTCTAAGGAAAACCACTTAGCTGTATGGGAGATTGGAGAAGCAATAAGACCACACAACAATAAATGAATCCTCATATCTAAGCATTTTCAATTCTTCATAAAAACATAGAAATTAGAATCATATAATTGTAAATAAAGACAGAGAAGCTAGAAAATCTTAACAATAAACAAAATTATAAACTTTAGGAAATCTATAATAAGTATATCTAAAACCTTAAAAATGTAATTAGGGTAGATATATAAGATGTCATCATGAAATACGGGAAAACTAAGTACTTTAAATAATAACAAATTTATAAATCCTATAAAGTTAATCAATAATAAACAATTTTACTTTTAACTCTATAGAGTTTATAAGCTCTAATATGACATGGATATGGAATTAATAGGAATGGTCATCTGAAGTTAAATAAGAAACCTTATATTCTAAATCAACTAAAATCTAAGATCTAGAAAGTGTTGAAAAGGAAAAGCATATTGTCACGTCCTAAAACAGCAAAATCGTAACAATCCCACTGTGCAAACCATTTTAAGATAGAATCTGACCTTACAACCACTATCTTCGACCTAATTTACATGAGGTGTTCATAACTAATCCACTTTGAAATAAACAGTTCATAAATTAAACATATTATTTAACTTTGTAATTATGAAAACTACATAATTACACTAAATAGTTTGAGTATATTTACAAGATTTCGTAACCTAATCATAATCCGCTTGAGTAATATATAAATTAATATTAAAAGCTTTAAAAATAAAACCTAAACTTGATAGTGTATTTATTGCGAACTGTGATTAAGAACAGATAAGGCTGATCATTTGATGGGTCTAAACTTGTAGAAAGCTTGTAAAGGTTTAATGAGGAAAGGTACGAAAGGGTAAAAATGATGAATGAAACAATAAGTAAAAACTCACGAACAACTCTAGAGGATATGATGCACCAATGGAACTTTCGAGAACTTACGACACAATTCGATATGACACACGAATTGATTCGATGAGGTTACTTGCCACTTAACCTTGCTTAAGGGAAATAATAAGAGTGATGTCGAGAATAAACAAATAGTGTTTACATAAGGAAGAAAGTACTCAAGTGTATTGTAGGTAATCTGATTCTATCATAGTTACAAGTACAAGGGTATTTATATTCGTAAGTTAGGATAACTTACCTAAAAGGGAAAAGATAATAAGGACATTTCCTAAAGAAGCAATGTATACGATACAAAATGGTAAAATATATATATATAAGGAAAACAATCATTGGTGCTACAGATTCTATATATGATACTATACATGTAGTGATGCTGTGTTGGCGAGATTGTTAAGAGATGCAGATAAAAAGTACGAAACGACGGGCTTGTCCGAGCAGGGATGACTAGTTAATCCGAATCCTCTATCTCTTGGCTTCTTGGCAAAGACGATGCCAAGTGATTGGTTAGCTTAGCATTAGAGAGTAATCATTAACTCGGTATACCACAGAATAATAGGTGGTCATACGACACGGCATTAAATGTGACTTAGCAAAGAAGTACTCGGCTTTAATAGGGGTTGGTTGGAACATAAGGATTTGTCGTGCTAACCCCTCAAGTCCTCAAGCTCAATTGCGGGCCAAAAGTCCCATAGCTTGATTCCCATCAGTATCTGATCCTTAGTTTTATATTCTCATTCCCTAAGATCCAACTATCTTTAGGGTAGTTACATGGCTACTTCTACAACATTTTTAGAGATGTGAGCAATCAATAGCTCAGTAAGTTGGGATAGAGACTTAAAAATATACATCAAACACTAATAGGTTTATCAATCAAATTAGTTAGATACTATGCATGTATAAGTAAATGCCATTATATGATATTGTCCGACCCGTTATGAGATTAGAGAAATTACATCTACTCTAATCTCAGTTAAAGAGTTTTTATTTAATGCAATAACTTACGACCAAACTCAAGCTTATACAATGGAGACATTGCTCCTCCTATGACTACCTTTGAACTATTGACGTTACTGTTGCTGCAACCTCCTCACCTGTCAATTAGTTCAACTAAGGATAAAGAAGGAACCCATTATGTTATCCTATGCTATCAAGAGTTATCTTTTTCAAAGGGGTTGGTATTTAGCTGGAAAACGCTAATGCTTCCCTTAATGGGTTGCTATGTAGGTTCAATTTAGATTTATGAGTCATATGTTTAGTTAGATTCGGTTAAAAGTATTTAATCATTTCAAACAAATCATACAAATATAAGCCAGAATCAGCAAATCAGAATTATATCATTAAACTCAGAAACAAACACATACAGGCATGTGCATAGTTAACTATCTAGTAAACATAACCAAGTACAATTTTAAGCCTCTGAGTACTACAAATTAGTACTCTGAAATATAGTAATGTTTTAATCCCAACTTACCTGAACTCCTCACTTACTTACTCAAGGTATGACTTATATAGACCCTCGCTGATAATCCCTATAATACAAATGTTGTTTTAGTTTCTACATAATTACCATAGATATGCTTTGGTTATGTAATTTAGGTTATGATTATCTTTGGTTTATGATCTTCTTATATCTAGTTATTTAGATCTAAGTCTCTTAAAATTATTTCTCTTGTTCAACCAAGTTTTGAATTTGTTTCTTATTTCGATTACAATTTCGGCTTCTGAATTAGGTTTTAGTTTATCTTTTTCTTATGGTTTCTTTAATGAGCATAGCCTTTAGTTTAGGTTTTTTTATTTTTTATTTTTTTGACTTACTATCTAATATATTTATATTACTCCTAATTTGGATTCTCCTTCTGAATTAGATTTTGATCTAGGAATAATCTACATTTAACGTAATTGCTTATACATACATATATATATATATATGTATATATAAGTTTTAAATCATTAGTTTTTTAGTTTGGGATTATAATTTTACACATTCATTCAAATTCTATATCCCCTATAACCAAATTAGTTTCAAATTAATTTATGATTCGATTTCTGAATCAATTTTCGAATTTAGTTTTGTTTTAGCTTTTGATTATTGTTTTTATTTATTAACCTTAGGAATTTTTCCTGAACTAGAATATGAGATTCATCTAACTATTCTTAGATATCCTAAATCTACGTTTTAGCTCTTAATCAGTATTTCAATTAATACGATATACTACGTTTCTAATTTAACTATCGATTAGCTCCCAATTTAAGAATAACCTACATTTTCACATAATTTCTCAAATTTACCTTTCAAACCAGATTTATAATATTCTTTTATTGTTATAATATTATTAATTTAACTTAATGCTCTTCACTTATTTAATCTTCCTATTTAATATATTATTCATTACTACTTAATCTACACATAACATATACATCTAACCTCTCTAATACCATAATTTACATCTCTCATCATCAATTAATATTCCATGACATCTAAATTCATCCTAAATCAGAATATAAAATAAACTAATCCTAAATCATAAAATTAATCAAATTATTTACTTTTACTTATTATTCATTTACTATTACCTGATATGCACAATACATACAGTTAACACTCTAACTCCCTAAATATCATCTTACATTAGTAATTAACGTCTAAGCATGTCTAATAACATACTAAATCAAAATTTTCAATAAATTAACCTTAAATCACAAAATTAACCTCACTACTTCCCTTTTATGCATGATTTTGGGGCTTAAAAATTAAATAAAAATTTAGAAAATTAATTTTGGAAAAAAATCTTCATAGCACTGCAATATGTATCACAAATAGTATACACAAAAATTTTGAAATCAAAACTACTCTTAAGGTTATTTATTTTTAAATAGAACAAAACTCTAGTTTGCAGGATTTTTTAAAGACAGTATATTTCTAGACATAAATTCATTAAACTAAAATTTTTTCCTAAATCTATATACTAAAATATCCTAGAATGACAAATTTCATAATTTTTCAAATATTTTTTATATTTTTAACAATTTAAACAAAATAAGAAATGAAACGTGGACTCACTATTTAATGGGTCTCTAGCCACCAATGGTAGCTACCATTGTGTTGATAGCCCTAAGAGGTGGGGATGCTATCCAGTGGTGGTAGTCATTTCTCCCCGGGTGGTCATCGATCATGGTTTCCCCTTAAAAGCTTCATTTGTACACTATTTTGTATATTTTTGGAAAAATTGGTTTCCCTCTTCTTCTTAGCTTCTCTTTATTTTTTCTAAACTCCCAACTCACTAAAATGATTTTTGGTTGAGTTAATCTGAATTTGTAGCAGTGTTTTAGGGTTTTCTTTTGATTTTAGGTTGACATATGTCCCTTATATTTTTCTTTTCTACGTTCCAGTTGGTTGTTTATTATTGGTTGATTTTCTTCTTTCACTTTCAACTTGCTATGACCCATTTCTAGATATTTTTCACATTTTTTTATATTTTTCCTTAATTATTTATGAATTTTATTTAATTATTTAGTATTATTTTAATATATTTCAAGTATTTAAGTAATTTCGCATATTTTTACCTATATGTAAATGCATATATAGTACAAATAAATACTTTTAAATATTATCTATATTATTTTATGATTTTTAGTATACATATAATTTATCTCTATTAATTCGTTAGTTATCAAAACTCGTTTTATACGTTTTCGATAAATAATGGAAAATTTACATATAATTCAATATTATAATAATGAATTTTTTTATTATTTTTTCCTTAAATTCAAACTTAAAAGATCACTTTTACTAATATTCCTAACTTTGTTATAAAATTTGAGCTTGATCAAACAATCTTACCCGATTGTCCTAAATTTTACGGACTGAATTCGGTACACTTGATTGTGGGGTTTACACATATGACTAGTAATTCATAAAATATAGACTAGATAAATAAGTTGATAAAGTTATTGTAAGGTAAGGGTAATAGGATTTTTGAAGCAAAAGTTTAGTTTAGATTTAAGATCATAGGTGATAAATAGAATTTTAAATGTAATGTAATAGATAACTTCCAGTTAACTAATTGATAGAAATGATATGAAAAATCATTGGTTAAACTCTAAAGCTTGAAATAGACTAAGAAGTAACAAAATAAATATAAGGAATTATTAGGAAAGGAATTTGGCTAACCTATATGGTAACTTAGTCGATTATACATACTCATATATCATAAGTTTGTGTGTGTATGACAAATTAGTTTACTTGTTGAGCCATGGAGTCATCCCTTTTTGGTACTTGCTCTTTAGGTGAACTGAAAAAAAAAAATAAAAAAAAGATTATAGGAGTGTAGGATTTGAGCCATATATACTTTTATCAAACGCTAAGAATATGTAGTAGATTAGCATGACATCCTTTGAGTTTGGGACTTAAAACAGTCACACATTACAAAGTTTATACGTACTATTTAATCAAGATCTTTGTTTGTACATAATATGTAAAACCTATGAAAAGTAAATAGTAATAAAGAAAATAGGAAAATATAAGACGGGATAGCAACAAGTAATAAGGTTTTAATAAGAGGGAAAAAAAAGGTTAATTTAACCCCTAAATATAAAAGGGCTTGTTTTGACCTAGGCCTCACTTTTACACCATGTCATTCCTTCAGAATTTCTCTAGAGTACCGGTAAGAGTAAGAACTAACCTTACACTAATTTTAGAAGACATTATGGTGTTGTAGGGGAGATTGGTTTTGGAAAAGAGAAGGTGGAAGTTGGAAAATTAAGTAAAACCTTAATCGATAAGAGAATCATTTGATCTTTAATGAAAGAAAAAGAATTTGAATTGTTTTGTAGTTATTAATTGTGTGATTTAACGTTTTGTGATCAGATCTTGTGTGTAGTAGGAATTGTGGTTATTGTAAAGGTCAACAATTAAGGTGTATTCTTACTTCTTGTTATTTCATTTCATGTTTGAGAATACATCTTAATGTTCCAAGGTTGTAATTTGATAAAAGAGATCAAATCTAGTAGAATTCGACAATGTAAGATGGAGTAAGATTGAATTAAGGTAGTTTAAAGGAGTTGAATATTGAAGAAGGAAAGGGAATGTTGAACAAGAGGATCATAAACAAAAATCACGAACATGATCTTATCTGTGAACCTCTTGGCATAGATTTTATATTGAAGCATTAAGAGAAGAAAATTATTTATGAGATGATCATGGTCAGGAACGTAAGCATGATTCTGGCCATAAACCTTTTTGTATCTTGGAGTAGGAGCAACATCGGCATGAAAGAATTAAGTTTGGGGCATGAAGGTTTTGGATGGAAGGATTACGAGAAAAAGTACGGCCATAATCTTAAGGGTTAATTGTTAGGGTTTGTGTTTTAGAAGAGAAGTAGAAGTGTTTAACTTGAGACTTAATGTGAGGTGAATGGTATCAGTAGGCAGTTTGTTCATGGGGTAGGTGTTCTCTTAAGGTAGGTTTGGCCTCCCATGTTGGGAGTTGATGCCACTCTCTTGATGATGGCTATGCCAAGCCAAAACCAATTGAGAAGTTGAGCCTTCCCAATTATATAAGGGTTGGTGATAACATCGGATGGCACTTCTAAAGATAGAAGAGCTAGAACAGTCTCGGGAAGACAAAAAGGTAAAAGGTTAGCTCGCCATCCGTAATATGAGCAAATATGTAAAGGCAAAGGATGGTTGAGCACTGTACAAGCACTTAAGGAAGGATGAACCTCTCGTTAAGTAACAAGTGGTATAAGGGCAAAGAAGTTACATTCTAGATGAGCTACTTAAGTGCTAAATGAAAAAAGATAGTTCTTGTTAACAATTGGGCTCATTTAGATGAAGCTTGAGAGGAGTAGCCACCATGTGGAGGGTATTTGTAATACTTTAAATTTCGAGCCTATACGATTATCCTAGGATTCGAGTCCTCAATTTAGGGTACCGATATAAGATATCGGTTTAATTTCAAACTTTATGATAAGGTTAGAAAAGTTAGATGAAGTTATTCAAGAAAAGTCAATTTCTCAAAATAAGCTATATAAAAATATTAATTTAAGAAAATGTCAATTTATCGCTAAAGTCGAAAAATATCGAAAATGTGAAATTCAAGTATTTAGATATAATGGGATATTAGAGATAAGTTATTTAACTTATGAAAATAATAAATGAAATTGAATTATACATGCATTAACATAGAACATGTATTATTTGTATTAAATACACATATATAATAAGAAATTATTATTTAAATAAGGTAAATTAATATTAAAAATTTGGAAAATTAATTAAAAAATGCAAGGATGAGTCATCATACCTGTGTGGTAGCTTAGGATTAATTTGGATGATGAGTCAAAAGTAAAGAAATGAGGAAATGACACCTCATGCATTGAAAATAAAAAAAAAATGACATGTATAAGCAACATGTTCAATTTTTATAAATTCTTATCCATTTGGAAAATATAAATAGGGCTTGTAAACATTAAAAACAACAATTTGGAAGTTTGAAAAAATAGAAAATCACTCAAGAAAATTTTGAAACAAATTAGAAAAAAAAAAAAGAAAATTAGAGCAAAAATAGGACACAGAATCTGATCAGGCCGGTTCAATAGGCTATTGGTGTTCAGTTGTGGTAGCCATTTGAGTTCAAGGAAAGCACCACTAGAGGAGGTGTTCCAACAAGGTTAGGTGGCTGGATGGTGGCTAAACGGTGGCCGGTTCAAGTGAACTAAATTTCCGGTTGAAACTTTGTAATTTTTCTAAAAATAGCAAATGATATTGTTTAATTATGAAACTTGGTTTTCTAGAGTTATTTTATGTGTAGAATAATATAAAAAATTTATTTTAGTGAAATAATTATTTGAAATATAAGGTCCTTAAGAAATGGCTCTTTTTAGACGAAAATTGAATTTTCTAGAAATAGTAAATAATGTTTTTTCAAGTTAAAAATTTGTATCCGACATACTCAATATATGTATTTAAATGCAATAATGAGAATTTTTGAAAATAATTATGTTTATTATTTATTGTAATTATTTTGGATAAAATTGGCTATTTTGTTGTTTTAGTGAATTAATTAGTTTTTAACAAAATCAAAGTATGCACCCTATATATTATGATTTTTGGATGTTCATAATGATGTTTGGGACATTGAATTTTATCTTGTGATTAAATTCACTTGTTGACTTAATTTTCGCTAATTTTGAGTTAAAATTGCTATTTTCATAAAAATATATAATTGCTATTTTAGTATAATTCATGGTCAATAACTAAACTACATATTTTTGTGACTCTATAGGATTTTTCGTGGAATGAATTGGGCTCGTATACTATTTATTATGTATAATATAAACCTACATATTAGCTTAATATATGATATAGTAATTAGTACTAACGTGATATTTGTTAAATATGCAAAGGATTAGTATTTTGAAGTACATAATGAATACTGACTAGCTCAGGAATGAGGAATTTTATGACTTGTAATTTAGATTTAGGATTTAATTGAGTTAATTATGAGGTTATATTAATATGTGGTCAAATCGATAACATGAAAGAGTATTTTTAGATATTTAGAAATATTGGTTAGTTATGATTCTTAAGATATCCTAAGAGTGCTCAAAATAACGATCTTGACAATATAAAGTTTACTAAAATTGGATAAGAAATGAATAAGATACAATCAAATTAAGCTTGGAAGCGCAAAAACGAAAACGTATAATAACTTAGTATTGACTTAGAAGTTGACTTGGGGTCTATGTGTATTTTTCTAAGCATAATAGGTCAGGAATGACCATATCGTGAATCTTAAGATTTTATGCTACTGTCGAGCTCAAGTAAGTGGATATTTCCATTTTTGTGCAAGTAGACCTATGTCTACTTAACTTAGAGTCAGTTGTGTTATGAATTGTAATGACATGCTGGATTAATTGAATACTTGATTCTGTTTAATGTGTGTTGAAAAAGTAAAATGTTTCCTTGTATATGACTGATTCATCAATATGTATTTTTGTTTAGAAAACTTAGAAACTGAACTGTTCTGTAGGGTGTTTGCCCAAGTGAGCCCTATACGAAGAAATGTAATATAAAACTGAAAAATAAAGTTGAAGTTGAGATAGTTAAATTGTTTATAATGTGAAACTTGAGATTTGTACCTGATACTAGGTTATTGTATTATTTATTACATTTGTGGCATGGTACAAAAGGACTTACGGATTGAGTTTTTGAAAAGTTTGAAAACTGTTGAGTTAGCTTTGGGACATATAGAATGTATTGCTCAACATACTCTAGCTACATTAAGTGACCAACTACGTATCGAATTTTCAAACCATAGAGGGTGGTTTTTGTTAAGGGTTCTATTCTCAAGCAGCTCCTTGTTGCCTTAGGTTCCTAAACATTGTATCTAGATGCTCGGGTATGTCGACTAACAAGATGAGGAATTGGAAAAGTATAAGATATTGGTATCGATGTATGTCACGTGCATGAGCATAGTATGAATTTTCTACATAAACAGTTTGTATTGATAACTCAAGTTATGAGATGAATGTCTTATGGTACTAATTTGTGTGAATGTATGTATGTGTGTTCTATGTTTTGTTTTATCTACTATGACTTAGCTTACAAAAAGCTAAGGGGATACTTGTATATCCTTGGGTTATGAAGAGAACTGACTAGGAAGCATCAGTTAGGGGAAAAAGTCTTTTGTGAGCGTGTAAGACGAAGTCGGCCACTTTTAAAGAAGTTTTGTTGTATTTTGTTCTTAGTTCTATAAAGGATTTGTACATATAAAAAAAGTATTGTATTTTCAATTTGGTTTAGTTTATCAGATGTAATCTTTTGTATAAATAGGTGTTAAGTTGAACTCCGTTGTAGTACTCTTTTGTTATAAATAGAACTTGTGTTAAGTATAAACAGGTATTCTTATGTGATGGTACATCCTGTAGTATGCCGGGATGTGGCAGCATCATTATCAGAGGGGGCAACTGTATCTTGAGCTGTATTGTGACAAGACTTTGCTCTAATCATTTAAAAATAAAATGAACTTCAACAGATAGACCCTATCGTTAAGCCACTCGACAAAAGATGATCTTGAAGGACAAGAGGAGAAGACAAGGGTGAGGATTAGAGGATGCTTATGGAAGCCCTAAGTTCTGGCAGAGATGATTTTGATATGAAGTTAGGCAACAAGTGGAGAATGATTGATGATCTTATGAAGGAGGGCAATGGTTAAGAGTTAGCCATAAGATGAGGGCATCATGGATTTAGGTGGAGGAGATTGTGATTGTTTATGTTTTGGAAGGTAAGTGAAGGATGTTTAACTTGAGGCTTAATGTGAAGTAAGTGGCATCAGCAGGCAGTTTGTTCATGAGGTAAATGTTCTCTTAACGTAGGTTTAGCCTCCTATAAGCAAGCTGGTTGAAAGCTGATATCACTTTCTTAATAATGGCCATAGTAGGCTAAAACCTATTGAAAAGTTGAGCCCCCTAATCATATGGGAGACAGTGACAATGTCAAATAGTACTCTTAAAGATAGAAGAGCTAGAATAGTCTTGTGAAGACAAGAAGGTGATGGGAATTAGGTTAATGGACCTTTGACTCATAGCCGAGCCCGAAGACTAGAGGGGCTGGTATAATGAATCCTTCTGTTCTAAACAACCCCTATCGAGGCTGAGTACTTCCTTGTCGAGTCATCTTTAACACCGTATCGTATGATCACCCATTATTCTATGGTATGCCAAGTTGATGATTACTCTCTAGTGCCGAGCCGACCAATCACTTGGCATTATCCTTACTGAGAAGCCGAGAGAGAGAGAGGGAGTTCAGACTAACTAAGCTATTTCTACTTGGGCAAGCCCATCTATCCGTACTTTTTTTCCGCATCTCCTAACAACCTCACCAATACAACATCGCTACGTATACAGTATCATATGTAGAATAAGTAGCCCCAATGATTGTTTTCCTTATATATTCATTTTTACCCTTTTATATCGTGTATATTGTTTTTTTAGGAAATGTCCTTTTTGTCTTTTCCCTTTTAAGCAAGTTGCCTTAACTTATGTGTATAAATACCCTTATACTTATAGCTGTGGAGGATCAAATTACCTTCGATATAATTGGGTACTTTTTTCCTTGCATAAACACTGTTTGTTTATTCTTGACATCACTCTTATCCTTTCCCTTAAGCAAGGTTAGGTGATGAGTAACCTCATTAAACCAATTTGTGCGTCATATTGAATTGTGCCATGAGTCCTCGGAAGTTCCATTGGTATGTCATATCCTCTAGAACTGTTAGTGGGTTTGCTTACTATTTCATTTGTCATTATTACTCTTTTCATACTTTCCTCATCAACCCTTTTCGAGCTCTTTTTAAGCTTAGACCCATCCAGCGACCGGCTTTATCGGTTCTTGGTCATGGTTTGTAACAACTTGTAAAAGGCTAGCTTGTCATTCATAATACGAGCAAATATGTGAAGGTAAAGGATGGTCAAGCATCGTAAGGGTACTTTAGAAGGGGTGACCTCCTATCTCATGACATGATCAAGGGTCTAAGTTTAAATAAGAAACACAATCTAAGATCATGGCTATGATCTTTAAGCATAGTCTTGTACCCTTCCATTTTCCAATTGTTTTTCATTTCTATCATCCCTTAAAACTATTCTAGCCTTTTCTAAACATTTTTAGGAGTCTAAACTCATCCTTAAACCTTAAGATAAACTAAAATATGGACTTAAAAACCTAGGAAGATAAGTAATAAAGCTTAGCAAGAATAATATAACATAAAGATAGAATTTAAAGGAGTTATTCTTATTTTGTACTTCAGAAAAACATTTAAGGTAGATACCACGAGTTATTTTCAAAACCTAGGTACGTCTTACCCTTACTTGTTGCCTGTACTTGTATAAGGTAGTTGAAATTAATTGGAGTAATAATTATTCAACATGAAAAATGCTTATTGCTTATACTTGGCTAAGCTCAAGGGGTCATAGTACTAGTGTCCCAAAGGTGATACTTTAATGATCTTTTGAGTAACGTTATCCTTAATGGAGTTACCTTTGCAAATGATCTAAGGTAGATTAGGTTGGTGTTTGGGGATCATAGTACTAATATCTTGATACTAGTTAGTTTAGGGGTATTTGGGGGGCATAGTACCTTTGTCCCAATGCCATTAGATGAGGGCCATAGCGCTAGTGTCTCGACCTAGGAATCGTATAGAGAGTCATGAGTTACTCTATGTTCAGGGTTAGTCATGAATAATTCTTGGTTATGTTGTTTGTTGGTTAAATGAAAGATAATAAACTTGTTTTTGAATATATGTGTTGCATTATTATTATGTTTATGAACTTGTACCTGATGCATGGTGTCACAGGACGAGAGGTTCACCCCTCCTAAAGCATCGGTTTAGCGCTCAACCATCTTTTATCTCTTTAAATTTGCTTGTATTTTGAATGGTGAGCTAGTCTTTCCCTTTTTGATTACTTAGGACTGTTATAAGCCCTCCTATCTTCAAGAGTGCCCTTTAGTATTGCCACTGGCCTCCATACTCAACTATCTTAATTGATTTTGGCCTATGATGGCCATCATTAACAAATGGCATCAACTCTTGACTAGTTTACAAAGCTAGATCATTACTTGATCCCTTTAATCATCGATTTGTTTGATCAACTGAGTAGGGCTAAATACTTTACGAAGTTGGATCTACGCTTAAAGTATCATCAGGTTCGTATTGTTGATAGAGATGAGTCTAAGATGATGTTTGTTACCTAGTATGGTGCTTATGAGTTCTTGGAGATGCCTTTCAGTCTCACCAATGCTCTTGCAACCTTTTGTATTTGATGAATAACGTGTTTTGTGAATATCTCGACAAATTCGTAATTGTCTACGAGAGACATTGTTGTATATGGTAAGACATTATAGGACCATGTGAAACACCTACGAATGGTTCTTAAGAAGCTTCAAGAAAATCATTTGTATGTGAACCAAGTAATGATAGAGGAAATTGTCCTTGCGCTTCCTAACATTGCAAAGCCTTTTGAAGTCTACAAGGATGCTCAGACATTGCATTAAATTGGAGTTTTGATGTAAGAGGGCCATCTAGTGGCATATGATTGTAAGAAGCTAAATCCAACTAAACACAAGTACTTAGCACAAGAGGAGTTACTTGCAAGTATGTACTATCTAAGGACTTGGAAATACCATTTGCTAGGATTAAAGTTTTTGGTGAAGATGGATAACTCTACTACTAGTCATATCTTGACTCAACTAAAATTCTTTACCAAGTAAGTGAGATCGCAAGAGTTCTTAGTGAAATTTGATATGGAGATTGAGTATCATAGTGGGTAGTGTCACGCCCCGAACAAGAAGAGTCATAACAGTCCCGCCGTGTAAACTAATCTAAGATAGAAGCTGACCTCACAGCTGCTATCGTAGACGCAGTTTACACAAGGCGCACAACTCAACCAGCTTGAAATGTCTGTTCTAACATCTGTTAATATCCAAACCTATCGTAGAGCTTTTACAAAATACTTGTTCTATACAGTCTGTTGTTTAATACTACAACAGTAATTATATAAACATTTCACATTCAAGGGTAAAGTTTACAATCAAAGTTTATTAAAAACCACAGGTTTTACGATCTATATACAATAAGTTAGAAAACTAATGGGCTCCCAGGGAATTGTCATTTAGTTTTCCTCAAAACTTAAAGACAAAGCCAAAAGCTCAGGTTCAGTTAAATTCCTCGATCCTCACTTACCCACACAGCAACACACTAACCTGAGAACGGTGGTACCTGAACATCTTTGCCTTCACTCAGCACCTGCAAAAGAGTCTGTAAGGATGTGAGCACAACCAGCTCAGTAAGTAGGGCGGAGTCAGAAGAGTACTATACAATCACAAATAAGATTAATAATTATGATGAAATGCAATGCAATCACTCAAATGAAAACATCGCACAGTGTTAACCGGTCCACTGTGAGGTTAGAGAAATTTCATCCACTCCAACCCGGATTGAGGAGTTTCATCGCGACTCAAGTCAGACCAAACACGGGCTTGTGCAATGGAGAACACCTTCCTCTCATGACTGCCTTCGAATCACGACCCCCAACCTTGCCGCGACCTCCTCACCTATCACTTAGTTCGACTAAGGATGGGGAAGCTATCCTCATCGAAGGAAGTCGGTGTTTGGCCTAACACTCTTAATCGTTTCCCCTAACGGGTGATTATGCATGATCAATTACACTTTAGTCGAATAACCGTTAGTGTTAATTAAGGGTGATCAACAAGTTCACACAATACAGAATCCATGCAAATATGCAGAACAGCACACCAAGGAGTTGAACTCCTGTCACAACTGAGTATCATTTACACACATAGCATGCGCATAATCATCTAACTACAAACACAACCAGAAGTACTCTTGAGTCTTTGGATACTTTAATTGGTACCCAAATAGCGGTGAAGCTACCATCCCAACTTACTTGTTTAGATGTTCGCTATTGCTGACTTAAATTGTCAACCGTCTTTGGAATGTCCTAATTACACAAAAGGTCCAAATTTAGTTTTCGTAATAATTACGAAAACATTAGGGTTTAATCTAAAATGGTTATATATATATATATATATATATATATATATTATTTCCATAATATGCAGTCATGTTATTACTATATATTGAATTAAATTATTAATTATTGATATCGTAGATCATATATACTATTACGTATTATATATCGTTTTGATCATATCGAAACATACTTTTTATTTATTAATTCACGTTTTGATTCCGGTAAGGTTACCGAAATGTGTATATTTTTGAATATGCTATAGTTATAGGCTAGATTGCTTAAGGTTATCCGATTTCAACAAAACTAGTGTCATTGAGTTCGTATAGACTTAACGACATGTTTTACGAGTCCTGTTCATAGAGATGAATTTTAACGGGTAGTTTGAATTTTTAATATAATTACACATAATTATATAAAAACGATCGTATTATGCGAAATTTATAGATTTAAATTATATTTTATCCAATTTGTCCCTATATTGTAACAATATAAGTATTATTCAATTCTAATACACCTAAAGTGCATCCCGATCAGAAAATATTAATAATTATAATAAAAATTTTCATTTAATCCAATTTGATCAGCAATCCTATGTATAGATTTTATTTAACTATTTAGTTCATTTTAGTCTATTAATATTACAAATACACCCCGACTTGTAATTTAAGCTATTTTACTTAATAAATTTGTAATAAGTAGTTCAGATTACCCAATAATTCCCCGAAAATTTCTATGGACTTCTAAAAATATAGGGAATTTAATTATCACTTGGTTTCAAGTTTTCGACCTATTGCCTATATTTTCGTATTGACGATTTTACCCCTAAATTTGATAAATTATCCAATTATAATTCTTTTAGCATCCAATTAATTTCAATCTGACTCAATACCATTATTATTTATTATAGATCAGTACATGTCCATTTCATCAATTAATTTCATAATTTCCTATTAAATTCATAATTTTAGCCTATTTTCGAGCTAATTTCAGGCCTAAAAATTCAATAAATATTAAAATTATTCAAATAAAAATTTAGGATACGTAGTAATTACCTATATATCATACACATCCTACACAAAAATTTTCAGCTAGAAACAACATCATATAGTACATTTATTTCATAAATATATATTCGGATGAATTACAGATTTCTTAATAAAGTATATTAAATATTACGAATTTTTCAAAAATAAAAATATCACATGAAAGCACGTCTAAAATAACCTAAGTGTAATTTTTTTCATAATTTTCTGGGCTGATTTACTATTTTTTAAAAATTATTGAAAAACAGGGCAGAAATTTGATCTTAGTGTTTTTGGGTGCTCCGGTGGCCGGCGGCGGCTGGGCGGTTGTCGAAACGCCTAGACGTTGGGGGTACTCCTTGGTGGTGGAGTGGCGTAATAGCAGATCAAAGGGAACCCTAAGAACTAGTCTTGCTCGGTGATTGTTCTGTTTTTCTCTTCTTCTTTTTTTTATTTTCTACGATTTTTTCCTGATTTTTCTTTCTGTTGTTTTTGGTTCCAAACTGTCAAATGTTGTTATTCTGCTGTTGGGATAATTTTTATACATTTCTTTCACTGCCTATGGATTTTTCTTTATTTTTTTTTTCCTTTTGCTTTCACTTTTAATTAAGCATGAGGTGTCATTTCTCCCTTCCTTGCACTTTTGATTCAGCAATTTTTCTTCTCCTGCTGCAGCCACATAGATTTCCAGTAATCTCAATGTTATTTAATTAATTTTTCTTTTTCTTTTATTAAATAATTACTTAAATATAGATATTATATGTTAGAATTAATTATTTAGTTAATATATAAGTTTATACCCTATGTAAATAACATGTGAAATATATAACTTTACTCGTATAGTTAAGTTTCTAGCTTATCTTTTATTTTTAGGATACATTCTAAGGTTAATTTCATGAATTTAACACAATAAATATATAATTCAACAATTTTAGGTTATAATTATTATTTATACCGGGTATACTCAAAAAATTACGTGTATTTTTTTATAGTAAATTATACTACATTATCTCATTTTATAGCTCAATTAACTTATCTTTAAGTTCTCGTTGCAATTTAAGTTCAATTTTAGGAGTTCTGCACATTTTAGGGCTTTAGTAAATATTCCAATTTCTAAGGACAAAATTGGGATTTCGGGTCTTTATTACTAAAATCTAACTTCACTGTAATATCTCGACTAACTTTTTCATTCTAGTTGCAAAGTTTGGGCTCAATTGGATAAATTACCCTAAAAGCCCTAAATCTGAGCTCAGTTGTCCTAAACTCAATTTTGGGAGCTTACAGGTAGGCTAATCAAGTAGCAGATACTCTAATACTAATTGTCATGGGATGGGAGGTTTACCCCTCCTAAAGTGCTCGTGTAATGCTTGACCATCCTTTATCTCTTCATATTTGCTTGTATTCTAGATGGCGAGCTAGCCTTTTCCTTCTTGATTATTCATGACTATTTCAAACCTTACTATCTTTAGGAGTGTACTTTGGAATTATCATAGGCTCCCATATGTTTAGAAGGCTCAAATGTTTCAATTAGTTTCGGCTTGCCATGGCCATCATTAGGATAATAGCATCGGTTTGCGACTAGTTTGCTTAGGGAGCCTAAACCTACCTTCTAATAATGCCCCATACCATGAACAAACTCCTCATTGACACTACTTACCATACATTATGCCTAAGTTGAACATCGTCATTTGCCTTCAAACTCACGAACCATGACATTCTCCTCAACCTAAATCTACGATGCCATCATTGTAGGCTTAAGTCTTCGCCACTACCCTTCATTGAAAGATCACTGACATTAGTCTATTCATTGCCCAACTCTAACTAACATTGCCTTTACCAAGACTTTAGGCTTCCACAGGCTTCCCTCATGTCTTCATCCATTCCTCCATGCTTTGAGGTTGCCTCTTGCTAAGTAGCCTAATGACAAGATTTGCCTATTGAAGCACACTTTATAAAGATTAAGGCAAAGTCTTGTTACAATGCAGCTTATGAGACAACTATTCACTCTACCAACAATATCTTCCACTTGGTTGCCACCCCTCCTCTTGAGCTTCATCTATATGAGTCCAATCATCAATAAGAACTACCTTTGTTCATTTAGTATATTGGTTAGTATTTAGGAAGCTCATAGATTGAAACTTCTACTTTGTTACCTACTATGACGATTTGTGGCTTTCTCTCGCATACGGATGGACCATACGATACTTATGGTCTTTTTTCTATAGTAGTAAGTAAGCTTAACTTGTACAATGATGATTAATAGGGCCTAAATCTATAAGTGACATAAAATAAGGTACAAAGACAATGATGATGCACCTTAGAGCTTAGTTATCATAAGGTTTTACCATAGTGAATTAAATGGGTCTTTTGAGATATTGAAGAAAAGAAGATGGAATAGGGCTTAACAAATTCGTGAGCTATCCATAAGGATATGACACACCAAATGAATACTATACAACCTAATCTCTACTTTAATATTACCACAAAGTATAAATTAGGGTTCCTCGCCACAATTCTTTTTAAAAGGATTGATAAGAGCGGGATAAGAGAGCTTTAATAAGGAAATACTTAAAGGGTTTTTTCATTGAAAGTGATAAGTATTACTAAAACTCTACAAACATAAGCTATTTATACATAATGGTAGTTTCCTAAATAAAATGATGTAAACGATGCCCGAGTGGTAGTCTTGTAAATACAAGATAAAATATAAGGTAATTTAGTAAATAAAACATAAGTAAGAAGCCTTAATAGCAAGCAATAAATAGATAAGTAGATGAGGTTCTTTGTGTAATAAGCTGACGAGTTATTGGTACTTTGATTACTTGTTTTGGGTTGACCTAAAATTTTGCTAACTAGAACTAATCTAAGGTGACTTGGTCAAGTCGACCTGCTTAAGCCAATTTGAATGAGATAACTTGGCCGAGCCGGCCTGGTCGAGTCTACCTACTCTTGACGACCTATCCTATTGAGCTCTCCAACAGGTCTCCAAACATGGATGAGCTCTTCAATAGGTCTCTACATCCTAATGAGCTTTCTAATAAGTCTCTAAAACATGAAAAGCTCATAAGTAAGTCTTCAGCATAGCCTGATACTTGATAATTGACAACTTTAGAGTTCATGTTTGTTTGGTTGGTTCCTTAAAGCTCGTCAAACAATAAGAAAAAGGGACACATGTAAGAATTGTAAAATCAAATAGCACACTTTTATTAACCCTTCAATATTATAAGGCTATAAATGAGTATGCATTAGGGTATGAGTACTCTTCCAAATTAAAGCTCTTATTAATCACTTTGGTTAATCATGACCAAAGACATCCTTTCATACATAAAAACCCCCGTACATACCAATTGTAACCTTGTATTATTGATAGATTAGTAAAAGTATGCTAATTTATTTTTCGATTCTTACTCATGTCCCTTTTTCTCACTATTTCCTTTCTATCTTGTTTTGTGTTACTTATAGATTTAGGCCTTGTTATCGCTATGTAATTTAGGCTTGCTTACTACTGTAGAGGTAGGATATTAAGCACCATACTATCCATCTATATGCTAAATAAAAGCCCCAGATCATGACATAAGGCATTCTCATGTGCTTGTGGATTTCTGTACTGGGCATCAACTTATCTCTTATCTTTTTCAGCTATAAGACCTCTAGATGAATAGGTAGACTATGATAAGCATGAGAATGCATACTATTATTATCAATAGGAGGAAACCAGAGATTATTATTATTATAATGGAGATGATGTTTGACTAGTTAGAAGATGATGATAGACTTGAGTTATTGAAAGGATTTGTTTGGTTATGTGACTTTAGTAGTCATAATTGTGATTGTTTTAGTTTCTAATCTTTTATGAGACTTTAATACAAGTTAATAGTTATATTTGGAGAATTTATTATATTGAGAGTATTGAAGTTATTGAGTTAAAATTTTAGTTGCTCATTTACCCTAACATGTCATTATTATGAATGCATGATAGTCTATAGCATCTTAAGCTTGGAGTGTTACATAATATATATAAATAAAACATCTTCCAATAAAGTTTTTGACTTATCCATTTTTGACAAATCAATAGTTGAAATGGTGCTTCTTTTCTTTTGTCCTTTCTTTATGTTTTAAATTGGGCTTGGTTCTTAGAGTAAAGGGGTTATTTGCTTGTTAGAGGAAGATGTACCATATTGGATAAGCATGCGGTTCAAAATATTAATGGTACATTCACTTTGGGGAAATGGCTATTCTATTCTCTCATAATTCCTTATGAATTCATATTATGGTGTTCACTTTATTTTGGAACTCATAATAGGAAATCCATGATGAATTCCAATTCTCTATTTTGTTGAATTAAGATTCCTTAACTAGTTCTAAGAATCCCAATTAAGCAAACAAAGGATACCCACTATCCTTACCTTCTTCAACACATCACCATTACGTAAGCATCAACACATCACTACCACTACCATCACTACTCCCATACCCACCTATTGACTAGATTTAGTTGCTCAACCTGTTCTTTCTACTTTGTCTCTCTCTCTCTTTATGGTTTCCCTTTATTCGAGAAACAACACAAGCACAATATTGAAGGTTAAGCATAATATGGAAGGGTAGTTTTTTTCTCTCTTTGAGACACGATACAAGCAAGGCCATACCTGCCATTAATTGCTTTATCAATCATATTGCCTACTTGCTCGATAAAATTTAGAATGAGTAAATATTGAAGGTTATGAGTTTGATAAGAACGCCATAATTAGAAAAGATAAGTGGCATGTCATGTTGTCTCGAATTAGGGTTTCAACCTGCAATGCTCGCAACTTATCCAGTCCATCAATGCATAGAGAGAGAGAGAGAGAGTTCAGACTTTCAAATTTATAGGGACACCAAACGAGTGAGAATGTAATTACTTAGAGAGAGGGACAAAAGAGGGAAGAGAGAGGAGAGGAGTGGAAAAGAGACTATAGAATGAAGAAGATGAGAGTCTTATTGTCATTTTAATCTTTTATAGATCTATTCCTTATATCTCTTTTTGTCTAATTGAACAATGTAATAACCATTATGGTTTTATTTGGTTCTTAAAAATTGAGTATTCCATTGTATGTTATTTTGATTCGATGGAGTGAATGGATTGTAAAAGTATTTCTACATGTATGTTTTTTTTTTTTCCCCTTTGAACGCAGATATTAAAAATAATAATTATTTTCTAGGAACCTAGCTACAACCCCTATATTTTCACCTTTAAGAATCACATACTACATAATACAAAATCAACTAGCGAATTTAATTGTATGAGTTAAACGGCATCCAGTGCAATTCAGCCTATAACAAATATTTTAACTTATAAAGAATGCTAGGATTGAAATCATAGGGGTTATTTATGGTGTCGTTACCATGCATAGTGAAGGAATATAGTAATAGAGTGATTCATTTGATGTTAAATATTATTGTATGATACCTAAACGGTTTATTAAGATCACTTGGTTGAGTTTCGAAACAAGCGTAAAAGGGATTGTCCTGGAACAACGCAACGACAAGGGGCTTATTTAGGACCGCTCGCTTCTTTGACGGGTCCAAAATCGCGATAAAACGGTACGATAAAGATCACTTTGGAAAGAGATAGTCCCAGAGATTGTGAAAATCCCGAGGAGGAAATTACAAAAGCTAGGACTTCTAGGTTTTGTAATTCGAGTGTGGTACCGGCCTTGAAAAAGCTTTCCTTAAGTCGAAGCATTATTTTTCTTTTACCAAGTGCGTCTGAAATGGAAGATATTCTTCTAATTATATAATTAAAGTTTTGATTTATTTAATTATATATTTACTTAAAAATTTAATTATTATTATTTATATTTCAGTTAACTCTAATTTATACTATTAATCTAATTAACACGATAAACCAATAAATTGACTACTCATATCACTTTTGAAGTGAGTTATAACACACTATTTTGTAGGGAATAACTAGTGGCTATCTATTAAAGATTTCAAAACCCCTTAAGACCTTGAGTGATTATCATATTGGTTAATTATACTAATTGGCCTAATGGTGTGGATTGAAATTAATTGGAGTGTAGACGGTGATAATTAATCTTTAATTAGTATATAATTAGATAAATTAAAATTTTGGGTGTATAAATATAAAAAATGATAAAATTGAGGTGTAAATTATGAAATTGACTTGAAGAATAATATTCATGCAATTTATGCCATAAAACTTCTAGCTCGTTATTATAGTAGTAATTCCATTTTCTCCTTAATTTTTATTAAAGAGTTATTACAACGTGTAGTTGTATTTTAAGCCTATAATAATAATTTTATAAATAACCCCTATTATAAAAAATATTAAATGGCTATCATTACTCAAATATATGAATAGTTAGTTAATATTATAATTGATTTTTTTTTTCATCAAAATACTCCGGTAAAATCAATAAATGATAACGGAATATCCATTCATAACTTATAATAATACTATTTTATTTTTTAGTAATAACTATTACATTACATTTTTATTGTATTTACTAAAGTAAAAGGTCAAAAAAAAAAAAAAAGAAAAGAAAAGGAGAAGCATAGAAAATCATATTTATATCAAAGTTGATTTAAATTTTCTTCCACTATAGTTTCATCAAGTACAATCTAATATCCAATATATCTATCCCTTTAGGAACATCTTTGGTCATCCCTATGTTTCAATTAGAGGAGAGACACCGGAAGGAACGAAAATGAAAAGAAAATATCGGAAAGAAAAGGAAAAGAAAATTACTTGTTTAGATAAGAAAGGAATGAACGCGTAGGATAGTTAATAAAGTACTTTTTGCAAACTTTGCTAATATACCAAAATGCTCATAAGAGCTTGAAATTCGTGTTAAAAGGTTATTGTAGTTATTTTGTTTAAATTCCTTTCATGTTAGAGAATGATTTTTTTTTTTTTTTCAAACACAAGAGAAAAGTTTCCCTCATGAATTCATTACCTTTCATTTTTCATTTTTCCCCTCGCAACAAAACATACAAGGGATGGGATAGTTCATATATAGCTTTGTAGAAATAAAATAATTTTTTTCTAACATACTATTGACTACCTCTTCTTATGAAAGAGAAGGAAAGAGAAAAACTGAATCTTTCTACTCGATCAATAAGTACTTTAGACGAGTTTTCTTTATGTTGTAATTTGATTTATTGCTCGGCATCCCCTACTATGAAGAGAAAAATAATAAAGGAAGAGAAGAATAAAAAAAGACCCACCTACCTATTCATTGTTTGGAGGTAAAACATCAAACACAAGAAACATCGCTGTCCGCCCTCTCCTTTCTTCTGTCCAACCGTAATTCGTCCCCATTATTTTCTTCTCCTACAAGGCAACATGATTAGAGAGGGTGTAACCAAATACAAAAAAAGAAAACAAAAGGGTAGGATGTGTGGGAAAAATGATTTAGTACTCAGTAAGCTTGATCGTATAGGATAGAGTTGTATAAAATTTTAATTTTATGGATTTGAATAGATCCCAAATGACTATTATATTGTTCCTTTAAGAATAAATATATAAGACAATTAAAATTGTTTTATTACTCTTATTTTCCACCTTTCCCTCTCTCTGTCTCACCTTTTCTCTCTCATGTTTTTTTTTTTTTTCTCTACTTGAAATTACTTTCCCTGTCCACTTCTATTCCTCTTTTCACGTGTTCCCTCCATCTCCACCATCCCATCTCTCTCTCTATACACGGAACCACAACACCAAGGGCAAGACCCATAATTTGATATCCCAAAAATTTCCATTGCTTCAATTTTCTACCTACAGAAGAGGATTAATTGGTTTAATAATTGAAAAAAATGAGGGCTTCCTGCATCGTGGGATCTTGACATATGTTCGGAGGAGATGCAGGAACTGAGAGAAAAATAGTATCAGTAATATTAAAACATATATTAATGATAATAAGTTATATATTAAATTTTATTAATAATTTTATTTATTATTTATCTAAACACAAGAAATATTAATATCCCGCTGGACAGCAGTATGGATGCGTTGATAGCAACCTTCTGCATCACTGACTGTCAATCCGCTGGGACACACCAATATCATCCAATTCAACGCACCACTTCAAGATGTGTCGAATCAAAACAGCAACACAATTCATGAAATCAACCTACCCTTCCCTCTTAACAACGTGCACAACCTGGTTGGTATTTACTGTTTTCCAAATTTAAACGTGGAATGGTAGCTAGTATTTTCATCACCCTATATAGTAATAATATAATCCAGGAAAGAAACATTACCTATATAAAATGATTCGCGTACGATCTATTTATAGCGAGATCGTTTTTCCAAGGGTGATATCATACCTCTCACTAGCACCATCTTTTGTAACTAAATGGGTTCAATGGATGAGTCCCAGCCTTTGTTACTCCCCCATAATCGAATTCGGGACATATCATCCAAAGAAATTGAGGAATTCCTGGAAAGCCGGTCGTTGTCGCTCCGGTGGTGGCCTCGGCTAGTAGCATGGGAGTCCAGGCTCCTTTGGCTCTTATCGGGGTCATCCATCATTGTTTCCTTATTGAATTATATGCTAACTTTTGTTACACTTATGTTTACTGGGCACTTAGGTGCCTTGGAGCTTGCAGGAGCTTCAATAGCTAGTGTGGGAATTCAGGGACTTGCTTATGGAATCATGGTGCGTCTTTAAATTCCCCCCCCCCACCCCTGTCATCATTAATATAAAATTAAAAGGAAAAGATTTGCTGCTATTATGTAATTCATATGGAAATGACTTAAAAGTTGCAAATTTAATGATTAAAATTGGAAATATCTTATTACGTCATCATAGGATCGTATTCTTTTTTATCATATCAATTTATTTTAGGGGAATAACTGCAAGAAAAATGAGAACCCCACTCTCTATTGTATCAATTAATGATTACACGTGATTGAATTATATATTAAGCTAGTAGATATACACGTGGAAATATAGTGAATTGAAGTTCAAGCAACAATGGCCATTTAGGTAATTTATTGCTTTTAGTACTTACAAAGAAACGGTTCTGAGGGTTTTCTGCCAAAATTGAACAGCTGGGCATGGCAAGTGCAGTTCAAACGGTGTGTGGCCAGGCCTATGGAGCAAAGAAGTATTCGGCTATGGGCATCATTTGCCAGAGAGCCATTGTCTTGCATGTCGGAGCAGCGATTCTCCTCACTTTCCTATACTGGTTTTCGGGCGCAGCACTTGAGGCGATGGGCCAATCCGAGAGCATAGCCGAGCAAGGCCAGATATTTGCTAGAGGACTAATCCTCCAATTGTATGCATTCGCGATTTCCTGTCCCATGCAGAGGTTCCTTCAGGCGCAGAACATCGTGGACCCTCTGGCTTACATGTCTGTTGGTGTATTCCTCTTGCACATTCTTCTCACATGGATTGTGGTTTATGTATTGAACTACGGTCTTATAGGGGCGGCTCTGACCTTGAGCTTCTCGTGGTGGCTACTTGCCATCTTGAATGGACTTTACATCGTTCTCAGCCCTTCCTGTAGAGAGACTTGGACTGGCTTGTCCATAAAAGCTTTCCAAGGAATTTGGCCTTATTTTAAGCTCACAGTTGCTTCTGCTGTAATGCTTTGGTATGAATCCAACCAGACAACTCTCTTACAATACTAAGAAACTTGTGATTGAGACACGGTATACTTTTAATGTAGTTTGGAGATATGGTACAGCCAGGGACTTGTGCTCATTTCCGGTCTCCTTTCCAATCCCACAATAGCACTAGACTCCATTTCCATTTGGTAATCGCTGGTCATCTGCAGCTAAATCTGTAATCCATGGCTTTGCTTTTATTTTACTAACTCCATACCATTGCAGCATGAATTACTTGAATTGGGACATCACATTTATGCTGGGATTAGCTAATGCTTGCAGGTTTGTGAGTCCAAAACGTAGTTCCCTACATCAGGGTATTTCGAATACTGTACTGATGAAGGATGCTTCAATTGCAGCGTCCGGGTCAGCAATGAGCTTGGGGCAGGCCATGCAAGGGTTGCAAAATTTTCAGTCGTTGTTGTTACCACAACCAGCATCATAATTAGCACGGTTTTTAGTGCAATTGTTCTGATATTTCGGGTCGGGTTAAGCAAACTATTTACAAGTGACACTGATGTTATTGAAGCAGTATCCAATTTGACTCCCCTGCTAGCCATTTCCGTTTTCCTAAATGGCATTCAGCCCATACTCTCAGGTAAGTACATTCATGTCACTCTCTAAGAAGCTGGCCGAGAATGAGCTGAAAATTTTCTGCAAATCGCCGTTCCATCAAAAAATTTTTTAATTAAATGATTTTGTATTTGTTTTAAGTGAGAAAAATATCATAAAATCATAAACTCGTAAAATCGTATATTTAACTCGCGATTTTTACAATTATACAGGAGTAGCAATTGGAAGCGGATGGCAAGCAGTGGTAGCTTATGTAAATGTGACTACTTACTACATCATCGGTCTCCCTGTAGGATGTGTTCTTGGCTTCAAAACTAGTCTTGGAGTAGCTGTATGTTCACAGTCTTAACACATGACATTCATAATTTAAGAACTTTGTGTTTGTAAACTTCACTGATCATACAATATCGTATCCTTTGTTCAGGGCATTTGGTGGGGACTGATAATTGGAGTCCTTTTTCAAACAGTAACTCTAATCGTTTTAACTGCCAGAACAAATTGGGATGTCGAGGTAATTCAGTCCCATTTGCTTGATTTCAATTGAAGGAATCGAAATTCCAACGCCTTCTAATTACTTGAAATCCTTAAAACTAATTGGAATTTCATGTAGTATATATATCCCTTTCAACCTCTCATGAAAATTATAGAATTTGGATCTCATGATCGAAAGCTTATTCCACAAAGCCAAACCAAACCAGTCCTTACAGCAATCATGTTGCCAACTTCATTTTGTATGCGATTGTTAAATATCTGTAATTGCTTTTGTAGGTAGAGAAAGCGGTAGCTCGATTGAAGAGATCCGCAGACGAAGAAGCAACGTTGGATTTCGTGTCAACGTGTGAATCCTCACCGACAACCTAAATCCAACATCCCGATTTCAATTATTGTTTCACACGGCCCATAGCAAAGCATACGAGTGTTGTTATCATCGATAGTTTTAGAAATTGTCTTGATCCACGTTTGAACCCTAGTATAAAGGGATGATGTATATTTTTATTGATGCCAATAAATAATCTAACTTTAAATAAATTATTTCTTTAATAATATAAATATTGATCTTTTATGTAATGAATTATTATAATAAAAAAAACTTTAAATAAATATGTATTAAGGCGTGTTTATCATGTCAAGTATCCCATAGCATCCGGGCACTTAACTAAGTATACGTGCTTCAATTTTTTTTTTTTTTTTTTCCTCCTTCCTATTTTACCTAGAGTCTGATTGTCTGATCATGTCAGACTTTTTCTGCTTTCTTCAGCCAAATATGCCCGTCGGATACAGTACGGCCAAATGGCTGTCGTTTTCTTAAATTTTCTGTTGTTGAAAAAAATATATATCTTATATTTTATTTTTTTCAAAGAAAATATTATTTTTATAATATGTAATAATAATAAAATATCTTTTTTCATTTAAAGACTCTTTAGAAAAATATTTTATTATTATGTTGAAAAGTAATTATAAAATGAAATTCACATAGATTTAAAATATTAATAAATAACTTTGGTTAAACACCGCTTTATAAAATTAGGATATGCTTAAAAAGGAAAGGCACCGGGTCCTTAAAATGTTGATATTCTTTTTAAGTACCTCTTTTAAGTAGTTATTTATAAGCAAACTCTTATAAATGATATGAATGAGTAATAATGTTATATAAAGGTAGTATTTAGATGGTAGAATAGGACAATAATGTATTGGGAGAACTACTAGTGCCTACTGTCTATAGTATAGGGGGACAACATTATATAAGTTGCAAGTGATCAATTGCATCGAAAGTTGAGCAATTGAGGAGATCCGAAACAAAAGTAAGTTCAAAACTTTGTTGAGATTTAGTTTCAATAAAGTGACGTCTAATTTGATTAGAGATGCGCTCGTGATCATATAATTGGAGGGTTGTACAAACTTTAATTAACCTACTATTAAAATTATTGATAAAAAAATTAAGTCAATAGTAAAATCATTAAAAAAACTGTTTATTATTATTATTATATTATATTTTATGTATGTCAAAGAATCTTGACAATGATTTGACATGTAATAAAATTAAGGATGATTGAACACTTTATAAAAAATTAAAAGAATAATCTTTTTACTTTTGTATACATATATATTAAATAAAATTTATCTATTAATTTATAAAAATTACATTAATATACGAAACTTATGTAAGTATTGTTTTTAATAAAAGTAGTTTAGAAAAAAAATATTTAAATAGGAAATTAATAAATGCCTTCTATGGAATTGAAGGAGAATATGACGTATGTGGAGTATTTAGTAAAAATTTTAGATAACATGATACAAAGATTAAGGAATTGGGATATTGAATACATTAAAGTACTATGGAGTTGACATATTGCAGATAAGGTGACTTGGGAGTCTGCAGATCACATAAGGGCTTAATACAGTAAGTTATTTACTTAAGGTTAGTACTTTATTCATGATAAGTTATCTATAGTAGAATGAAGTTCTAGTTATATAAATTGGTTTACTATGTGAGTAAGTTTTAAGACTAAAACTTTTTATAAGGAGATAGAATATGTATTGATATGAGTTAAGGCGCTCAGTACGATTTAAAGTTTCCAGACAATTTTGTCCAAATTGAGTTGAAATTTAATATTAGGTTACAAAAGTTAGACAAGGAGTCCTAATAACAATTTCTTAGAATAAAGTATATATAATGTTTAATTTTAGTAGAACATATTTTACTGGTATCATTTGATAATTATTGAAAACTCAATATTTGAGCCCCAGAACGTAACAAGTTATGAGAGATAAATTATTTAATTTCTAAAGTAATATTTAAGAGTAAAATAGCATATAATATAATTATGTTGTCATGTTATATATATGTATATGCTCGATATGTAAATATGTGATTAAATATACTAAATAATAGCTAAAGATTGTATTAAATTAATAAAAAAAATTATGGAAATAGCAAACACACTTGGAATAGCTGGAAGGAGCAGTGACAAGGTCCTCTTAATCTTGGATTGCTTAGGACGTGTTGTCAACAAAGTGTATGAAAATAATAATTAATAATAGAACAAAGACACTTGTAATTGCCTTTTTATTTCTCCATTGACCTAACTTTTATTTAAGGGAAGAGGGAGTTCATTTTGTATTATTTTAGTAGATTAAACACCCAAAAATTCTCTTTAGGAAATTAGTACTCAAATTAAACTAAAAATAGGAAAATTTAGATAAAAAATAGGGCAATTAGGGTTTCCTTATCAAATGAGGACCTAACAACGTAGGGCTTAGAACTTAAGCATTTGAGGGTGAGATAGGAATTGTCAACAACCCCTAGTGGTTGGATGGCTCTACGCTGGTGAGGTCCGATTTTGCATCTGAATTTTATTTAATTTCTAGAAATATCAAATTAGGTAAGAAAATTATGAAAGTTTGTTTCACTAGGTTGTTTTATATCTATTTTCATGTAATAATTTTATTTTGTTGAAATAACATTGATTTATAATACTTGCTTAACAATGTATCTTATTCTAACGAATTTTGAATAAATTTTTCAAAACATTAAACGATGCTGTTTTGGGTTGAAAATTTTGTATAACACACTTATAATATGTACTAAATTGTGGTAATAAGAATTTTTGAAAAATTTTACATTTACTATTTATCATAATTTATTTAGTATTTGTTAGTAGTTTTTCTAATTATGTAAAATAAGTGGATTTTAAAGTAATTTATGAAAAAAATTCAAATGCGATGATTTCTAACGCCTAATAATATTAAAATATATGTTATATTCTAATTTTAGTAAGAAGTATAGTTATTTACCAATTTTTAGCTATTCATTGATAAAATTGAGTTAAAACAAGAATTTTAGATTATATTATATATTATAGTATTTTAATATTTTTCAAGACCATAATATAACAACTATGATTTACTAAGTATAATATATTTTCTATGGCTTTAATAGAGTATAGATACTCACTATTATAAATTTTCTTATTATTTATGCATATTTTGCCAAATATGATGATATAAAATAAATTTGTACAATTAATACCGTAGTAAGTGATAACCTTAGCTACTTTTGTATTTGAAGTACTCTTTATTGGTCTTAGCTTGGCTAAGTTGAAATGTGAAAATATTATAAGTAAATATAATATTATGGTCGAAATAAAAGCTAAAACAGAGACAGAATTCGAGGCTACATTAAGGGTTCTTATGTAAGTTAAACTTAAACGATTAAGGTAGGTGAAATATTGGAGAATTTTAATTTGTAAAATGAAGATATAAGTTAAGTAATATTTGATTATGAATTTTGAAGTTATACTGAATTAGATAGTAATTCATAAGCTAACTTACAAGTTAAATCAAAGACTAAGTTAGAAACAGTTTGAAGCAAACTGAAAGATGAAAATACAAAACAAGCTAATATCAACATGGAATATATGTACACGCATGATCTATAGTTGAACTTAATAGTATTTATCTTTATTAGGTGAAGATGTTGAAGAAGGAGCTTGTGCTAACAAGTAAATATGGGAGTGTACCATAGGACAAGTAAGTGAATATGTGTATAGAAAGTAGATTTACATCTACTCATTAGGGAGTGAATACACTTGTATGTGATTGTGATGAATGTATGTGTAATGGTTGAATTTGCTATGTGATCTACACTTTGATGTTTTATTCTATACATTTAATGTTGGTTGAACATGATTTGTTGATATGCTGTGCTAATATGGAACAAATGTTAAGTACTAACCTTACCTCTTAAGATATTTACTTAAGTGAACCCGACACCAAGGTTTTTAGAAATGAAAAAGGAAAAGAAATGAAGCTTAAGTCTAGTTAAAAGAATTAATTAATAAGCTCAGTTGATTTGCTTGGTATTGATGTGAGAATTGGTTACGAAAAGGACCTACAAGTCAAATTTTTGAAACTTATAATTTTGCTAGGATAAGTTTTCAACACTGGGTTTTCGTGCATATAGATTTGCATTATCCAAAAAACTCCAATTGTGTTCCTTGGTTTTGCTAAGCTTAATTATTGCTAGGTTCTTAGATATACTATCTAGATGCTCGAATTTGAAGTCAACCAAATTGGATGAGTTGCTAGGTTGGTTAGGATATCACTATCAATGCATGTTACATGCAGTAGCATGACACGTACTATTTTCATTGTCTTATTTATTGGCTGGGGCATTAACTTAATATGATATTTGTATGCCTATGTTATGTGCATTATTATATTGATGCTTGTTTATCCACCTTCACTTAGCTTATAGTAAGCTAAGGGGATAAAGTATTTTATCTTTAGGTTATGAAGTGGATTTTAGCACACCATCATTAGCTGGGTGGACTTTTGAGAGCACTAGTTAGAGTAAGCTCTTTTGGAAAAATGGAGGTTTTGCAAAGTAAGAATAATGGAAACATGAAAGTTTAGTTTCAACAAATGAAGTTATAACTTTTGGAGTTTCTGAGATATCTAAATATTGTATATAATTGTAACATGAAAGGCTACAGCTGAACTCATTTTAAGCACTAAATATATAAAATATGATCTTTTGTTAGATTTGTGTCTAGTTATATAAAGTTTTCCCATATGATGGTACAACCTATGCTATGTTGGAATGTGACATCTTTAGGTGATATTAGAGTATAAGTTAGGGACCATAAGTTTCTAGACATGTGTAAGATGTGTGAGGTAGCTAGGTAACAAAGTGTTGTAACCTTATAAAATCATAAGGGTACTCATTATCTAAGTTTGTTTGGTGGCGTTTACAAATTGATACGAAGAGGATGTGGAAGACCTTTAGCAAATCGAGAGCTACAAGAGCAAAGGATGGAACCATAGCCACAACCTAATTTGGCTCCGCCTCAACAAAAAATGTACAATATAATTACTATTTATGACGTGTTACTAAAAAAGTAATAATTTAGGGGGATTTATTTTATTTAACATAATTTTAATTAATGAAATTAATGTTATTGGTCGTTGTAGAGGAAAAAAAATTTAATAAATGCAAAAAGGAAAACACCATTCAAGTAATTAATGCATCTAGGAAAAATAAAGTATCAAACATGTGATTTGAACCCAAGACCTCTTCTTTATAAAACTAAACACTTAATCACTAGGTTATGCATTATTTTATGTTATGTTTTACTCTTTAATATATATATATATATATAATTTAAACTTTTTTACTTTCTAAAAATTTAAAAAATTAACATTTTCCTAAGTTGGGTAGGGAGGGGGGATTAAGGCCCTTATGGTCCCCTAACTTTACTGACCCATCCTTGAATTTGATGAAATTGTGGCTAGCATTAGATATATATATTCTCTAATATTAGTGTTGTTTGGTGATGGCACAAAACTTTAGAAGGATGAGGGTTTTCTCTAATTGATAAGGTAACTATCTATAGTAGATGAAATTGATCCTTTTGATGAATTTAAGATCAACTTTATGCGTAATTTTAAGGGAAATTTTAGATTTCACTTTTTTGTGGTGAAGCATGCTAGGCATATCTAGGGTTAGATTTTGGAAGAGTAATATGATTACGGCATTGTAAGTTTGTGGATTAAGATTTCTTAATACATGTTGGATTTATGATTATGCCTTACATATATGAGTTAAGAAAAAAAATCAATTTTAAGATTTAAATAAATTTTGGTAATTTTGGATTAAGATGTTTGATAAAAATTAGTGAAAATGTTGTAAAATCTATGAACAAAATAAAATAGAAATAAAAGAATTAATCATAAAAGAGGTGGTAAGGAAGTAATTAAGTGATAAGTTATGAGAAAAAGGTGGATGGTATTTACCCAAGTGTACCCATACTTGGTTGCCTAGTTGAAATTCTTGGACCTTTCTACCTCAACCTTTTTACTCAAGCTTGGGAGTAACTCACAAAGTTGCTTGATCACCTTTTAATACATTCTCTTTAAGGAATCTAAGTAGTAAGGATGTCACTAGGCGGGTCATTATAAGGTTTTTGCTTACCTAACTTGCTAAAAACCATATAGGATTTTAGAACGGGCTCTGGAAGTGGTTCTTAATCCCTATAAGGTTCTGGGTCAGGTTTTGGAATTTTGAAAGAAAAACCCAATGGAAAATTTGAACTTGGTTAAAAATAATAATATATACATATATGATATTAGTAATTTAGTATTAGTTGTAAGAAGAGGCAAGAAGCACAAGCATAAGTATAGAAAAAATATATTATTGTAATTTTTCTTTTTATGATTATAATAATATGTAAAAAAATTATTTAAGGATAACAAAAATAAATACATGAAATTATTATTCAAAATAAGCCATACACCTTTTGCTTTATTTTTGGTGTGTACCTTTTAATCTTTTATTTATTTATTTATTTATTTTTGCATTAGTGAGTCAAGTTGGGTTTTTAACGAGTTGTATAAAATCCTATAGGAGTGAGTTTTGGAAATAAGGTTAAAACCCTATAAGGTTTTAGGAAGCCCTATGGGGTACTAAGTTGGGTTTGGGTTTTGTCTAACCCATCCCTATTAAGCAGTCAACAGCATTTGTGATGCACCTTAAGGTTAAATACATGAGAAACACCAAATGAGACCAAGGAAAAGAAGACAAATCTAGCAAACCCAAATGTAACTAACTAAATATTACACAGTAGTTGGCCTATACGACCTAATAACCACTTGATATTATACATAAGTGAATGGAAGTGATACTTGCCACTACTCTTCTAAAGGAGTAGATAAGAGTGAAGAAGAGATTGCTCTCAAAATATAAGGGTAATCATTTTCACAATGTCAAAAGATGCGATTAATATAGATTACAAGACCTTTTATACCTACCCATTAGGGTATCCAATGAAGAGGAAACAATACAAAAAGGCAAATTATAATGTTTGTACAAGAGGGGGTTCCTAGTATGTTTCCAAAAGGGGCAAAATAGACAAATTGTATAAGGAATGCCTTAGAGAATCATCATGGGATCATGTATCTAGGGACATGTGTTGTCCTAAAATTTGTTGCTCTAACAAAAGGTGATGAAATGACAACTTTCAATTAATCTCTAGCAAAATAGAAGCTTGGGCCTTCTTTAGTTAGGTAGCCAAATTGGTCAGCTTGGGAATGGATGGAGTATTGTGTAGGGCAAATTAGCTAACCTTTGGATGACCTACATCAAGGTTAGATCATCCAAATCCTTAGGCCTACTATCTTACCCTTGGTTAGGTTGGAAACTTCACTAGTCGCGGACAATGTTCTATACTCTAGTCAAATGAAGTGTAGTTGGCCTCGAACACAATAAGAATCTTCATCCCTAAAAGATTCTTGGGCTAGAATATGTCAAGTTAAGCCTTGAAGACTTCTAACTTAGTTCTACATTATGTATCTAGGTGCTTGATTCCTATCATCTCCTTCGAGTTAGGAAGGTTTGACCTCAAATCAATAGATCCTCCTATGGTTACTTGCACTCCAATGGGCTCTTTTGTTTCTTCTTCTATCTAGTAAGGAATTAGGTTAAATATGTTAAATGTGGAAGAGATACTATATCCATAAGCAACTCAATTTGGTAGGTATTGTGGTTGATCTTTCTTCAGCACCTTAAATGGACCATTAGCTTAAGGTGATAACTTGTTCTTTCTATGGTGTGGAAACCCCTCCCATTTGAGTTAGATCTAAACTAAGTCACTTGGATTGAAATTGAAAGTTCATCAACCTTAACTACCAATCTCTTTCTATCGCTCATTAAACTTAGCAATATGCTTAGTCACTTGTTAGTGTATATCATACATCTCTTAAACTTGATTGATTCTGGATAAGCTCTCTTTAGGTGCTATTGGGGCCACAACCAAGTCTAGTGGAATCATCGGGTTAAAGCTGTAGATGACCTGGAAGGGGGGTTTTCCCTAAGGTGTTATGAATAGTTCGATTATATGCGAACTCCATAGTCAACAAGTACAAATACCAATCCCCTAAGTTCCTTCCCATAATAGCTCAAAGCATAGTGCTAAAAGTTCTATTCACTACCTTGATATGTCTGTCGGTTTAGGGGTAGCTAGTAGAGCTGAATATGAGCTTCATATTAAGTCTCTTCCATAGTTTCATCTAAAATAGCTTAAGAATTTTGTATCTCGATCTGAAATAATAGACTTTGGGACTTTATGTAGCCAGACTACTTCAAGAAAAAACCAGGTCAATAATATATAAAGTGTCATTAGTTTGGTGGTATGGTGTGAACTACGCTATTTTACTGAAGTGATCAACGATGACATGGATAGAATCCCAACCTTGAGATGTCATAGGCAACCCTAGGATGAAGTTTATGCTGAGGTTAGCTTAAGATAAGGTCGAGTATGAGGCTCCCTTCTTCCCTTTGTCCTTTTACCAATCTTATAGCTACTAACCACCTTATGGACATCGTGTCTCATCCTTATCTAGTAGAAATTCTCCTAAAGAAGCTTAGTAGTCTTAGTCTCCTTAATGTGCCTAGATAGGCCTTCACTATAAGCTTCTCGAATTAATAGCTTCATAGTAAAATAGGGCTATATGCATAGTTGCTGGTCTCTAAATAATATCTTCTAACTGCAAGTTCATTCTTGCACTTCTCAATAATTGGACCAAACTAAAGATCCTAAGCATATTGCTTGGTAATCAATGAACCAATAGTCTTATTTGGAGAGTTGTGAGTAGATCTTGATGTTAGGAGAGAGCGTTGGCCACCACATTAGTACTTCGCATCTGGTGTTTGATTACATAGGAGAACCGTCATATAAATTCGAGCTATTTGGCTTGCCTCCTTAAGAGCTTATTTTGGCCTTTGAAGTGCTTTAAGGACTCATGGTCTATATACACAGCAAACTTTATTGGTAGTAAGTAATGCTGCCATACAGTTAAAGCTTAGAAGAAAGAATGGAGCTCTTCTTATACATAAGTGTGATAAGCTAAATGTTAACATTCTTGCATTAGCACAACACCAATACTAATGCTGGAGGCATCATACTCTAATTTGAAGTATTTTTTGAAGTCAAGCAAGGCTAATACTAGAGTCGAGGTCAACTTTTCCTTAATTTCTCAAAATCTCTTCTCAACTCTCTTGGTTTATTGAAATCAATCTACCTACTTCGTTAGGTTAGTTAAGGGGGTCGCTATTATGTTGAAGTTCCAAATGACTTACCTATAGAAGGAGGGAACTCTATGGAAGCTCCTTACCATGGTAACATTCCTTAGGTTGGCTACTCTAAGTGACTTGGATTTTCTCCTCATTAGCTTAGATTTCTCCTTTAGATGTAACAAACCTCAAAAAGACTAGTAGAATTTGTACTTTTTAAGCTTCCAAATAGCTTCTCAGCACAGAGTATGTTAAAAATAGCTTGCAGGTGTTCAACATGGTCAACTAGGTTGGCGTTTTATACTAAAATATCATCAAAGTGCATGACGACACTCTTTCTAATCAAGGGTCTCATCACATGGTTCATGAGTATCATGAATGTGCTTAGTGCAATTGTTAAACCAAAGGGCATGACTAACTACTCTTAGAGGTCGTACCATGTCCTAAAGGTTGTTTTCCACTCATCTCTGAGCTTCATGTGAATCTGGTGGTAACTACACCTAAGGTCTAATATAGGGTATTTATATTTCATAGTAATCCTATTAGCAGCTCGATTATTGATGCACATCACCATAAAACCATCTTTCTTAGGCACGGGTAGAATAAGTACAACATATGGGCAGATACTTTCCCTCATATAATTGTGCTCAAATAGCTCATCCACTTACCTCTCCAACTCAATAGCCTACTCTATGTTCATCTTATATGCAAGTCATTTTATTAAGGTAACATTGGGTTGGAGATCAATGTAGTGTTTAATACCTATAATTAAGGGCAATCTATTAGGCAGTTCCTTACCTTTATTGGTATAGATTCCAAGCCTCATAACTCCAATGACTTATAGATCAATAAGGGCATTAGGTCATTGGCTTTTTGAACATCCCATAATTCAATAGGGGATAGAATTAGCACCTTCTTCTTGTTAGCTCCATTGAGTTGATTATGTGTCTCACTAACTTGATTGGGAGTCACACGATGTAACACAATTTTCCTCCCATCCTTGGTGATAAGCATAAGTGTTTTCTTGTATACATTGTGTATAACATGTTAGTTAAACAACTAAGGTCCCCTTAGTATCAAGTATGAAGTACTCATGCGGATGACATTGTAAGTCACCTCATTTCTATGCAGGTCGCCAACTGAAAATGGTACCTTTACTTGCTTAGTTATGTGCAAGGCACTCTAATCATAGAGCCAATGCAACTTATAAGGTTGAAAGTGTTTGGAGGTTAGCAAACCCAACCTCTATACTAAGGATTGTGCAATAGCATTGGTGTAGCTTCCTCCATCTATAATGATAGTGAACAACTAACCTTTTATCTTGCACTTGGTGTAGAACAAATTCTCTCATTGTTCCTCTTTGGAGCTTAAAATAAAGCTTAACATTCTCTTGATCACTAAAGTCATAACCTCACCTTAGTTGGCATGGACATACATCTCCTATATAAGCCCCACTTCAGTTTCCCTTTCAACCTTCACATCCTCCACTAGCTCATCCTTTCCTGCATTGTCCACTTCATTGCTCTTCAAGATCATTACTTAATAGTTTGGGCACTAGGCAGCCATATGTCTATATCAAAGCAATTTAAAACACTTAATTTTACTGATCTTTTGCCAAACGACTAGTCCTTCTCAAATCTCCTCTTAGTAGGCTTATAAGTAGGCTGACTCTTCAGATCGGCTCTTTCTTCAGTAGGTCGAAGGACAGCTTCTTCATTCTTCCTAGAGTCAACTGTTACTGACTTTCAATATTTAAGCTGAATAGCTCAATTAAGCAGATTAGGTTGGATTAGACCAAGTTGAAATGGTATAGCCACATTTGTTTTTCAACCATTTAGGCAGTCTTGATAGTCTCCTCTATGGCAAAAGAACCTTCGCACCTCGATTATGTTTCTGATATCATACCTAAGCCTAAAAATAAATCTCAGGATAAAATAGGCCTTGAGCTCATTTACATCAACTTGAGTCATCGGCATTTGAAACTCTTTAACATATTCATCTATAGTTCTGTTACCCTATCTAAGCTCTTATATTTTCTCAAATGTATCTTGTAGATAAGACTTAGGATAAACCATCCTCACAATAGTCTTCTCATTTCTTCCTAAGTTCTTACACTATGTCGGCTATCTCTCTTATGAGCAACTACTAGGTTCTTCCACTAAATGGCGGCATACCTTATAAATTCTAGGGTAGCATGATGAACCTTAACATCCTCAGCATATTGATAATAATCAAATGCTTTCTCAACTTTCTCCTCCCAATCCAAGTATTTGTCTATGTCACCACTCCTTAAGAAGGTTGAAATTTGGACTTTGATGTTATCAAGGCCATGAAGACCTTAGGCACTACACTCCTCAACTTTGATGTATTCCTCATCCATCTCATTGTCTTCCTCCTTAACCTCATTTAGACTTGTGCAAGGGTTGGTTCCAAACCATGAACCAGCTTGGAACCAACCCATTAGGCCACCGAATTAGCTTAGGCTCGACTTAGGTGAGCTTGAATTGGTGGTTGAACCATTGAACCTTAAAGGCTTAGGCAAATCAATAGGGCAAACCTACTAGTTCCCTTGGATTGACAAGTTGAACCGTTGGTTAAATTAGTGGGTTTGCCCACTGTTTCGACCCTTTATATATATATATATATATATAAATGAATGACATTATCGTGTGCATATGGCAACCTTTACATCATGCATTCCATGGCTTGAAAATTCACATGACCATACATTCTATCTAGTATATATGTAGCTACCTGGGACCATAAAAATAACAAAAAAAATTTTCATTACTACTACTAATTTCTTTGCATATGAAATAGTTTTTTGTATTATTATGATGTTGTAATTCTATTTGGTAATTATATTCCAAGGAATCAAATTTTGTAATCTACAATTATAGTTAAATTGTAATTTTTTTTTTGTTTGTATAATGTATTTTGAATAAGAAATTTTTGTAATTTACAATTTTTGCCACATTGGCCTTATTTAATTTTGTAATATAACATAGCTAGGACTTAATGAATTATTTCAAGATTAGAAAAAATAATTTGTTCAGAAAATAAAATTTTTAGTTCAATGGCAATAGAATAGGGAAACAAACAGTAAGTGGACGAAGAAAATTCAACCAAAAATTGAATTAAAAAAAGATGAGAAGTCCACAAAAGATGCCATGCCTCGAGGTAGTAAAGTTGTAATAGTTTCGTTATCTAAACCAACCTAAGATAGAAGCTAACCTTATAGCTGCTGCCGCCGCCGCCGCCGCCGCCGCCGCAGCCAAAGACCTAGTTTATATAAGGCATGACTAAATCACTTTGAAGTAAATAGTTCATATGGAAATACCATTAGTTTACCTAGGAAAGTCTTGTAACATATACTAAAACTCAGAGTTTGAAAGTGCTACTTACATGACTCGGTAACTTAATTCCTTAAATATTTACATATTTTGATTCCAAAAGATCAAAAGATGGATAAAAACTTTAGGAGTTGAACTATTCTCTAGTTTATATCCTCACTCTCTATGATCCATCAGTCACTAGCCTCATAAAAGTTATGACGTGGTATCGTAGTTGGCACTTGCAAAAAGATCTATAGGGATTTGAGCAACCATCACTCAATAAGTTAGGATGGAGACATAAAACTATATATCAAGTACAAACAAAGTTATCAAATGGCTATTCAAATACAATACAAACAAATACCATTACATGACATTGTTTTGTCCTTCATGAGATAAGATAAACTTCGCTTGCTCTAATATGCGTTTAAGGAGTTTTAGTGTGTATACAACAACTTATGACCAATCATAAACTTATGCAATAGAGATATCCTCCCTTTAGTGACTATCTTCAGACCACCGCCTTCATCCTTGCCATAACCTCTTCTACTATCATTTAGTTAGATTAAGGATGAAGAAGGGACCATTTTAGCTATCTCTTTTGAAGGGGACGGTATTTGGTTGGATAATCCTAAGCATCCCCTATTAGGTTACAGCACATGTTTGGTTAAGATTTTAAGTCGAATATTATTAAGTCCAGTTTAAGGTGATTAATCAATTCCATGCAATACGAACAATTATAATTTAAAACAACAAGCCAGTAGTATATAATTAAGCTTAGAGATATATAACCATGTGTGCAATCAAGCTACTTACAAGCACAATCAAGTATAATCTTAATCTTTTAAGTACTATAAAACAATACTCCAAAATACAATTATGTTTTGATCCTAAACTTACTTAAACCCTTTAGTTGCTCACTAAGGTGCAACTCATGATATGTCTTCGGTACTAGTCCTTATAATATAAATGTTAGTTTAATGTTCACACATTTACTGTATATAAGTCATTATTCTACAACTCAACTGATTAACTTAAGTTTAAGGATCTATTATACTTAGTTATCTAAGTCTTAGGTCACCTGTTATTAGTCTTGCATTTAACTAATCGTTGATTCAACCTCTCGTTTAGTCTCTAATTTAGCCCCTGATTACAATTTAATTCATAAGTCTTAGGAATACTCTCTGACCTACCCTCTGAAGTTCATCTAACTCCGTTTCATGTATACACAGTCCTTGATTTAGTTCCTAATCAACTTCCTAGTTCACTCTATACACAGTCTTTGATCTTGCTTCTGGATTAGCCACTAATCAGAATGTACTCCACATTTTAACATAAACTCCTATGATTTTTGTTCATGACTAGAATCAAACTACTTCATATAGCCTAATATCAGTTTAGTTTAAATCAAACTTCTCCTTACTTCATTATTAAACACTTCAAATATTACTTATATTTCAACACCAAGTCTACAACATTCAATTTTAACACTTCCATTACTACAAATTTAATCCCTTAACATCATTCAATATTAAAATATACTAGAAAAAACCCACTAATTTAGAATCTAGGTCAAATTTTTAGATAATCATTAAGTGCATTTAGAAGAATAGCTATTTAATAAGAATTATATGGTTTAAAAATTAGATAAAAATTTACAAAATAGTTTTCATGAAAAACTCTTCATAGTAATTTTGTACATATTAAAGATACTTTACACAAAAATTTTAGAGTTAAAACAACAAGGATTTTGAAAATGAAAGCAAAAGTGAAATTGGCTCAATTTTAGTTGTTTCTTAAGAACGATATATTTTAGGACTATATTTCAATAAAACAATATTTTCCCTAGAATATACATGTAAAAATAGGGTAGGATATGTTTTTTTTTTTTATATTTTTGAATAAAAATTACTATTTCTAGTAATTTTATGAGAATCAAAGCTAATTGAAGCACTCATCAGAAATCACCTGCCACCTCCAACCACCCCACTATTGTTGGCGCCACTAAGCGGATGGTCTTTTATTAGATAGTGGTGGTCTTCCACTCTAAGGTCGCAATTTCATTCTCGCATTCTAATTGTACCTTAAATACACTTATTTTTCTAAATTTCTCTCTACCTGTCTCTTTATTTTCTAATTTTTCCTAAACTTTAGAAGAAGTAAAACAAATTGTAGATGAGTGAAGGTACTTAAATAAGTGTGCTTGGGTTGATAGGGGATTTATCCTAACACTAAATGTCTCTAATTTGTTTTTGTTTGTATTACCAGGTGTCTTAAGATTCTATTAACTTTCCAACTCCATATGTCACTGATTGCCACACCTATTTCCTAAATTCCTAACACCAAATGCCTCTAATTTGTTTTTGTTTGTGTTACCGGGTGTCTTAAGATTCTATTAACTTTCCAACTCCATATGTCACTGATTGCCACACCTATTTCCTGAATTCCTAGGGTACCACATAGCCTTATTTAACTTTTTATTAATATTCTTTGTTCATCTTAGTTGGTTTAGGTATTTTTGGGGGTAATTTAAGCATTTTCGGGTATATTTTCCTATACATAAAATCACATTTAATACAAATAAACACCCTTAAATATTATTCATGTTGTTTTGTGATTTTTAGCTTGCATATAATATATATTCTGTAAGTGTAATATCTAATTATTTTATTTTCTTATATCCAAGCTTGCGGGGCTACTTTTACTAATATTCTCAAATTCGTTATAAAATTTGGGCTTTATTTGTTAACTTTCGTGATCGTCTTAAATTTTACGTATTGATTTTGTATTGACCAATTGTAAGCTTACTAGCCAATTTTGCAAGGTCTCACAAAAGATTGAAAAAAAGAAGAAGAAAATTTTCAAAAAAAAAAGAAAACCACAATTTACAAGCTACCTAAACTAACCCTTAATCGTCGGTTCGAGTGAACCTCCTTGGGACCATCCCCTTAAGGGCCAGTCCTAATTCACCTTTACGTTAGCCCACTGTACAAGTCTCCTCATGTATATTAAGCCTTCATCTTGCGTATCTCTCTACTCTTTCGACTCAAATATTCTTAGCTAGGTGATTAGGTTAGTTTCTTCAAGCATTCTTTGTGTCTTGCACCACTCTAGCTCAGATGTTGTCTTGAGTAGCCCTCTCAAGTTAGCTAATGTTCTGCATATTCATTAATATTCTCTCCATTAGATTGGTAAGCTGATTAAGCTTATCGTTTATAGACCTTAAAGTTTGACTTTCTTATTAGCCTTGGCCTAGGATGTTGCTCTCTTTATCGTTAACCATTGCTTAGGTACAAGAGTTAGTCATCCTTAATATCTACGACAATAACCACCATACTACAATAGAACTACCACTTTAACTAGCTTAGAATCACTCCTACAGTAACTATTACAACATAGTAAACTTGGATCTACTTTGAATATCACCACTTATTGTTAATTGTTAGCACCCAGTAACTTCAAATCCCACTGCCATGACTATACTTCCTTTAACTATTACTCTAACAATACACAATAGTGAGACCACGAACTCTATTTTCATGTATTGAAACTAGGGGAAAACAAAGTACGACTACAACAACTTGATTTCTTCAAATTTTGACAAATCCAAAGCCACCTATCGAGTTTGAATTTTTGGTTTTTATTTTCCTTAATCCGATTAGTATTAAATCTTAACCTATTTAATACAAACCTTCCACTAAGAATTAAGAAAAATTTGGTTTCTTACAGATCTTAAAAATTTAGAGTCATCACCCAACTTAGGTTAGGAAAAGGGTTGGGTTAAAACCAAACAGATAGATTGACTTTAACTTAGCCATTGGTCTATGGAAAGATCGTTTTTGAAAATGGATTTTTAAAAACCAAAGATATTAGATTTGGGGGCTTTCCTATTAAAATGGGTACTTCCTTAACCTTTTGAATTTGAATTTATTTTTCAAAATACCATTTTGATTAAAAAATAATTCTAATTTACAAGTAAAGAAATAAATAAATTTTACATATTTACAAAAAAGGAGAAATTAAAAAATTGAATTTATTCATTTATGAAAGGGAAAATAAAAATTTTTCGCATTTTAAGTTGCCTAGTAATTGTCTATAGGGGCTTACAAATCAACTATGTGGAATTAGACTTCTGTAGTTTATTTTTTAATAAAATTTTAGCTTGTTTTAATTCAAATAATCAATTGAGTTTACATTAATTAACCATTCATTTTCTATAAGAAAAGTTCTAAATAAAGAGGCCTTAATTTCATGTGTTTATTTTTGAAATTTCTATAAAATATCCTAACTAAAAAAAAAAGAACTTTTGCTAAGTGAGGTGAAAAAAAGTACAAGGAAAATTTTATTTTCTTGAAAAGAGAAAAGTTTACTAAAATAAAATGTTTTCTTTTAATCTTAAACTAGCCTAAATTGTGATTTTTTTTTTAAAGATAGATAAGTACCAACATAAAAAAATAAAATAAAATAAAATAAAATTAGGCTTGACAACTTTGTGACTCTACTAGAGATTGTCAAGAGGGCTAGCTACTTAAACTTTCCGAAGTTAGAATTTATTCCTCAAAATACTCCTTCCACTTTATAAATGTGCTAGATACGATTAGATTCAAACCATCGTAGAACCCTAGATAGGGGCCCATTGTGTAAGCTTCGAATATTGTAGGGTAACTACCTTTTGAGGTTAATTAAGCTACCTTACTTAAGTTTCAATATGATCGACGAACCATTTTTTCATAAATATGTGAAGCCATAGAGTTTAAGGACCTTTAGAACCTACTTTACTTACATACATGAACCTTTAGACCGTAAAATAAATAATAATTGGGCATGTTAACTAAGAGTTGTTATTATATCAAAAAGCTTATATTATTGATGTAAATTCCATGTACATTAGTCATTTGTATAGGACTTTTTCATTGTAAATTTATAAATTTTCCTATACTTTGTATTTCCTTGTATAGATATTTTTGTATATTTTAGGTTTATTGCAAATTCTATTTTCATGTGACATTTTCCATTTCTCTATAATTTCAAATATATTGTAATTATGAAATTTCAATACTGTTGCAACCCTAAATATGTAATATTGTCACATTATTATTTAATTATCGGTCATTTACATCTACATCTGTGTACCTTCATACTGCATTTTTGCTTTATTTATCTATAAATATTTATGCTTATTGTGCTTAAGTTTGTAAATAGTCATCTTTACTTCCTAGTGAATAGTTTATAAAACATTACACTTCTCTTTAAAAATTATTAATAAAGTTTTAAAAAAAATTCAGATAAATGAAAAATTGCTTCCTATAAAATAGTAATTTTTGTAGGTAATTGCCATTTTATTACTCATTTCCTTTTAAGTTAGGAATTTCATGAGCATGTAAATAGTCTTGTAAAAAAATTTTAGCTACACTCATAGATTTCAAAATTGTCTTTAAGGTCTCTTAATCATGTGAACAGCCCTACTCATATTTTTTTTTATCATCTCCCTTGTAAGAGAATCCTACCCTTATCCTTTCATTATCAACCTTAATTCTTATCTTTGGAAAAAAAAAAAAAAAGGAAGTAGAAATTCCAAATTTTCTCATAGTTTGTACATAAAAATTAAAAAGTTCTCCCATTCCATCATCCTTTCTAAATTAGTCACTTAACTTTTAGGGATTCAGCATATTTCCAAATAAAAGGATTTCTTTGGTTATTTATTGGAATTTTTCCACTTTGTAAAACACCTCTTTATAGTATTTCTCCTTTTCCAAAACTCGTAAAAGCCTACTCTGTTTCTAATATCTTTGCTTTAAAAAAAAAAAAAAGGTAATCCTTATTTGATACCTTGTGAGGTTTTTCTTTTCCTTTCGCAAACTAGTTGTCAATTTTTTCATTATCATCCATATGATCTTCCATTTCTTAGGTTGGTAATCACTATCATAAGACCTCTTCCTTTTGAAGTTTTTCCTTTTTAGCCTTTAAGTAAGAAAATATATAATAGCTTTATAAATAATTCTATAAAATACCAATCTAGTGTCATAAGTTCTCACATGTAGTCAATCTCTAAGGTCTCTTACTTCAAGATTATATTTAGAGATTCTTAAACTTGTAAAAAGCTTGTATCTCTATAGCTTGTGAAATCACAAGGTTGTCATCCTTGCCATTCATGTAAATTGATACTTTGTAAATTATTACTTTTTAGTGCTAGTAGTGACTTCTTATTCATTTCTCCTTTAACCACTTTTCCAACCTTATCAATTTTCAACATATGGCTTTTAAATAAATTGATTTTTGAAAATAAAGATTAGAATCGAGCATCATGTACAAATTTATTTTACAAAATGTTTATCTCCTTTTTTTTCTCCATTTTGTAGGAAGATTTCTTTGTTTATAAATGGCTATTACACTTGAGATATCTTTCTCTTACTATTGTTTTCAATGTTGAAAAAATAAAAAAGAGAGAAAAAAAAAGTCAAAGGAAAAAAAAAAAAAGATTGCCAATAGGTAAGAATTCTTTTAGGGCCTTAAAAATTGCTCTTAAGTGATCAACTTGTCTACTCCTAAAAGACCCCAAACATAAGATCATTAAATAATCCAAATGCAAGACATGCCTATTAACTTTAACACAAGGCCTACCAACTCACTCTAACCCAATTCTGACTTGGAAGATTTCTAAAACAAGATCTTTCCATCCATTTCTAAACCTCAAACACAAGCATAATGCTTCACACCCACTCAAACCACTAAAAGTGAAATACTCAGTTTTGTCTCCACTATTGTCATGTGAAAACTTGATGGGATCAAGATCATCTTAGTAAGCCAGCCCTAGGGTGTAATCAATTACAATAGAGGCATGTACAAAACTAATTTTGGGCAGAGATTTGCTAAAGTGACTAGGGCCATATTTCAAATCCTTAAATTGATGGGTACTTTGAAGGACAATATTTTCCAAAATAGGGGAGGTACATGGCTTGTTAAGTACTGTCAAGAAATTAGGGCAAGTAGATGCAACCAAAAAATATCTCATTAATTTAAAGTTTAGGATGAAGAGAGGTAAGCTAAATCCTAAACACCTACCCTTAAACACTTGAGAGTTAAGTGCCATTAAAGAAAGGATACTAGACTTATTCCATAAAGGAGGTTTATCTTGAACTTGATATGCTAATTGAGATGAAGTTAGACGTTCTTTTCGTCATCCCAAACACAAATTGACTTTTGCTAACCAGTTGAGCCTATTTATGGAATATTTTCAAAATTAAACCCTATTAAGAATTACCACAATGAGGCACTTTGGAGGTTATGGTCATTAAACACGAGAAAAGGTTAAAACTAATTTGTGCTTGTTCTACTTGCATCAATTCAATTATAATTATTACCTCTCATAACTCATTTCTTTTAAGATGAAAAAAGGGCTTCTAACCTAAATAATATACACAAACCATATACACTTTGGCTTATATGCCAAAAGAAGGCATGATTAACTTTTTCTTAGGCCAAATATTTAAAAAAAAAAAAAGACAAGAAAAAAATTAATAGGAAAAGGAAGAAGAAGAGAAAAAAAAAAAAAAGAAGGAAAGGACAAAAAGAAAAAGGGCAAAAGGAAAAATAGGAAAATTTGAAAGGAATAGTGAAAAGTTTGCCTAAGAAAGAATTAGCAGTTTACATACACAAGATGATCAAGTCCAAAACATAAAGCCTTAAAGCCTTAAAGGACAATGGTATATAGCTTAAAAACTTAATTCTTGAAGCAAGGCCCATGCCTTGAAAATAAGGACCCTAGAATCTAAAATAGTGGGGCAAACATTGAGACCCCCAAATCTACTCTTTTGGAAGATTGAGGTCAAAATTACAACCCATCCACAATTCTACCTCTTTTAAAAACCATTATAATTAAAGGAAATAACTTATCCTTGCTAAAAGTTACCTTTGAAATTAAGGCAAGTACCATTTGTTTAAAATGATTACCAAAAACCTTTATTACATTATATTATGAAAAAAGATCTAACAGATCGATTAAAGTATATCACTTGCAAAGTGAGCCATAATTTATGGAATTTTAGTCAAGAGAGAAATTTAAGCTGAGAGTACAAAGAAGTCCTCTTAGACTAAACCTATTTTCAATGAGATATCTATTCTAAAGTCAAAAGATACTTGAAAAAGTCATCCTTGATGGCATAAATCATTTGCATACAGTCTAAAGTCAAGTGCCCCATGAAGAAATGTAAAAACCCTTAAGAAAGAAAGAGCTATGCTAGATAAAAGTTACCTAGTAGACTAAGTTGTTATGTTGTTGGAAAAGCCTATCGCTTGTTGCAACTTTCTTTGAACTTGTAAGGAATCTAAACTTGTTAGCAAATCTTAAAGAAGAAGAAGAAGAAGGAAAAAATTTTGAAAATAAGGAAGTTTTGAAATAAATTTCATCCTCCCTCATTCTATATTAGCCCTTGTAGTAAGTTTTGTTCACAGTCCACTCGATCTTAGTGACCATTTTTGTTCATGTTTTGACTCTCAGAAGTGGTTTTTACAACTTAAGACTTAGTAACCCTAGCGGCCAGTTTCATCAAGAGCTCTCCTATTTAAAGGACCTACTTCTCCTAAGTTCTCCTTAGTGGCCGGTTACATCCATTTTGATGTGTTTCCTTTAGTAATTAGTGTCATACAAATTCAATTCTCAGTACTTTATTTAATGTCTAAATTAGGAAACCCTATCCATGTAAAATAGTACCTATTAAAGGGCTTCATCCATTTAAGATGAATCAAGTGACGTCATCTCAAGGTAAACCTATCTAAGATAGCTTCTTACCCTTTTTGACTTGTCAAGGAGTTTTAACTACTGTTCCCTCCTAAATTGACCATCAAGGTTAGTTTTCCTAAAGTAAGGACTTCATCTTAATCTTCAATTTTGATGAATGCCGTCTTAACTAATTCTTGCTTGAGATCATTACCCTTAAAGATAAACTTTTTAAAAGAGTTGAGATTTAATTGAATAGTGTTAAAAGTTTTCATTATCATGGTTAAGACTCGTCCATACAAGATGAACCAAGGGACTCCATCCATACAAGATAATTCATATGGCTAGCTTCGTTTATTTAAGATAATTCAGGGACCTCCATCCATTCAAGAGGAACTAGGGAACTCCATCAATTTAAGATGGTAACTTGTAAAATTTTTCATGATTCCTTGTTTTAATCTATCAAGTTTTGTCCATCCAAGACAATTTTCATCCTCTCTATCAACCCTTATAATCAATGACATTCAACTCTTTCAAATAAAGATGACTTTCAATCAATCTTGTGAGTTAAGTTACAAAAGTCCTCCAAATATGTTTACATCAACCCTTTTTACTATTATCCCCATAGATCACTTGCTCTTTAGAGAACTATTCATGGACTTTAAAGTTTTGGGATTACTTACTTGTCGCAGTGTTGTCATATCCCCTATTTGCATGCTTTCGAAGCATTATCTTGATTTAGAATCTTAAGATCATGTGCTTTTAGAGTGCTATCTTGATTTAAAACTTTTAAATTGCATACTCTTGAAGCACTATCCTGATTTGAGACATTCAAATCACATGTGGTTGTGGGCTTTTATGGTATGGGGACAAATACTACCCTTAAGCAAGTATACCTAATTAAGTCATAGTATAAACATGGATTGAGTTTGAGTTGTTGATCCCATAGGGAACCATAAATATTGAGAAAAACCTAGATTACTAGTGAATTTCCCTAAATTTACTAATTATCTAACTTATCAAATTAATTAAATAGTTATAAACAAGATAAAAATAACAAGATAATAAAATAATAAACAAGAAACTAGAAAATAAATAAAGAAGAAAATAAACAATGAAATTAAATAAGCAAGAATAAATTATGAGAACATAATCCTTACTAAATCTATTATCTGCTACCTAATTCTAGGTAACTTCTTAATGTTAATCGTATTTTTGATCATGAAGATTCCTAAAATAAATTAATTGGACTCGCGTTTGTTAATTAATTCCTAATCCTAAGATACTCTATCTGAATTGCTTTTGCAACAAAGTACCTCAAAATCACATTAAGATCTCGAATCCCTTTGTTAGGTTGACCTAATTTAGAGATATTGAATATCTAATAGCTTAACCTATCCAATTACTTTTAATTGCATCAGTCTATCTATTATAGGATCTTGCAAACTTTGTAATCAGTTTAAATAATAATTTAATAGCCAACTATATTGAATTAAAGACAATACAAAGTAATGCAATTAGATCACAAAAAACAATGTCATAGATTGAGAATAAAATAATTGTCACATAGAAATAGGGTTAAGTTTTACTAAGACGATAGAATTATGCCATAAAAATAAAATAATAAAGGCTAAGATACATGACAAGACCCTTGTACTTTACCTTACAATGCTTCGTTTTGGGGCTTTCTCTTGAACACTAAACCTAAGACTCTTTATATAGGACTTAGACTCAAGGTTACAAAAGAAGCATTCTAAAAGTAGAAGATTCACAAATTATGGTATGTACATGCCTTAGAGTTATGGTCATGGTATTAGGCATGTTTTTCTTCTTCACATGTAACTTGTATTTTTTTTAATGAAATTCCTCGACAAGAGCTACATGGCCAAGGGTACATGGTCATGTTCATGCACGTGTTCTTCTCTAGACACTATTTCTTGTTTGAATTTCACTCCCTTAAGTAGCTTGGTTAATGCACTTCCTTGTTGAAACTCCAAAACTATACAAAATTGCTCGAAAACTTGTTAGAAGCTTCAAAAACTCCTATAATCGAAATAATAACTAATTATGCTGAAAATCATCAATGATTAATATAGATAATGGATAAAACTAAGCAAAATTACCCTAAAATATATATGCTAAATAAGTGTTATTAGCATGCTCCTAGAGCACTATCCTGATTTAGAACCTTCATATCGCATATTCTTAAAGTGCTATCTTGATCTAAAACTTTCAGATCATATACTCTTAGAGCACTATCTGGATTTAAAACCTTTGGATTACATGTTCTCAAAGTGCTATTCTAATTTAAAACCTTCGAATTGTAAGCTCTTGAAGCATTATCCTGATTTAAAAACTTCGAATTGCATGATCTTAAAGTGCTATTCTAATTTAAAACCTTCTAATCACATGTTCTTGAAGTGTTATCTTGATATGGAACCTTTTGATCGGATGCTCGTAGAGTGCTATCCTAATAGAAAACCTTCTGTTCATTTGCTTTTAGAGCACTATCCTAATTTTTTTTAAAAGTGTTCAGATTACCTACTCTTTAGAGTGCTATCTTGATCTTTTCTTCTCTCTAAGTAATAACCATGGCTAAAAGAGTGCGCACCTAACATAAGCTTGCTCTTGAAGTACACTAGATTTTCTTATCTTGATCAACCTTCAAGCTTTAGGGTATAAAACCACTTTTAGAAGCATACTCATTTCTTCCACTCATAGAGTATTGTCTCTTTTCCTAGTCTTTACAAATCCTCAATGGATTAATGCTTCCTGATACAGTTGATCCTTGAGGCAAAATTGTGTCTCTTTTATCATTGTGGTAAAATTTCCCTTAAACTTCACCATAAAGAAGGATAGTTGTAAACATTTTATTTTTTCTCCCTTAAGTATTATAATTTTTTTTAGAATAAAGAAAATGGTACCAATTAAAAAATAAATACATAAGAAAAAAAATAAAGATACAAAAAAATTAAAAATACAAAGAAATTAAAACATGAAAAAAAAACCCAAAAAAATAAGAATTTTATTAAAAAAATAAAAGTTTTGGGTTATTTGAGGGTTATTTGGTCTTATTTTATGGGCCATTTTATACTCTAAGGTCAAATAGTAAACTTGGAAGTCAAATAGGTATTGCGATTTGATAGAATTGGAGCTTATTCAATAAAAATGAGTGTTTTATTGAAAATCATTTTTCCAAACTCCATTTGGTTTACTTATTTTTAAAAATGTTATAAAAATGGAGAATTTAAGTTGATCATGGCTTTAAATGATGCTTAAATCACACTTAAATTTATTATTTTATGACGATTGAAGTTGGAAGTAAAACCAAGCATTAGAATAAATTACCTCTTAGTTCTATCAAATTGACCCATTTTTGAATGCTTTTTTCACATATGCCTGGTTGACTAAATAATTGCATGTGAGAATAAATTAATTTTTCAAGATTTAAAAGGCTTGGAAAAATTTTGTAAGCTTGTCTTTTATCTTAACTCGTTGAGGAAAGCTCAGATCGAAGACCTTAAATTAGTTGCCGTACGTTGCTCTCAAAACCACCCTCTCCCTACTATTGGATGAAAACCACTCCACCAACTGACTTTGATATGGACTTGCGGATGAACACATGAACTCGATATCACGCGTAACCAAAGGGGTAGGTCCAAGTTTGAAGATGGCTTGAAAGATAAATGATAGTCGAAGGTTGAGTAGGGGGTTCCTATGCACCAATGAAGGATATGACACACCGACACTTCACACGAGCTCAAGTCACACTTGATATGACGCATAAGTATGCCTGGAGGTTACTCGCCATTAGTCCATGATTGAATGAGCTAGATAAGAGTAGCTCAAGAGTAAGAGGGACACTTAGCTTGAGAGTGAAAATGTTTAGTATATTCTTTGTATTATGATGTCCTTGACTTTTATAATATGACGGTATTTATATCATCCTATTGGGGCAAATCTCAAGCTACAAAAATTACAAAAGAATGGTCCTTATTTGCTAAAAACAAAAAGAATAATTTACAAGGAAAATATGAAATCGTGAAAAAGAAAGAATGTAGACATCCTTTCTTAGAAAGGACAGTACAGATGTCAATAAGGATAGTATAGATGTTAGTAAAGGATAGTGCGTGTGCGTTTTTACTGTGATTTTGATAGTATTGTGGTCCGAGTAATGGTGGGCCTTAGTTCAGGCCTGTTTGGTGTTAGAAGGGGCTGGGCAATGGTTAGTTCAAGGACAGTTCACATAGGGTTGGCTTCGGATGGTTGACTCCTGATAGCTTTAATCAGCCTTAGCAACAGTAGGGATTGTTGCATTCATATTTGGCACTAGGACTATGGTTTAGTAGAGGGTTCGGCTCGGCATGCTGGTTAATCACCTTGGCAACATCTTAGATGACATGGAGAGCAAAATAGCTCAGCAGATTAGACTGGGGCAAGTATTGCTCCTCGGAACTTAACTCACCTCGAATAGCTCGGTGGACCACATAAGAGAGCCCTCGAGCTTGAGAGCGTGTAATCGATCCTTGATCCTTATCATCCTCTCTGGGTTGTTTGAGATTTGGGATCAAATCTGGTTCAGGTCCAGTTTGCTTGTCGTCAAGAGTGTAAGGCTGGAGGTTGGCAATGTTAAAAGAGTCTGAGACTCCATATCCTTTAGGTAATTCAATCCTATAGGTATAGGGTTGATCTTTTCAAGCACTTTGAAAGGTCCATCAACTTTGGGAGACAACTTGTTCTTCCTCAAATTTGGGAATCGTTCCTTGCTAAGGTGTATCCAGACCAAATCGCCTGGTTGAAATTCTCTCTTCTTCCACTTTCGGCTTCACTTCTTAAGCTTAATAGCAGCTTGACTCGGTTGCTCTACAACCTTCTAGTGCATGGTTTTGATGGCTTTAACTTTCTTGACAGTCAACCGGTCATCATCATCAGTCCTCGCTTGGGGTGCTTGGTCTAATAGGAGCTCATGGTTGAACCCATAGGTGACTTCGAATGGAGACATGCTCATGATGTTGTGTGCGGTTCGATTGTAGGCGAATTCGTTGATTGGTAGATACAGATCCTAATCGGCCATGTTTCATCCGATAATGACTCGTAATAAAGTTCCCATAGTTCAATTGACAACTTTGGTCTACCCATTGGTCTGTAGATGGCAAGATGTGTTGTATAATAAGTTGGTTCCCAGTCACCTCTAAAGTGTCCTCTAAAAGTAGCTCATTAACTTGGGTTTCGATCTGAAACTATAGTTCTGGGCATGCCATAAAGCTTAATCACCTCTTACAAGAAAAGAAAAGAGATAGTTGAAGCATTGTTAATCTTGGAATAGGGTACGAAATGTGCCATCTTGCTAAATCCATCAACAACCACCATGATGGAGTCCTTCCCTCTGGACGGCCTTGGTAATCCTAACATGAAGTCCATACTTAGCTTGGACCATGGTTTGGTTAGGATCGACAAGGGCTGGTAGTGTCCTTATTTGGCTTGACTCTTTGCCTTTCAGCAGGTCGTATATTTTTCCAGCATGGATTGGACATCTCTCATCATCCTTAGCTAAAAGAATCTAAAGGATGATACCTCATAAGTTCAACACTAGCCAAAGTATCCTGTCAATCTCTCTCCATGCGCTTCGTGCACTAGCAATTCTTACGTGGAATAAGTTAGGATACATAGCCTCTTCTTCCTGAATAAGTATCTATCCTCCTTGTGATAGTTGTCCAGCGTCTGTCCTTCCTCACAACGGACATAGATAGGACCAAAGTGTAGGTCCTCAACATATAAATTCTTGATGGTTGAAAAACCAAGTAGCTTCGTCTACAGTTCGGTCAAGAGGGTATGTCGTCTTGATAGGGCATCGACCATTACATTGTTCTTTTCGTTCTTATATTTTACGACATAAGAAAAACTCTCCATGAACTCAACCCACTTAGCCTGTCTCTAGGACAACTTCCATTGGCTCTTTAGATATCTCAAGGTTAGATCACAAATCCTTGACTAACAGGTAGTGTTGCCACACCATTAAGGTCCGGATTAAGGAGTAGAACTCCTTATCATAGACGGAATAGTTGAATGTGGTTCCTCGAAGTTTCTCGTTGAAGTAAGCAATAGGTTGGCCTTTTTGCATCGGCATAGCACCTATGCCTAGTTTGGATGAATCATACTTTACTTCAAATATCTTATTGAAGCTTGGCAGAGCTAAGACAGGGGCTGTAGTTAGCCTCTCTTTCACTTCCTCAAAACTCCTCCTCTCTATCTCACCCCATCTGAATTCAATATTCTTCTTCAAGAGTTCAGTGAATAAGGCCACAATCGTACTGAAGTTCTTTATGAATTGGCGATAGAATGATGCCAGGCCGTAAAAACTCCATACGTCGGCAATACAGGTCAACTCGGGCCATTCTATAATCGATCTACCTCCGCTCACAACAAATCCCAAGAAGATTACCTCAGATCGGCAAAAATCACACTTCTTCATATTAGCGTAGAGCTATTCGACTCAGAGTTTTGTAAGCACTCGTTAGAGGTGCTCTCGTTACGTCTCCAGGTCGAGACTATAGACTAAGATGTCGTCAAAATAAATCATGACAAACCTTCCCAGTAACTCTCGGAGCACATGATTCATGAGTTGTATGAATGTGTTCGGTGTATTGGATAGCCCAAATGGCATTATAAGCCATTCATACAAACCATGTTGTGTCTTAAAGGTGATATTTCACTTATCACCTTCATGTATTCAAATCTGATGGTATCTAGATTTGAGATCGATCTTGGAGAATGCTCTTGCTCTACTTAACTCATTTAGCATGTCATCAACCTTAGGTATGGGATACCTATACTTGATGGTGATTCGATTGATGGCTCAGCTATCCATACACATCCTCCAAGACCTTTCTTTCTTTGGCACTAATAAGGTGGGTACAGCATAGGGGCTTAAGGACTTATAGATGTACCCTTTCTTCATGAGGTCGTCTACTTACCTCTGTAACTCAACAGCCTATTCAAGGTTCAGCTTATAGGTAGGCTTGTTCGGTAGGGTAGCCCCTAGTTGTAGGTCAATCGCATGCTCGACGCCTTAGATTGGGGGTAGACCCTCCAATAGCTCCTCCAGAAATAGGTCGGAAAAGTCCTCTAGTAGGATTTTTACCTCGATTGGCAGCTTTTCCTCCCTTGATCTCATCTCTAGAAGCCTCCTGACAAGTAGATAAGCAAGTCCCTCCAGCTCCATTTATCTTTTCAGTTCAGCTTGGGTCAGTTCCTAAGCTTCCTTCTTCAAGGTTCGGCAAAAGCTGAGACTACATGATTTTTACCTATTTGGCAATCATAGGACTTAATTTCACCCTTCTTCCTTCATGCTCCACAAAACATGTGTTCCTCCTGCCGTCATACATAACTACTCGATCAAATATCCATGGTCGTCTAAGTAGAATGTAGGATGCACTCATGAGCAGTACATTACAGAGCACTTCATCTCGATACTTGCTAATGTAGATTGGCATAGACACTTGCTTGTTCACTTGTAGGGTTCCCTCATCACTGAGCCAATGAAACTTGTAAGGTTTCGGATAGGGCATGGTCGGCAATTTCAGCTACTAGATTATAAATGCGGAGGCTGCATTGGTGTAGCTCCTACTGTCTACAATCAGCGCACATAGTGATTCATTCTCCTTGTAACCAATATGGAAGAGATTTTCTCTTTATTCATCTTCAAATATAGGGCTGACACTCATCATCTTCCTCAATACTAAAGCGATTGGCATGAAGTTACCTTCCTTGCTATAGATGACTTGCTCATTGGACAACTCGGCTTGTCCGTCCTCTTTCAGCTTCTTTACTTCTTCATCTGTACTGTCGACCTCTACAGTCAGCTCCTCGCCTCTAATCACCATCGTTCACCTGTTTGGACATTGAGCGACCATGTGTCCAAATTCTTAGCATTTGAAACACTTGATCTTACTCGTTTTCCTCCCTGAACTTTAGCCCTTCTCAAACTTCCTCGGGGGTTCCTTCTCCTCTACTCAAGTAGTCTAAGCAAGTTGGGTCTTAGTAACTTTGCTCGATTTCGTTCGTACAGGTCTACTCGAAATAGGTCAACTACTACCAGGACGGTTAATGTTTGGTCGGAATCTTTCTGTTCAGTGCTTTTCTATCCTTTGGGCAACTCAGATTGCATCATCAAGAGTTCTAACATCCAGGGTTTATAGGACATCCCTAATCTCATACTTTAATCTACCAATGAATTGAGATATAGTTTGGTCTTCTAGCTCCATAACTTCACATTGGATCATTAGCGTCTGGAACTCTTTAACGTAAGCATCCATACTCGATGCTCATTGTCTCAGTTCTTGTAGTCTCTTGAAGGCATCCTACAGATAATAGCTCGACATAAATCTTCTCTGCATAACTCTCTTCATATCATCCTAACTCCTAATCTCTTGTTCTCCTTCCTTTCTTCTAGTGGATTACAAGTTCTTCCAACATAAGGCAACATAATTAGTGAACTCCAACACAGCAAGTCTAACCATTGCATTGTTAAACACTTTGTGTCATTCAAACTGCATTTCAATCTTATCTACCCAATTTAGGTAGTCTTCGGCATCACCACTTCCAGAAAAACTTAAGATATGCATCTTAAGTCCTTCGACTCTAGGGGCTTGTACATTTCTTTCCTCAGGTACATAGTACTCCTCCGCCTCGTTAACTCCTTCTGCTTCCTCCTCAATCTCTTCAAGCGTTAACCTTCATCTAGCATCTTTACCAACTCTTTCAGCTCAAGGTGGGTGAGCTGGGGCATTAACTCGGCTAAACTGACCATTGCCTTGCAGTTATTGCTCATGTTCTTTAGTGGGGCTATATTTAGCTCGTTGTTTATCTTCTTGGATAACAGTCACTAGGCTAGCTAATAAGTTAGTAAGCCTATCCAAGCGGTCACCTACGGATTGAGGTGAAAAGCTTCCTTCTTACCTTTGGCCATGTCGAGTACCACTTTCTTGGTTTCCTAAAATCCCTTGTACACTTGAATCTAACGTTGATGTTTACAATGACAATTCCTCAACAAACACATGGTCAACCCCACTCTGTTTTGGCGTATCGAAAACAAGGGAAAACAAAGTGCAAAACACTTCTCACTTCTAAACTTCAAAGCTAACAATAGAATTACTATCATACAAGAGTGGTGACAAATTATTAAAAGAACACAGTAGTAGAATCCAACTTTGAACGTAGCTAAGCTCTGATACTAAGATAATATGGACCCGTAGATGAACACATGAACCCAATATCGTAGGTAACCAAACGGGTAAGTCCAAGTGGCAAGATGGCTTGAAAGGTAAATGGTAGTCAAAGGTTGAGCAGGGGGTTCCTATACACTAATGAAGGATATGACGTACGAATGCTTCAAACGAGGTCATGTCACACTTGATATGACACATAAGTATAGCCGAAGGTCACTCGTTACTAGTCTATGCTCGAATGGGATAGATAAGAGTAGCTCAAGAGTAAGAGGGACACTTGGCTCAAGAGTGAAAAAGTCTAGTGTATTCTCTGTATTATGATATCCTTGACTTTTACGATATGATGGTATTTATATCATCCCGTTAGGGCAAATCTTAAGTTATAGAAATTACAAAAGAATGGTCCTTATTTGCTTAAAACAAAAAGAATAATTTACAAGGAAAATATGAAGTCATGCAAAAGAAGGAACACATATGTCCTATGTCAGAAAGGACAGTACGGATGTTAGTACGTGCGTTTTTACTGTGATTCTAACAGTATTGTGGTTCAAGCAAGGGTAGGCCTTGGTTCAGGCTTGTTTGGTGTCAAAAGGGGGTGGATAATGGTTGGTTCAAGGATGGTTCACATGTGGTTGGCTTTGGATGGTCAGCTTCTAATAGCTCTAATTGGCCTCGGCAATAGTGGGGATTACATGCTGGTTGATCACCTCGGCATGTTGGTTGATCACCTCGGCAACATCTTAGATGATATAGAGAGTAAAGTAGCTCAATAGATTAGTCCAAGGCAAGCATTATACCTCGGCGCTTAATTTACCATGGATAGCTCAGCAGACCACGTGAGAGAGCCCTTATGCTCGGGAGCATGTAACTGATCCTTGATCCTTATTAGACTTGCCCCACTTAGAGACACCCAACCAATGCTTCTTTGTCCATTGACAAGCAACAGAAACGGTCGTGCATTACTTAACACTCTCCAGTCTAGCAATCCGGTCTTAACTAACTCCAAACCGGCGACCCAATCTAACTCATGAGTTCCCCTTCATCTTGGTCCTCTTCTTATTATTTCCCTTATCTTTTGATTATTTTATTTTTTTTCTTTCGTTTTATTTATTTATTTACTTATAGGAAGTAAGCGGGTATAGGGTGGGTAGGGTAGAAGCCTTTACTTGTATCCTATCCTGTAGGTACAAGTTCTTAAATTTTTGGAATTAGAATTTACCCTGCAACATCATGGAACCACTCTGTATCTTATAGAATCTACAAGGTATAGGGTATCTTATAGAACCTATAATTTTCTTAAATCTTCCTTATATATTTCAACATGGCACTTTCTTATCTTCCTTATAAATTTCAAAACTAATTTACATAATGATATACAATAAGTTCACTTTCTCAAATATATAAACTAAGAATTGAAATGTTTTATAGTTTTTATTAGACTAGGATTAGAGTTAGCAAAAGAGGAAAATGAGGGTGAAAGAACGAGCAATAGTAAAGAAGAGAGAGGGATTGACTTGAAATACATAAAGTGTTTAGTTCATGGTTTTATCATAGGCTAGACCTTTTTTGTTATTCTTTTAAGGTTAAAAAAATACAACCATATTATATTATATTTATTTATTAATATCATTTAATTATTATTATAATGTGGGTATAGGGTACAGTAAAGGGTACCTTAAAACCTATATGTTGTATACTTTAGAGTATAGGTTTTGATGTAAGTATGATTAATCTAACTCATATCCGTACCTTATCTTGTGAAAGTAGGTTTTGGCAAATTGCTACCCATAAGCTACTTTGTAACCCTCAATAGTCACTAGGAACTTACTTGATCGAGTAAGGTTTGAATGAGTACCATGTATGATAGGGTTACCATCTCACCCTTAGTTATTTATCTATTTGAGAAAAAAAAAAAAGAAAAAAAACTTTTTCACAATTTAGGCTAGTTTAGGACTAAAGAAAACATTTTGTTTTAGTAAACATTTCTCTGTTCAATGAAATAAAATTTCCTTGAACTTTTTTTTCCAATAGCTTAGGATAAGTTTTTTTTTTTTTTTTTAGTTAGGATATGTTTTAGAAATTTTAAAAATATACACTTGAAATAAAGGCATCTTTCTTTAGAACTTTTCTTATTTAAAATAAATGGTTAACAATATTGTCGAGCCTATTTTTTCAATTTCTATTATTTAAAATTAATTTCTCATTTTCCGATTAATACTAAATCTTAACTCATTTAATATTAATCCTCGATTAAATGAATTTGAGAAATTCTGGTTTTTTTATTGAAAATAATTTTTGAAGTCGCCACCTAACTGGAGTTAGGAAAAAGAAAAGAAACTGTAATTAATTGGGTAGATTAATTATGATTTGGCTACCGGTCTTTAATCTCAATTTTAATGAAAAACTAGAGGGTTCCGAGTTCAAGGGCTAACCTATTAAACCCTAACGGATATTACTATTTATTTACTGAAATTAGGATTATTTTTTAATTATAATATTTTTAAAAAAAATAAATAAGTAAAAGTTGAAAAGAAAAAAAAAAAGAGCCTAAGTTTTTATAAATTTTATCGTTGCTCCGAAGGTGCCTATATACCCGTTAGCCGGGATTAGACGATCGTAGTTCTTTTCGAAAACCTTAATGTGTTAATTGATTTTAATTTTGAAAACTGACCAGATTTATGTTTTAATTAATTCAGTTTATTCAAAAAATTTAAAGGAATCCTAACTCTTGAGTGTTTTTATTTTATAAAAAATGCTCTAAAAATCTTATTTTAAAAGAGTTTTTTATTAATCTTCATTTAAAGAAAAACAACTTTCTATATGATAAATTCTTAAAAAAGAACAAATCCTAAAGAAAGAAAAATAAATAAATAAATAAATAAAATCTCCTAATATATATATCTTATATATATGACATCATATGACTAAGAATCTAATAATAATAATACTATAATATGATTATAATAATAATAAACTATATAAATAAAATAATAATAATAAATAAATAAATATATCAATAAATAAATAAATAAAAGGAAAAAAAAATCAAAGGAATCGGAGAAGGCTGAACCTGGTTACGTGAACTTCTGCTTCTAATGTGCAGTAAAGGACAATAGCTCTAATTGGTTGTGTGTGAGCTTGTCTAATGTGTGACTAAATGTTGATCAGAGTTGGCGTCGGTGATGGCTTACTTTACTGGAGGTTACACCTGCTACTTGTGAACTAGGCGGTAGACGGTGGCCTGTAGAGCGGAATCAGGCGATGAACAATGTACTGTGAAAGGCGATTACGGTATGGTTAAAGCATGGCATGCATTTCATTAATGGATTGCGAACTTGCGGACTGATCGATGTTGCGAGTGAGAGTGCAATGTAGATAGCTAAGTCATGCGTATACTGCTTAAACAAGGAGGACGGCTGCTAATACGTCATGCTTGCTATAGCTTGCGATGGACGTAGGTGAAGCATGTGTGCAGTGAAGCATGGAGGTCAGGTTGGAGATGATCGGAGAGGGTACTATTCATGGATGTAAAGACGGCATATGAAAGGCGAGCACGTGTGTTGTGAACTATTGTTTGGCTTTGGTGAGTGCAGCAACAGTGATGGGGTATGGAATTGGAGTTCAATGCAGTACATGAATCAATTTTGTGCATACGTTGATTGTTGCTCGGTCAGTCAATAGAAGATGTGCAGATCGTCAACAGTGTATGTGTGTAGTTGCAGTTGCCGTAATCAGGGCATGCATCGTGGACTTACGTGCTGTGTTCGTGTGTGTCAGGGTGTTGGAGGAGCATTGCAACGAACGTACGTGGACGTATTGATAGGATTGCGGCTGTAGATGGAGCAGTACTATCAGTCGGTTTGCGGTTGTTGTCTTCGGTATTCTATTATTGGTGGAGCTTTAGGTTTTCCTTTTTTTTTTTTATGCATGGGAGAAAGTCATTATGTATATAGCTTTGAAACAAATCATATCAAATCCTAATTTAATAGAGATTTAAGATCGATTCATATATGATTTGATAAAAATCAAATGAGATTTGAATATTTTATATTAATTCAAATCCAATTTGATAAAAATCAAAGTAAATATGAATCTCACTAATCTCTATTGCATTAGATTAAAAAAATTTGATTAGATTTAAAACTAGATTTAAATCTAGTAGGCTCAACCGATTCTCACAAAATAAAAGGAAGAAAACTATAAAGGACATTAGTACCTAGTAAGATTCAAACTTACGACTTCAAATTAATCCAATTCTCATGCTTAGATGCTTATCCGTTAGGCCGTTAGCTTGTGTCTCGATTTTTAATGTAATTAAATTGTACTTAAACCACGCAGTTCACTAAAATAATTATTTGTACTAAGTTAAAACTAAAACTATTTGTCTCTAATTATAAGTTACTTCCTAAAAATCTATGAAATTTTTATAATTTTTTATTTTCTTATTTTTTAGTATTTTCATCATTTGTTAATTTTTATTATTTTTATCTTTTATTAATTTTTTTATTTTTTATTTTTATTATTATTTTATTTTTGAAATAAGACCCTTTTTGTAAAAAAAAAAAAAAAAAATTAGGACTATAGAGGGGCAAAAATTAAGTATTTACAGCTACCCCTCTTTGTAGTGAAGTTTGAATAAAACATTGTCACAAAGACAAAAGAGATACGTTCTTTTGCCTTAGAACAACTTTATCCTAAGGAACACTAAGTTGTCTAATGATGATTAGTTTGAAATGAAGAATAACGAAAGTGATACCTTTGTGGGCTAACAAGAATCCCTAAAAGAATGAAGAAACTTGGTCGTGCCCTAATGAGCTGATTAACTAAGGTGATCAAAGTGCCCTTTGAGTCGGCTAAGACCTAAAGAATGAAGAAACTTGGTCATGTCCTAATGAGCTGACTAACTAAGGTGGGCGAAGTGCTCCTTGAGCTGGCTAAGACCCTAAACCAGATGAAATGGGTAAGCGTTCCTAAAGGTGGCTAAAATCCTAATAGAATGAGAGAACTTGGTTATGCCCCAATGAGTTGACTAACTTAGGATAGCGCTTCTTGAACTTGCTAAATCCCTTAAAGAAATTTTGAGTCGGGTAACGTTCTGTGAGTCGGACGATTGGGAGTCTAAGAAACTTTGGATTGGGATTATGCTCTACGAGCTGGCTAGCTCCGTAAGAGATTATAAATTAGGACTATGCTCTAAGAACCAGCTATCCCAATAATTTTTAAGAATTAATTTTTTTTAGAAAACAAGCTGTCATCCTTAGGAGGAAACCAAATGCAAATGCAATGTTTTATCAGGCTTAGAACCACTTACCTGGTTCTAGTGATAGTTCCTAAACAGTCAAATGTCTTATTGAGCAATCCAATTAGAACCAACGATTTTGACCCTTTCCATTGCCTTTTCTTATTCTTGCTCTTCTTCTTCTATCTCTTTTTCTTCTAACTTTTCTCTTCTTTTTCTTTTTTCTTGTTTCTCTTTTTTTTTTTCTTCTTCTTTTTTTTTTAAAGCAATTTAAGCCTGAAATGAATGTAAAACATCTTCATCTCTTGAACAAAGACGTCCTATCTTGAATTTGCAGTCCAAACATCGGTTTTTTGTATAAACCTCCATTCTCAAGCGAGTTTCTACTTATGTGCCATACATTACTCTTTCTGAACATGGCCCTATCCTGAAAAATAGGAAACAAGTCTCTCTTTCTTTGGAGGTTAACCGTAATAAAGTATTAAAAGAATTTTTATCAATAGACATTACTTCAAGTTAAGTGTTTATTTTTTCTTATGCTTCTTGTGTATAGGGTTTATTTGGATAGAGGATAGAGCGAGAAATGGGGACTTTTAGTGGAACGAGAAAGGGGCTAAAGATATTACCCAATGTTGATGACTACTAGGAATTCCAACTTTGCATGTAGAAAATGAAAATGAGACCATAGTAATAGTAAGATTGTTTACATTTCATAATCTGAACAAAAATTCTATTGATTTTCAAGGATAGTACATCTTCAATGCATCAGCATTTACTGGGTCCCTCAAGTCCAGACTATCCATTTGAGACAAGATAACAGCTCCCCTAGGCAATACTTTCTTCACAATGTAAGGCCCCTTATAGTTCGGAGCAAACTTCCCTCTCGAATCAATCGTATTAGTCAAAGTCTCCCTCAGCACCATGTCTCCTTGCTCAAAACTTCAAGGTCACACTTTCTTATTGAAAGCCTTAGCCATTTGTTACTGATAACAGATGTTGTAGCGTAAAATTGCCAGTCTCCTCTCATCAATTAGATTCAACTGCTCGATTCGCTTCTCTATCTAATTAGCCTCATCTAACTGAGTTTTCATCAATTTCCTAAGAGATGGGATCTCGGCCTCTACTGGCAGTACAACCTCCATCCCATATACCAACGAGTAAGGGGTTGCCCCTATTGATGTTCTGATAGAAGTTTGATATGCCATGAGTGCAAATGGTAACATCTCATGCCAATCTTGATAAGTAATGGCCATCTTCTCAATAATTCTCTTGATGTTCTTGTTAGCCGCTTCCACGGCTCCATTCATTTGGGGCTGATAAGGAGTAGAATTTCTATGAATAATCCTGAGGCATAACTCTGACATCAATTTATTATTCAGGTTTGTACTATTGTCGATAATAATTGTCTTTAGTGTACCATATTGAGCCAGTATGTCTCTCCTAATGAACTTGACCACTACTCCCTTCATCACGCTAAAGTAGGATGAGGCTTCAACCCACTTAGTGAAATAATCAATAGCTACCAATATAAATCGGTGCCTGTTAGATGCCTTTGGAGTGATCGGGCCAACGATGTCTATCCCCCACATTGAAAAAGGCCATGGTGCAGATAGTGTATGAAATTCTTGAGGTGGAGCATTTATTTTGTTTGCATAGATCTAGCACAAATGGTAGTGTCTAACATGTTTGATATAATCTACTTCTATAGTTAACCAATAATATCCCATCCTCATGATTTTCTTGGCAAGCATGTAGCCATTCATGTAGGGACCACATACTCCCTCGTACACTTCTTTCATTAGCATTTCTGCTTCTTTCTCATCTACACAACGTAAAAGAGTACCGTTAAACGATTGTCGGTACAGCGTAAACTCGCTTATCAAGTACTGAGCAGCTAATCTTCTGATTAATTTTTAATCCTTCTTCTCAACCTCTTCAAGGTACGTTCCATGTTGTAAAAACGTTTTGATATCATGATACCAAGGCTTTTCGTCACATGAACTTTCCATTGCCAAACATAAAGCAGACTTTTCTTCAATTTCAACCTTAAGTGGCTAAATCTCCATTCCTCTCGATATCTGGATCATTGATGCCAAAGTAGCGAGAGCATCAACAAATTGGTTGTGAACCCTTGGTATGTATATGAATGTAATTTTTTCGAACTTGGTTATCAACTCGGCTAAGTGTTGGCAGTAAGGTACTAATTTGGGGTCTTTTGTCTTATACTCACCCCGAGCTTGGCCTATGATCAACGAAGAATCTCTATACACCTGTAATTCCTGTATCTCCTTAAACAATGCGATTTTGAGTCCCAAAATATGCACCTCGTATTTTGCAATATTATTAGTACATGGGAAAGCTAGTCTCACAGCCATTGGAAATTGTGTACCTTTAGGAGATACTAGAATTGCCACGACTCCACATCCGGACACATTAACTGCTCCGTCAAAGAACATTTTCCACCCTTAAGGCTTTTCCACTACTTCGCTATTAGAATCATTTTCTACTACTAAGATACTTTCATCAAGAAACTCAACCTGTGCTTCTTGAAGGGTATCCTTAGAGGGATTCTCTATTAATTGATCTACCAAGGCTTGCCCCTTGACTGAACTTTGGCTCACATATTTAATGTTAAATTTTATCAGCAACATTTGCCACTTTGAAACTCTACTGATGAGAACTGATTTTTTAGTTAAGTATTTCAAAGGATTGTGTTGTGTTATCAACTCAATTTGATAGTAAACTATATATTGTCTGAGCCAATGCATGACCTAGACTAATGCACAACAAATTCTTTCAGCTTCTGAGTATTTCTGCTCCCCTTCTGTGAACTTCTTACTTAGATAGTAAACAACCCGCTCTTTCCCTTCTTCATCCTTCTAACCAAGTATGGATCTCATGGATTTGGTCATTATGGTTAGGTACAAAAACAATGGCTTTCCAAGCTTAAGAGCTACTAATACTGGAGGTTTCATGAGGTATTCTTTGATTTTAGTGAAAGCCTCTTTGCATTCCTCATCCCAGCTGATCCTCGTATTCTTCTTTAATAGCTTAAAAAGAGGGTGGCATTTATCTGTTAGCTGTGATATGAATTGAGCTATGTAATTTAAACGCCCTAACAATCCTCATACTTCCTTGAGTATATGTGGAGGAGGCATGTCGATTATAGCTTCCTCAGGTTTTCTAACGTTACTCTAAAGGTACATTTCTCCAGATTCAACTTCAACTAGAACTTACTCAATCTATCAAATAGCTTCCTCAGGTTTTCTTAGTGATCCTCCTTTTCCTTGGATTTTGCAATCATATCATCAACATATACTTCTATCTCTTTATGCATCATATCATTAAAAATTACAACCATGGCCCTTTGATATGTTGCCCCTGCATTCTTAAGCCCAAACGGCATTACCTTGTAGCAAAACGTTCCCTAAGTTGTAACAAAAGTTGTCTTTATCTTATATTCTTCGGACATCCAGATTTGATTATATCTCGAAAAACCATCCATAAACGAGAATAGATGATTTTTGGCCGTGTTATCTACTAAGACATCAATGTGAGGCAATGGAAAATTGTCTTTAGGCATTGCCTGGTTAAGATATCGAAAGTCTACATAAACTTTAACTTTCCCATTCTTCTTCATTACTGGAACAATATTAGCTACCTATTCCGGGTAATCCGATACCTCAATGAATCCAATTTCCAGTAGTTTCTTCACTTCTTTAATTTTCAGCAAGATATCAGGTCGAAATCTCCTCAACTTTTGATTTTTTGGTTTGGTGTCTTCTTGTGTGGGTAAACAGTGGACTATGATCGATAGGTCCAACCCAAGCATATCTTCATACGACCAAGCGAACACGTCTTGATATTCAGTTAACAATGTAATCATTTCTATTTTTTGTTTCTCTTTTAAACTTGCTCCAATTTTTAGATTCTTAGGATTTTCTTCATTCCCTACATTAATTGTTTCAATCGGTTCATCAATAATGATTCTACCCAGTTCATGTTTTTACCATTCCTCTTGTATATTACTATGGTAGTCGACATCGCTCCCGATGACTAACCTAATAGGGCCAGAAGCGATATCGATATTCTCATTTTCTACCTGTGCGAGGTATTCCTAGTTTTCACTTGGTTCATTGGATTTGAGCAAAACGCATAAAGGAAAGTGTATGTAAGCAAAAGAGAACTAAAACACAATATAAGAAAGAAACGAACTAAGATTTCATTGAATAAATGGAAGTGGATCTCAAATAAGATAAATGCCCAACTAATTTTGAATGAATGGTTCGACGATACATTCGAAATGATGACTATTGAAAGTAAAAATTCAAAAAATACTAACTATGGGTCACCCTTTACCTTAGGGAAGGCCGGTTGCCATTCGTCGAGATGGAGAACCAATTATTCAAATGGTACTGCAACTTGTGTGGTGAACTTGTTGATCCTTCTTTGCCAAATTCCAAGGCTTGAGTCTCTTCCCGTATGAATTTCTCAGGTAACAATGGAAAGGTCATTGGGGCATGGTATAATCTGTTACCTCTCTTACCCCTCACCTGTTTCTTTTGGAACTCTTCTACCGAGGTAGGATTGTAACCAAGGCCGTAGGTGCTGATCTAGCCCTCCTTGAACTCTATTCTTATATCTTCTTCTCTGTCAGGACCGGTAATCATGCTTACTTCTTCAGACATTTGTAAGCCCAGCTCTTCTTGTCCTTCACTTCCTATGTAGGGTATAGCCGTTTTCTTGTAAATTTCATAATCTTGATCTGCCAGAATTGTAATCACCTGGCCATTTGAGAAAAACTTCAGCTTTTGGTGTAAACTCGAGGGTATGGCCCCTGCTACATGAATCCAAGGTCTTCCCAAGAGTAAATTGAAAGATCTTGGAATGTCCATGACTTATAATTGAATAGTAAAGTGCTGAGGGGGGCTAATACTTACAGATAAATCTATCTCCCTTATAATCTCTCTTCTAAAACCATTAAAGGCCCTAACTACTGTGAAAGAAGGCCTAATTGCAGACGTGTCGATGCCCAGCAAATCCAAGGTGGTGAGTGGGCGAAAGTTCAGCGATGATCCATTGTCAATGAGCACCCTGGTGATGATTATGTCGTTACTCCTTACCATGATAAAGAGTGGCTTCGTATGTTTGTTCCCTTCTTCGCTTAATTCTTTAGCTCAAAAAGAAATTTGATCCATTGCAAGGATATAATTAGTAACCAGTCCCATCTTCTTAGTTGGAATTTCACAAGGGACCTTCACCTCCTTTAAAGTATGAAAAAAGCCTCCCTATGTGGTTCAGATGTGATTAATAAGCTCATCAACGATATTTGTGCAGGAGTCTTCTGAGTTGGTCCATGATCTTATACTCACTCAACTTGATCATCTTGGTAAAGGCCGATAACCCTTCAACCTATTTGGCCGCCATCTTATCATTTGATTCTCCCAGTACGACTTTCCTCCCATGCTTTTCTCTTGGGTGGTAAATCTTTCCCGATCGAGTAATGCCCTTTATTAGAGGACTTGGTTTTTCTTGATTTACCAAGTGATAGTTAAATGGGGTAACCTTGTAATTTTTTGGTGCTAATAGTACGTGAAATGTGTACCTCTTCACTTCTGGAGTCTGGTCGCTAGTATAAAACTAAAAAACCTTAGGCTTCTTATTTGAATTAGTAACGTTGACGGCACAGTCATAAAAAATCATACCAATCATCGGCCCATGGTTAGGTAAGTGATTATTGTTAACATTGGGACCCAGGGCTTCTACAAAATCTAATTGCACTATCCCTTCATTTATCAAGTCTTGAATCTTGTTCCTCAGTCTCCAGCATGCATCAGTCGAATGCCCTACTTGTCTACAATAGTATTCACACTTTACTATAGGGTCAAAGATTCTTGGTCGGTATCGATCGTTAGGAAGTTCATACCGTCTCAAATTATCCCTTCGCAAGTTCTCGAAGAATTGACTTAAAGGGACCGGTATCTTGGTAAATTGTCTATAAGTCCTGTTAGCTTGAAGCTGGTCTCTGAACTATTGTTGAGTCAAAGGAGGATTCTTCCTGAAAATGATTTGAGCATTTGGTCTGGCATTTGAATTTACCATACCACCCGTAGATTCTTTAGGCTTGCTGCCGGCTGGTCTAGGACCGGATGACAATACTGGTGGTCTTCTATCTGCTGGCTCTTGAAGCTTACCGGAATAGACGGCACTTTCAATCCTACACCCTGCTGCTACTACTTCAGCAAAACTAGATGAGGCTTGCTCAATGAGATGGGAGAAGTAAAGCCTTTCCAAGGTGTTAATGAAAGTTGATGTGAGCTCTTTTTTGGTAGTAGGAGTAGAGATTCTTGTAGCTAAGGACCTCCACCTTTAAGCATATTCTTTGAACGATTCGTTATTCTTCTTCCGTAGGGTGACTAAGTCCATCATAGTTGGAGCTACTTCTACGTTGAATTTATATTGTTCATAAAATGCTTTAGCAAGTTTCTCCCATGTATTTATCTAGTTCAAATTGAGTTGGGCATACTAAGTTAGGGCCAATTTGGTCAAACTATCTTAGAATATCTGTACCATGAGTGAATCATATTGAACATATTTACCCATCTTCCTAACGTACAACCTGGTGTAGAGCTTGGGGCAACCTATCCCGTTATACTTTTCAAACTCTGGTACCTTAAACTTCTCAGGGTATGACCCGATGTCATACACGGAAAACTTGGTGATCCTTACCCATTCAAATCCATCATACCCTACAAGTGCTTTCATCTTCTCAGTTATCTGTTGTGTCAGTTTCTTTTCTAGTTCTTTTAAGCTATCCATACTAAGGCCTTGGTCAACTGGTCTCGGGGCTGCATACGTATTAGGTTCGAAGGTCGGGTTGTCTTTTAGGTGGACTCCTTCTAATTCGAATGGGTCTTTTTGATATTCATGCTTTGCTTTAGGAGCCTGCGTATTCTTCCCATAACGGGTCTTGGAGCTTTCTTCATTAGCCGGTGTTATGGCTTGCAGCAAAGCGATGTTATCTGCTAGGAAGCTCATTTATTCTACTATCTTCTCCATAGCCCTTTCTATGGAACGAAATCTCAGCTCGGAGGGATCATTGATCTCGGGGTCTTCGTCATTTCCTTGAGTAGTGGCCATCCTGGTATGGGAAAGTGTTCTAATTGGACTTCTCTAAAAGACTTAACATTTGGAAGCTATCTTAAAATTTTACCTAATTATGTTGCCAACTCAATAAAGGGTTAGTATATATTACATTTTTCTAAGAAAGAGTTGTTAATCGTATAAATGCAGGATGCATGTCACACAAATGCAATGGAAAATTAAGAATTGAGAAGAGACCTTTGATGTGGCAAAACTTAACTAACTTTTATTAATTTTTGCAATTGTAAAGCTTTACATCTCTCATTCTGTTCCAAAAAGAATTCTAAAGAAGAAAATATTAAAAGAACTTAAAATCTAAAATCTAATCTTCTGGTGGCTAGTGGGCTCATCTTGCGTCTTTTTGCTTTTTCGGATCTTAGAGGCCTCCTCTTCTTTGCCCTTAGTCCTCTTCAGTTGTGCTTCCAATGCCTTTATCTTCTAGTGATATTCCTCGCAACGGTTTTCCAACTCCTGCTCTCTTTTACTTGTTCTCTCGGGTTCAACTTCGACTTGAACTTCTCCCTTCTCTTTATTGTCTTCCATATCTTTCAACCCTTTTAGTTGGTGATAGAGAAATCCTTTGGTTGTCTGGCTCCTACTTGCTATCCCCTTAATGGTAGGGGTGGTCTTTCTTATATACCAAAGAGCTCGGATGCTCAAGAGCTTGGCTACTTTGTCAGCCACCATCATGCCGAGGTTATGAAAGTCCAAGGAGACAGCTTCTAATGATGGTTTGGGGATCATGTCCTCAATGAGTCCATTGGCCGGGACGTATCTGGTGCAGAGGTTAAAGTCGATCAAAGGGACCGCCTTGAAGTCTTCACACTCTCTTATCATTTCCTTGCTTACAAACCATCTGGACGTCAACAATAACTCTTCCGCTTTCATACTTTGAAAGCATTGGACCTAGTAGAGGCTAGCTATATTTTCTGGTGGCTCAATTCTTTCTTCAAAAGACTTGATGAGATTGTATTGCTAAGTAAACTCAGCTTGATTGAAATCAAGTTGGTAACTTCTTATGTGGCTAACGAACTAGACCACTAGTAGGATTATATTAGTCTTCAGATCTCTTCGTTTCTTTTTCTTGAGATGGTTTAGTGACCAGATCTGCTCAACTAAAAGGGTAGGGACATGTGATTTCCCTTTAAGAAATTAGGTTACGAGTTCTACGATTCTAAAGTGGACTCAGCGTCTATCATCAGGGAACAAGATAGTATTGAAGATCACTAATATAAAAGCGTTAACTCGGTACTGGTGCCATACTTCTAAATTTGCACAAAAAACCTCCCGTTTATCTCTATGCTTCAATTTAGTAGAAAACTAGTCCATGACATCTTCTAATCGAATGGTTTTTCCTTGATTTAGAACCCAGTTTATTTTGGTTTTTCTAATTCCCAACAACTTGTTGAAGATCTTTAGTGCTGCAGCTTTTAAGTCTAGGACATAGACATCATCAGTGATTGTAGGGGCCTACAACAATTGGGAGTATTCTTCTAAAGTTGGGCTTAGCTAATGTGGGCATATATAGAAACTGGTGGATTTAGGCTCCCATAGGTAGACTAAGGCTCGTACTAGAGTGATGTTTACGGGGATCTTCTGCAAAGAGAAGATGGGCCCAATCCTATTCTTGATAAACTCTTAATTATCTGGGTTGAAGAGTCGGAATCACTTTTGAAGTAGTTTTTGAGGCCAATGTGGTAGCTGGACATGAATTTCTTCAAAAGGCTCTTGACTTGATCTAGCTATGACTATATAAAAATCAAAATTACAATTACAACCTATTCTAAACTTTACACAAAATTATTACAAATTATCTACAAGGAAATATTACAACTACAACCGCAACTTCACAACTACCCTTGTCTATTTAGATTTGCCACATCATAGTTTCTTGCGATTTTTTGAAAGAAAATTTTTCGTGTAATGCAAAGGGTAGATTCTAAAGGTTCTCAAGTTTTGCAACCATTGCGTTTTTTCAAAGCAATGATTTTGTAGTCGCATTTGAACTTGAGTGGGGTAGCCTAATCGTCCTTGGAAAGTGGTTACCCCACAACATTTGAAGCTTACATAATGACCCCTTTCCTAAGGTCCTAAGATGGTCTAGTTCTAACCGTATCTACCATGCATTTATGATGCAGAAAAATAGAATAAAAGTAAACCCCCAAAACTACCCCCTTAAGTAAATTGCAACAAAAAAGATGTTAATAAAAAGAAATAAAATAAACAAATATATAAAATAACATACCTAAGTTCTCTTTTTTTTTTATTATTTCATCTTTTTATTTTTTATTTTTTTTGAAAAATAATCCTATTTTCGGTAACTTCTAGTGGCTAGTCCTCCAACGTCCCTAGTGGAGTCGCCAAACTGTCGAGCCTGTTTTTTCGATTTCTATTATTTAAAATTAATTTTTCATTTTCTAATTAATATTAAACCCTAACCCATTTAATATTAATCATTGACTAAAGAATTTGAGAAATTTCGGTTTTTTATTGAAAATAATTTTTGGAGTCACCATCCGATCGGAGTCAGGAAAAAGGAAAGAAATCATAATCAAGTTAGGTGGATTGATTACGATTTGGCTACCGGTTTTTTATCTTAATTTTAATGAAGAACTAAAGGATTCCGAGTTTGGGAGCTAATCTATTAAATCCTAACAGGTATCATTATTCATTTACCGAAATCGGGATTATTTTTTAATTATAATTTAAAAAAAAATAAGTAAAAGTCAAAAGGAAAAAAAAAAACCTAAGTTTCTATAAATTTTATCGTCGCCTTGAAGGTGCCTACGTACTCATTAGCCAGGATCAGACAATCATAGTTCTTTCCGAAAACCTTAATGTGTTGATTGATTTTAATTTTGAAACTTGATCAGATTTACATTTTAATTGATTCAATCTATTCAAAAAATTTAAAGGAATCTTAACTCTAGAGTATTTTTGTTTTATAAAAAATGCTCTAAAAATCCTATTTTAAAAGGGTCTTTTATTAATATTTATTTAAAGAAAAACAACTTTCTATATGATAAATTCTTAAACAAGAACAAATCCTAAAGAAAGAAAAATAAATAAATAAATAATCTCCTAATCTTATATATATAACGTTATATGACTAAGGATCTAATAATAATAATACTATAATATGATAATAATAATAATAATAAATAAATAAATAAATAAAAGGAAAAAAAAATCAAAGGAATCGACGAAGGCTGAACCTAGTTGCGTGAACTTTTACTTCTAACGTGTAGTGAAGGACAACGGCTCTAATTGGTCACGTGTGAGCTTGTCCAATGTGCGACTAGATGTTGATCAGACTTGGCATTGGTGATGGCTTGCTCTACTGGAGGTTGCACCTGTTACTTGTGAACCAGGCGGTGGACAGTGGCTTGTAGAGTGGAATCAGGCAATGACCAATGTACTGTGAAAGGTAATTGCAGTACGATTGAAGCATGGCATGTATTTCGTTAGTGGATTGCAAACTTGCGGATTGATCGATGTTACGAGTGAGAGTGCAATGTAGATAGATAAGTCACGCGTGTATTGCTTGGATAAGAAGGACGGCCGCTAACACGTCATGCTTACTGTAGCTTGCGATGGATCTAAGTGAAGCGTGTGTGCAGTGAAGCATATAGGTCAGGTTGGAGATGATCGGAGAGGGTGCTATTTGTGGATGTGAAGATGGCGTATGACAGGCGTGCACATATGTTGTGAACTATAGTTTGGTTTTGGTGAGTGCAGCAACAGTAATGGGGCATAGAATTAGAGTTCAAAGTAGCACATGAATCAATTTTGTGCGTATGTTGATTGCTACTCGGTTAGTCAACAGAAGATGCATGGATCGTCAACAATGTATGCGTGCAGCTGCAGTTGCCGTAATCAAGGCATGCATCGAGGACTTATGTGTTGTATTCGTGTGTGTTAGGGTGTTGGAGGAGCAGTGCAGCGAACATGCGTGGATGTACTGATCAAGATTGCGGTTGTAGATGGAGTAGTGTTGTCAGTTGGTTTGCGGTTGTTGTCTTTGGTATTCTACTATTGGTGGAGCTTTAGGTCTTCCCTTTTTTTATGCATGGGAGAAAGTCATTATATATATAGCTTTGAAACAAATCATATCAAATCCTAATTTAATAGAGATTTAAAATCGATTCATATATGATTTGATAAAAATCAAATGAGATTTGAATCTTTTATATTAATTCAAATCCAATTTGATAAAAAATCAAAGTAAATATGAATTTCATCAATCTCTATTGCATTAAATTAAAAAAATTTGATTAGATTTAAAACTAGATTCAAATCCCATAAGCTCAACCGATTTTCACAAAATAAAAGGAAGAAAACTAAAAAAGACATTAGTACCTAGTAAGATTCGAACTTACGATTTCAAATTAATCCAATTCCCATGCTTAGATGCTTATTCGTTAGACCGTTGGCTTGTGCCTCGATTTTTATTGCAATTAAATTGTACTTAAACTATGCGATTCACTAAAATAATTATTTGTACTAAGTTAAAACTAAAACTATTTGTCCCTAATTATAAGTTACTTCCTAAAAATCTACAAAATTTTTATAATTTTTTCTTTTCTTATTTTTTTATATTTTCATCATTTGTTAATTTTTATTATTTTTATCTTTTATTAATTTTTTTATTTTTTTTATTATTTTATTTTTGAATTAGGACCCTTTTTGTAAAAAATAAAAAATAAAAAATAAAGATTATAGAGAGGTAAAAATTAGGTATCTACAAATATAAACTCGGTTGATTTTCTAAATTAAAACAAACTAACAAACTAAAATTTTATAAAAAAATAAATTATGGAAGTTTAATCCCAAATAGTGTGTACATAAACACTTATAGGTAACTATAAGATGATTTAAAATATGAAAAAAAAAAAGTTTTCCCTTTGTAAATGAATAAATTCAATTTCTTAATTTTTCTTCTTTTGTATATGTAAAATTTATCCATTTCTTTACTTGTAAATTAGAATCATTTTTTTTAATCAAAAAGGTATTTTGGAAAATAAATCTAAATTCAAAAGGTTAAGGAAGTAGCCATTTAAGGTTTAATAGGATAGCCCTTGAATATAATATCTTTGGTCTTTAAAAATCCATTTTTGAAAATGATTTTTTTTTTTCCGTTAACCAGTGGTTATGTTAAAATCAATCTATCCAATTAGTTTTAACTTAACCTTTTTCTTGACCTTGATTAGGTGACGACTCTAAAATTTTCTAGACCCATAAGAAACCAAATTTTCCTTCATTCCTAGTAGAGGGTTAGTATTAAATGTGTTAGGGTTTAATACTAATTAGATTAAGGAAAATGAAAATAAAAATAAAAAAATTCCAACTTGATACCACCCACTAAACGGCAACCTTGAACAACTACCGTGTATACTCACTACATACAAAGTAACTTTACAATCTCAAAACATACACTTGCACAAGCTAAAACAAACTTACTACAGTAGCTACGGAAGAACACAACAACTACAAATAGTTAAAAAAACTTGAACAAAACTTTATTGAACCTTCATACACTCTTTCGTTAGAACCATGCTTCGATACCAATGAAGCTGATGCACTTCGGGGTCAAACACATGAGATGCACTAAACAAAACTAAGGAAATGCGGATAACTCTAGCAAAATCAAATGCAATTAACTGGATATTATGCACCAATTAACCCTCACAACCTAACAATCACTTGATATTATGAACAAGTGATTAGAAGGGGTATTAGCCACTACTCTTGCTAAAGGAGTAAATAAGAGTGAAGAAGACATTGCTCTAAAAATATAAGAGTACTTATTTTCATAATGCCAAAAGATGGTATTGATGTACATTACAAAGCCTTTTATAATTGGCATTAGGGTATCCAATGGAGAGGAAATGACACTAAAGGGTAAATTACAATGTTTGTACAAGAGGGGATTCCTATTATGTTTCCAAAAAGGGTAAAATGGACAAATAGAATAAGGAATGCATTAGAGAGTCATCATGGGATTGTGTGTCTAAGTAAACGTATCATCCTAGAATTGGTTACTCTGCCAAAAGGTGATTATATGACAAATTTTGGCTGATCTCTAATAGATTAGAAGCTTGAGCCTTTTAGTGATTAGGTAGCTAAATTGGTCAATTCAAGAATGGATAGAGCATTGCACAAGTCAAATCAATTGACCTAATTTAGTTTAGGTCAAGTAAACGAGTAGCTCAGCTTTGAGTTAGATTAGCTTGACATATGGATGGATTACATCACGGTTAGATCATCCAATGTCCCTCGATTACTATCCTGCCCCTAGTTATGTTGGGAATTGTGCTGGTCATGGTCATTATCTTATACTTTGGTTGGTCCAATGAAGTGTAGTTAGCCTTAGACAGTGAACATAATAAGAATCTTCATCCCTCAAAGGATCTTGAGCAAGAATATGCTTGGTTAAGCCTTGAAGACCTCTAGCTCGGCTTCGCATTAAGGGTCTAAGTGCTTGATTCCTATCAATTCAAGTCTTCATACTAGCTTAGCAAAGGTGCTTAATTGTAGGGAGGTTCGAGTTAAGCCCATACACCACTTCAAATGGGAGCCTTCCGATTAAATATATTGTAGGCAAATTACACCATTCGTAAGCACAAATCCCAATTTGATAAGTTCCTTCTTATTGCGACCTTGAGTAGAGATCTAAGCTTTTGGTTGATGACTTTGAATTGACCATTAGTTTGTGGATGTCATGAAGTACTAAATAGAAGTTCGGTTTTGAGACATCTCCATAAGGTCTTTTAGAAATGGCTTAGAAACTTGGAATCTCTGAAAGACATTATAGTCTGTAACACTTTACGTAATTTGAAAACCTCTTGCAAAAATAAAGAAGCAACATAAACAATGTCATTAGTCCTCTAGTATAAGATGATGTGTTTCATCTTACTGAACTTATCTACCAAAACCATGATGGAGTCCTTCCCATAAGCACTCCTTGGTAATCTAAGGATGAAGTCCATACTTATCTTGGACCATTGCTTTGTCGGAATAGGTTGGTACAGGTACTAGCCCTATTCATCTCAGCTCTTGGCCTTCTTACATGTTGCACACATCTCTAGCACTATCTACATATCTCTCATCATCTTTGACTAAAAGAATCTTTACTTCAATAGCTCATATGTTTGTGTCTCGCCAAAGTGGCTTGACAAACCTCTATCATGTACGTACACATAACTCACTTCTAGAGTAGGTCGAGATAGAGCTCCCCACCCCTAAATAGATTTCATCCTCTAGAAAGTAATTATCAATAGCTCATCCATCTTGACACTTAGTAATGATTAGATTGAAGTGCAGGTCTTGGTGTCAAGCTTGTTTTTTTCCTGGTTCTACTTATTTTCCTTAAATAGTATTAAACCCTAACCCATTTAATACTAACTCTCAACTAGGAGTTAAGAAAAAATTGGTTTTTCTTTTTATTTTGAAAACCATTTTGGAGTTGTCACTCGATCGAAGTCAAGAAAAAGAGTTAAGTTATAACCAATTTGGTAGATTAGTTATAACTTAACTATCGGTCTTTGGATAAAACCAATTTATTGAAAAAACGTTTTGAAACTAAAGATTTTGGATCTAAAGGCTATCTTATTAAACCTTTAACGGGTACTATGTTTAACTTTTCGAATTTAAATTTATCTTTTAAAATACTCGTTTAGCAATTATACATTCCTAAAAAAAAAAAAAACTAATTCAATTTGCATAAAAAATAATAAATTAAAATTATCTACAAAAGGGAAAATAAAAAAATATTTCCTTATTTTAAATTGCCTAATAGGTGCCTATGTACCCTCTAACAAAGATTAGACTTTCCGTAATTCATTGATCGAAAATTGAAATGTTTTGATGATTTTTAATATTGAAAAGTGATCGAGTTTAAGTCTCTTAGCCATTTTATTATTTGAGTAAAAATCTTAAAAGGATTAATCCTAATTTCTAATGTTTATTTTTGGAAAAATCCTAAGAAGGCCCTAATTTTAAAAAGGGTTAATTAAAGTTTTATTCTTTTGAAAGATGATTTTTCTAGATAATAAAACATTATTATTACTATTTATTATTATTTTCATTTATTTATTTTTATATTATATGTATATTTTTTATTTTTGATAAAAAAGAACAAATAAATAAACATTTTCATCCTTTCCTTTTTTTTCTTTTCTTTTTTCAAATTCTTTTTTCTTCTTTTTCTCTCTCTATTTTTTTTCCTTTATAAGCAAAAGGGAAAGAAGGCCGGACCACTTTAAAGGCTTGCATGTGGGTCGGTCGGGTCAAATCTTCAAGTCGTTTGACCTGATCACATGCCATGTACGTATGGCTTAGAGAAGAAATGCAGCAGCTTCATAGGTAGCTTGATCGAAGCTGTTCTAAGTGAATTATTTTCATAAGAGGGCTTGGTTTCATGTGAATTGGATTAGGAAATATGGGTCCAGGGATTGTACCTTAGCAAAAGGTGGTGGTTTAGGGTTGTTTTGAAGTTGGTTGCCAATTGGTGGTGGTGGTCGACATGTAGGGTGTTTACTGGCATTTAAATAATTGTCGAGCCTGAAGTTCTTAAGTGTAGCAAAGTCGACTGTGATGCGTGTTTTGGTTAGAGAGGGGTAGAGTTGCTAGTTTTAAAGGAGGCAATAGCGATTGGGTTAGGGTTTGGTGGTGGAAGCTTGGTAGTATGGCTAGGAGGCATGGCCAAGAGAGAGAGTGGGTGGAATGGAGAGCTAAGGTTATAAGGAGTTTGTTTGTAGTAGTGGATTAACTCGAAACACTCCAAGCTTAGGCAATTTAAACAGAGAGAAAGAAGGATGTGTGAGCTAGAGAGAGAGAGAGAGAGAGAGAGCTTGTAGGTATGTGACTTATGATTGTTTGAAAGTTTGTTGATGCTGGGAATGGCGTTTGGGTGGTCCATTTATACTAATCCAAATTTGAATAAACTTGGAATAAACAATTAAGGTTGAATTGCCCATGAATGCAAAGCCTATATTTCAAGCTTTTTGCCAGTTTTGAAAGCCAATTTGAATGGTCAAATGAATGTATTTGACCATGTTTTTAGATTCAATATGAAGAGGGTCATGTAGAGGAAAAGATCCAATAATTAATTAGTGTGTTAGCGTATGGAAATTGTGTGAAAAACAAAGTTAAAGTGAAGAGTTAGGTTGTTCATGCAAGAGAAAATTGGGGAAAAGAAAAGAAAAGGAAAGAAAGGGGTAGAAAATGGATGCTGACGTAGCACACGTAAGTAGGTAGTCATTTACTATGTGTCATCACGTGACACATGGTTCTATGGCAGTGCGACATTTGGCCTTAATTAGGCAAGGAAAATAAAATGCGTAAGCATGCGTATGGGGGATTCAAACCCTGGATCTCTAATTCACTCACCTTCTCAAGACCAAGTGTATTATTATTAAGTTATTGGCTTATGCCTTATCCATATATGTAATCAAAATGTATATATGGACTATGTCTGCTTAGGTTAGATTTAATTCTAAGCTCATGTTAAACATCCCCTTTGTTACTTAAGACCCAAAAGCTATTTAATTTTCTTATTCTTATTTTAAATTATCTACTTTTTTGTGTATTTTCTAAATTTTCTATTTTTTTTTTATTTTTTTGAATTTTTTGCTTTCCTTAGGTTTTTCTAAATTTTCTATTTTTTGTATTTTTTTAAATTAGAAACCTTTGTCCTATTCTAAAAATTGTAAAATTTCAAGGATAAAAAATGAGATGTCTACAATTGCCTCTCTTTGTGATGAAGTTAGGGTAAAACTTTGCTACAAAAATAAAAAAGAAACATCATTTTTGCCTTAAGGATGAAATTACCTTAAGAAGTGCTATAACTAGCTAGCTATCATAGGCTCAAACCACTAGGGATTTGGTGAAATGTGGAAGACACTTTGATGTGCAATTTAGGTATTTTAAAAGATAACCAAAGTTCCTAAGTTTGACTTAACAAAGGATAACTAGGGCTCTTGAAGTGTCAAGGGAGGACAACAGAATGATCAAAATTTCTAATCTAAGGATAACTTTGATTCCTTAAGGTTCCTGTGAAATAACTTAAGCTCTTAAACAATAAGATTACTTGGTTTTCAAGATTGAGGATAGCTCAAGTTCTTAAATGAGGATAGCTAAGACTCTTAAATTAAGGATAACTTGGTTCCTACAAAATAACCTATGTTCCCATAAGGAATACTTGTTTTAAAGATTAAGGATAGTCGAAGTTCCTAATCTAAGGATAACTTGGTTCCTAAATAGCTAAAGTTTCTTGATAAGAATGACTAAGGTTCTTATTGAATAGTTAAGTTCCTAAGAAGAAGGATTACTTAGTTTTAGGATTGAGGATAGCTAAAGATCATAATTTAGGATAGCTAAGACTCTTAGATAGCCAAAGTTTCTTTGATAAGAATAACTAAGGTTCCTATTAAATAGCTAAGTTCCTAAAAGGAAGGATTACTTAGTTTTAAGATTGAAGATAACTTAAGTTCCCTTACTTAAGGACAATTGAGACTCTTGGAGTTTTAGTATTTTTCCTAAAAGGAATAATTGATTGCCCCAAGTTCCTAAACTTGAGGACAACTTAGGTTTCCAAGATACTCCTAAATTCCTAATCTTAAGGATGACTTGGATATTCACAACTTTTCTAAAGACGGCATGTAACTTAATGTTAATTTGATGGATGACAAAGGCAAAATTTCAACTTTTTTCTTTTGAAAACTTTTTTTTTTAATATCTAAGAAAATCTTGCAAAACAAACATTTATTCTATTATAACTTGGAAAATTCTTTTTTTTTTCTTTTCCTTTTTTTAAAAGAGTTGCTAACAAGTATGGATTTTTCACTAGTCCTTATAATTGTCAAATGGATAATGGGCCTACTCTTGCCTTAGGGACAATTGCATGATTATCCAACAAATCCATCTCTTGAAGCTTTTGGGGCAATAATGCCATTGGAGCTTACAATTTCCAAAACATCAAGGAAAATGCTATTTCATAATTGATTGGTTTAGTTAAAGAGAACTTCCTTGCACTCTTAACTTAAATTTCACTCTAGACCACAATTCTAAAAATTATAGTTCATCTTGTAAGTGATATGTTATGATCAATCTATTAGGTCTTTTTCTGACTCTAATGTAATAAAAGTTTAGTCATCGGTTTAAAGGGACAATAATGTACAAGTCTTGTTGAAAGAATTCATGTATTTAACTCGAGTTTACAAGTTAAGAACTCTCTAAGAAAAACTAAAATTATGCTTCCTCAGTTTCAAAAGTAACATTTATCAAGTATAACTTATTTCCTTCAATCAGAAGGGCCTTTAAGAAGGGGTAGAATTGTGGGTGGGCTATAAGCCATATGCCAACTGCAATGAGTTTTGAGGAGAACTTTGGTATTTGTCTTGTCTTTTAATCATCTTGATCGTGTTTTGGGGTCCAATTTCAGGAATACGCTTTTTGAGTTACATGCTGCTAACCCTCTTAGGTTTTAGGTCTTTGTGCTTTAGACTTGATCACCTTGTCTAATTGATTTCTCATGTTGGATCTTCAGTTTTCCTCATTTTTCTTCTTCTTTCTCTCTCTTTTTTTTTTTACTCAAGACAAAGGTGATCGTTCCTTCTTTTGGCTTATAGCTTAAAGTGTATGTGTATAGTGTATAGTGTTTAAGATATGAGCACTTCTTCATTTCAAAAGAAACAAGTAAAAATTACTTTTGAATTGACATGACTATAGTAAGCACAAATTAGTTTTTAACCTTTTCTCTTACTTGACGCCCTAACCTCCTATTTTCCCCACTGTAGGGTGGTTCTTGACATGGTTTATTTTTGAAAAGGTTCTTGACATAGTAGTATTTAAGATGTTGAAAATGAATGCTTATCTTCATTTTGATTCACGTATCAAATTTAAGATGGACCTCCTTTAAGGAATGAGCCCAATAGCCTTACATTGATATCACTCAACTCTTAAAGTGTTTAAGGTTGATATTTAGGATAAGGTTTGCCTCTTTTCATTCTAAACCTTTCAATTGATGAGATAACAACTTATTCATAACTTAAAAATTTTTCCCCAAATAGTAGCTTATTCAAAAATGAACTTCTTGTTTTCAAAGATTATAGCATGTTCCAAAGTACAAAGAAAAGCTAACTCTTCTAAAAAATCATTGGAGACCTTCAACATTTTAGTTTACATGGAGTTTGGTTGCACTAACCCTGTGTTGATCAAATCTTGAATCTTGTTTTTCAACCTCTAATAAGTATCTATGGAGTGACCCTTCTATCCCTTGTAATAGTTAGATTACGCCTTTGGATTTCCATTCTAAGGCTTGTATCCTGGTTTAGGAACCTCACAGTTGATGATATTTGCTTCTCTTAACTGGTGAAAGGCTTGAGAGAAAGTGATAGGAATTAGAGCAAAATGTCTTCCTTAGGCCTTCTGGACTTGCATAAGCCTTTGACTGCCACTTGGGTTATCGAACTTGGACTTTGTAGCGTATCCCCCAAGACTTATTACATTAACGGCGCTCTTTTGTGATGATTCTAGAAGACTTTTTTTTTTTCTTTTTTGGACCCTCTAATCTTCCAACTCACAAGGCTTCCTCAATTCTACCCCCCACTACCATAACATCTGCAAAGCTAGAAGCTGTATTCCCCAAAAGATGCCCATAATATGGCTCATCTAGTATATTAATGAATACACATGTTAAGTCTTTCTCTAGTAAAGGAGGAATGAGTTTAGCAGCCATGCCCCTTTACCTTTGCGCATATTCTTTAAAGGATTTGTCATTTTTCTTGCTCAATGTACGTAAATCCCAAATTAAGGGAGTTGTCTCGGTGTTGAACTTGTATTGCTCTTAGAATGCCTAAGCCAACTTCTCCTAAGTATTTATTTGGCTAAGATTGAGCTAGGCATACTAGGTTAATGCAAGCCTTATCAAATAATCTTGAAAAGTTTGTACTACGAGTTGATCAGTTTGAACATGTCTACCCATCTTATGAACATATAATCTAATGTATAGCTTTGGGCATTGGTCCCATCGTACTTTTCAAACTTTGGTACTTTAAATTTTTCTGGGTAGGCCTTAACATCAAATGCAAAAAGGTTAGTGATCCCAGCCTACTCAAATCTGTCATAGCTTCTAAGCACCTTCATTTTCTTAGTGATCTATTAGGTCAACTTCCTAATTCTTTTAAATTGTCTTGGTTAGCCCTAAAGTTAACCTACTTTGTATTGATTAGGGATGAGTATGTATTGAGCTCAAAAATTGGGTCAACTTTTGGATAGACTCCTTCTTATTCAAAAGACTCAAAAGTTGGATTAACCTTTAGATAGTTCTCTTTTGCTTCCAAGGGTGAAGCCTCAACATTCCTTCCATAGTAGGCCCCGGAGTGCTCTTTGTTTGACGATGACGTGGCTCTAAGTAAAGCAATACTGTTAGCAAGGAAACTCAAATGATATGCAATTTTTCCCAGAGTTTGCTCCAAATAACGAAACCTTAGCTTAGTGGGATCAATGATTTCAAGATTGACATTTTTGTAGTTGTCGTTTCTTTGGTTGGCCATTACTTTTAAGAATTCCTTGTAAGAATCATACTTTTAATTTGTAATGAATTAGATTGACTATGACAAAAAAAAAAGAAAAAATTGGTGAGGTACTTGATATTTACAAATTATTTTACTAAGAAATGAAACGATAGAAATACAAGGATGAAGTTTATTTACATAAGGATAAGAAGATGACCTTCAATGTAGAAAATATTTCGAAAATGAAAAGGAGCCTAAAGAAGACTAGTTATGACAACTAAAGAATACTTATAGGCATTTAAAAGGTTACTTACAACAAGTATAACTATCAATTGTTGAAAAGGGTAAGGATGTAATTATTTTACAAGATAATTTACTAAGAATTCCCAATGACTATAGTGAAATGAAGACAAAAACTATTTATAAACTTATGAAAATTTCTAAGACGGTACAGGTAACTACCTAAAAGGAGGAAAAGGGAAGGGTACTATTTCATATTCGATGATTGATAAGTATGATAAATATTTACAGCTTATGGAGAAATAAAAATTGGGAAAAAAGAGAAATCCTAAGATCTATAAATTATTCTATAAGGAGTCACTAAGTTAACAAGAGGAGGCAAATCTAAGATTGAGCTATTGGGAGACTATAATATGACTACAAATTTTTTCTCTTTTTTTTTTTTTAAATTGAAAGTAAGATTGAAATGGGATTTATTTACAAAGGTGACAGTCAAGGAAAATAGTAAGGTTCTAGAAAGATGTAAAAACTGATAAATAATGGAAAACGTAGCACACAGATGCAAATGTAAAAGCCTAGTGATAAACTAGTAATGTGACAGTTTGAAAAAATTTAGGGTTATGGCTTTATCAAAATTTCACTATTACAACAACTATTTTAAATTGTTATATAGAAATATAATTTACAGGGAAATTCTATATTTACAAAAGGAAATATACTAGGAAATCACAAAGTATAGGAAAATAATTAAATACAAAGAATTTACACGGATAATACAAGGAAAATATGTTACAATATTTTTATGACATAGAGGAATTCCAATTATAATCATGACCTTTAGTTAGTTGCATGCCACATCACTACTTATCTATTGATTCAAGGATTTATGTATAAAAAAGGATGGGTTTTAAAGGTCCTTAAGCTCTGTGATCTCACACATTTCTAAGAAACAATTTATTAGTCATATCGAAGCTTAAGTGGGTAGTCTAATCAACCCCGAGTAGTAGCTACACTACTACACTCAGAACATACACAATGACCCTCGATCATAGGGTCCTAAGATGGCTTAGGTTTAACCATGTCTATCTTGTATCCTTGATGTAATCATTCCCCCTAACAATCTAAAGTATATTGCGTGCAAAAATGAATATAGCAATTAGAACAAAGTATATATATATATATGAAATGAATTATAACAATAAATAAATATATAAACAAATAGATAAATAACATGAATATTTTGAAAGGTAAATTTAATTTTGAAAATTTTTTAAGTGGCTAGCCCTCTTGACGTCTCCAATAGAGTTGCTAAGCTATCGAGCTTGATTTTTTCTTGGTTTTATTTATTTTCCTTAACCTAATTAGTATTAAGCCTCAACCCGTTTAATACTAGTCATCAACTAAGAGTTAAGAAAAAAATGGTTTTTCTTTTTATTTTGAAAACTGTTTCGAAGTCACTACCTGACCGGAGTCATGAAAAAGAGTTAAGTTATAATTAATTAGATAGATTAGTTATAACTTCGCTATCGATCTTTTGATAAAATTAATTTTTTTGAAAAAAAGGTTTTGAAACTAGAGATTTTGGATACGGGGGTTACCTTATTAAACCCTCAAGAGGTACCACGTTCAACTTTTTGAATTTAAATTTATCTTTTAAAATACCCATTTAGCAATTATACGTTCACAAAAAAAAAAAAAAAATTCAATTTGCACAAGAAATAACAAATTAAGAATTATCTATAAAAGGGAAAATAAAAAAGATTTCCTTATTTTAAGTCACCTCATAGGTACCTACATACTCTCTAACAAAAATTAGACTTTTCGTAGTTCGTTTACTAAAAATTGAAATGTATTGATGATTTTTAATTTTGAAAAGTAATCGAGTTTACGTCTCTTAACTATTTTATTATTTGAGTAAAAATCTTAAAAGGAAGGGTCTCAATTTCAAATTTTTATTTTTGGAAAAATCCTAAGAAAGCCTTAATTTTGAAAAGGGTTAATTAAAATTTTATTCTTTTGAAAGATGATTTTTCTAGGTGATAAAATATTTTTATTACTATTTATTATTTTTGATTTATTTACTTTTATATTATTTATAAATTTTTTATTTTTGACAGGAAAGAACAAATAAATAAACATTTTCATCCTTTCCTTTTTTTTCTCTTTTTTTTCTTTTCTTTTTTCTTCTCTCTCTCTCTCTCTCTCTTTTTAAATTTCCCTTTATATACAATAAGGTAAACTAAAAAAGAAAAATTACACAAAATAAAACCAAGCAAAAAGGAAAGAAGGTCAAACCACTTCAAGGGCTTGTATGCGGGTTGGTCAGGTCAGATCTTTGGGTTAAACTTGGGTCATCTGACCCAATCACGTGCCACGTACATATGGCTTAGAGAAGAAATGTAGTGGCTTTATGGGTAGCTTGATTAAGGTTGTTCTAGGTATATTTTTTCATGGGAGAGCTTGGTTTCATGTGAATTGGATTAGGAAATATGGGTCTAAGGATTGTGCCTCGACGAGAGGCGATGGTTTAGGATTGGTTTGAAGTTAGCTGCTAATCAGTGGTGGTGGCTGACACGTAGGGTATTTTTTAGCATTCGAATAATGGTTAGGCTTAAAGTTTTTGGGTGTGACAATGTCAGCCGTGATGGCTGTTTGGTTAGAAAGGGGCAAAGTTATTAGTTTTGAAGGAGGCAGTAGCAATAGGGTTAGAGTTTAGTGGTGGAAGCTTGGTAGTGTAGCTAGGAGGTACGGCTAAGAGAAAGAGTGGATGGAATGGAGAGCTAAGGTTATAAGGAGTTCATTTGCAGTAGTGGATTAACTTGAAACACTTCGAGCTTGAGCAAGTTAAAGAGAGAGAAAGAAGGATGTACGAGCTAAAGAGAGAGAGCTTGTGGGTATGTGATTTCTAAGTATTTGAAAGCTTGCTGATGTTGGGAATGTCGCTTGGGTGGTCTATTTATACTAATCCAGATTTGAACAAACTTGGAATAAACAATTGAAGTTGAATCATCCATGAATGTAAAGCCTGTATTTCAAGCTTTTTGCCAATGTTGAAAGATAATTTGAATGGTCAAATGAATGAATTTAACCACATTTTTAGATTCAATAAGAAGAGGGCCATGCAGAATATAAGATCCAACAATCAATTTATGTGTTTGCGTATGGAAATTATGTGAAAAATCAAGTCAAAGTGAGGAGTCAGGTTGTTGATGCATGAGAAAACTGGGGAAAAGAGAGGAAAAGGAAAGAAAGGGGTGGAAAATGGATGCCTATGTGGCGCCATCTACGTGGACGGGTCATCGTCTGTCATGTGTCAACACTTGTCACCACGTAATACGTAGTCCTATGGTAGCATGACACGTAGCCCTGATTAGGCTAGGAAAATAAAATGCACAAGCATGCACATGGGCGATTAGAACCTAGGATCTCTTATTCACTCACCCTCTCAAGACCAAGTGTATTACCATTAGGCCATTGGTCTAAGCAAACTTGTCTCCAAGTCAATTATGAGGGAGTATCTCTATGATAAGGCATCAGTAACCACATAGGTCTTCCCCCTCTTATTCTTTACCATGTATGAAATTACCCTTTATGAATTCAACCCACTTTACTTGCTTTATTAACAACTTAGGCTAGTTCTTTAACTACCTCAATGACTCATGGACTATGCAAATCACAAATTCTCTAAGAAACAACTAATGTTGCCAAATGATTTGAGCTCAGATCATGGAATAGAACTCTTTATTGTAGATAGAGTAGTTGAGTACACTCCTCAAAGCTTCTCACTAAAGTAGGCAATAGAATGACCCTCTTACATTAGTAAGTGATAAGGATTAAGTTCCTAAACCTATCACCCACGGCTGAGCTAAAGGACTCAAAGGTCTAACCTGATGTATACTAACTTATGGACCTTTATGGGATGAATATTCCTACTAAGTCTAAGGCTTTAGTCGCTTAATCTAAGCTAAAGTACTAGACATCCATTTCAGCAAGGAAAACCCTTTATCCTTCTATGTCAGGGCAGAGCACTTCCAAGACTGAGCCAAGTTGTCCCGAATTGATACAGGTGCGCAAATCTGGCCTCCTTACGATTCTCTCCAATTTTGAGCTATGTATACGGGTTGCCAGCTTATTTGAGGACTCGAGTAGTACTTCTGCCTAAGGACAAACTAGATATACCTTTTTGTACCTTTTATTTAAGCACCCTACCTAATTGTCCTCCTTTAGTGTTCCTATAGATGATTATCTATCATTGTTCTTTTTGTCTTTTCTTCATTGTACCCTTTTTGGAAATGTCCTAGGTTATGCATTATTCATCTTTTTTATGTTTTACCCTTTTGTAATTCCTTATACATATAGACCTAGTACTTGGGTAAATAAGCCTTGCAAACATTGCATCTTTAGCATTAATTATACTCAATTTCTTCTAGAGAAATTCTCTTATGAATATTCCTACTCTTATATACTCCTTTAGTAAGAGTAGTGGCGAGTACCCTTTGTGTCTTATTTGTGTGTAATATTAAGCTAGTCACTAAGCAACATAGGACTTGTTGGTACATCACATCCAACAAGTAAGCTTACAAATTACTAAAAACCCATCTTTGTTTTCATTTCTATTAGTTATGATCTGAATACCCTTGTGTGTTTTAACCTTAAGGCATATCATCTTTTACCAGTATCGAAACGTGGTTCCATGAATGGAAGTTTTGAGTGGGTGTCTACAATTACTCCTATAGTTGAGAGAATTGAGATTTGTGGGTTAAAGTTGTTTTATTGCATAATGCATAAGGTAAGTTGCATTCAATGTTGGAAATTGAGTGTTAGAGTTGTTGTGGGAACCGATTGAGTGTTTGGTTGAAAGTTGAAGATACTAGTTTAGTGTTTGTGAGTTGAATAGTGATTGTGGCATGCATGTTGTTTAGTTTTGTAGGTATTTGCATTATTTACTAACTTTTGAAGCTATTATGAAGTATTCGTGCTGTTGGTCACGATTTGGTGGTTCTAAGTTGCTATAGTGATGGATTCAAAGTACAAAGATGGTGGTATGAGTGTTTTTAGGTTATTGTAGTATTACTGGTGTTACTTATTTAGTGAAGCACATATTGAAGTAAGTATAATGTTCAACCCAAGCATATAAGCCATTATTGGAGATATGAAAAATCTATCGACAAATATAGAGGACCTATCAATCAAACTTCAAAGTCCATTGATGATATACTAGATTGGTTTATAGTGTTAATGGAGAATATGATGTTAGTTGTATAGAGAATGGCTGTATCGAACCTATCGTAGTCGCCTAGATTAATGATCAAGGTGATAATGTCACTAAGAGACCCAAGCTTCAACGTGATAAACAAGAATACCTAAATCAAAGTGTCCAAATTGGTAGAGTAGAGAGATTATCTCGAAGATGGATTATTCTTGGTGATGTATGTTAAGCTTAATTTTTCGGTTTTCATTTTCCTTGATCCAATTAACATTAAACTCTCATTCATTTAATATTAATCTTCAACTAAAAATTAAGGAAAATATGGTTTTCTAAAGATTTTGAAAAGAAAACTTTTGGAGTCATCACCTACCAGAGTCAAGCAAAAAGTTAAGTTAAAACCAATTGAGTAGATTAATTATAATTTAGCTTCTGATCTTCGATAAAACTACTTTTGAAAAATAATTTTTAAAACTAGAGATCTAAAGTTTAAAGAGCTAATCTATAAAACCCTAAATGAGTACTACTTTGACCTTGTGAATTTTATTTTATTTTTTAAAATACCTATTAAACAAGAAATAATAACTCTAATGTACAAAATAATAAATTTTTATCTCCAAAAAATATTGAGAAATTTATTTACAAAAGGGAAAATAAAAAAAATTCCTTATTTAATGTCACCTCGTAGGTGCTTATGTATTCTCTAATGGGGATCATAGCTCTTAAAGTTAGGTTTTTTAATAAAACATTAATTTGTTGATTGGTTTAAATTTTGGAAAACAATTGGGTTTAAGTTGTTAACCATTTTGCTATATTTTAAGAAAAATTCTACAAAAATGGTTGTAAATTTGAGTGGTGTTACTTTTTGAAAATTCTAAAATGGCCCTAACTTTGTAAAGGGCTTATTATATTTTTTTATCTTTAAAAATATAGATATTTTTTAAGTGAAAAAATATTATTATTATTATTATTTTAAAAAGGCAAGAAAATAAGTTTAAAAAAATAAAGATTATTTTCTTTGAGTAAAAGGGTAACATAATAATTTTTTTTTTCTTCTTTTTTTTTGAAAAAGTTAAAAAGGACTTCTTCTTTTTTTTTTTCCCGTCATCAAAGGTAAATGAATAATGAAAAAAAAAAGAAATAAAAGGAAAAAAAAAAAGGAAAAATACAAAGGTCGCGTAGGTCAAGAGCTGGTGGGTTTGGATGCAGATTTGGGTTGAGTCATGAGCTTTAATGGGTCAACATCCGAGTTACTAATGGGAGAAGGAAGTAGTAGCCATAGGGTAGGTCATTTCAGCTTGATCCATTGATGTTTCTAAGCAAGAAACTCCACATTCATGACAATCTCATTAGTAAAAATGAGATTGGTGTATGTGTAGCAACCTAAGGAGGTTGTTTTAGAAGTGGCTCGAGTTGGTTGGTTAAGGTAGTGAGAGAAAGAGTTTAGGAAACCCGAATAAAGATGAAGTGAAATGAGAAAAGAGTGGATCTTAGAGTTTTTGATGGTGGGGATGTTGATGGAATGGTTAATTTTTCTCGAAAACCTTCACAGAGTAATGGTTTTTAGAGAGAAAAACTAAAGATTCAATCTTAAATTTGTATTTTTGAGTGTAGATTGATAATAAATTTAAGCTCCCTCCCTAAACCCTTTTTATAGTTGTGTGAGCTTGAGCAACTTTGCAAGGTCTCAAAAATGAATTAAATTGGAAGATTTAGCATTAATAGGTTCTTTCACTCATGACATGACTTTTCCAACTTTCGATTCGAATTTGTCCATGTAAGAAAATGAATGTGGATAGCTTCTTAGATGCGATACCAACACAACCATGTATAGCAGATAATTCCACTATTAATTTTGTGAAATAGAGTGTGAAACATGAGAAAACATAAGCAAACTTGAGGGGCAGTGTACAGGCAAAAAGAATGAAAATCTGGGTATTAAATCTTTTTTTTTTCTAATTTTCAAATATTACTTTGGCTGGAAAATAGATGAATTGGGACATAAACCATGTATCATTAATAATTATTTCATGTCTTCTAGCCTGCAATGTTGTGATAAGAACATGTTGCTTGGCATCTAACTTCAGTAGTCTACTTTAGAACTGTATTAAGCTCAATCATATCCAATTCGGCTCAACAAGCTAAGTCAGCTGCTTGGCGCTTGGCTAAGTTGACTTCTCTTCTGCTTTTCTACTCTTTAGGCTACTCAAATGGTTTCATCTAGACTTCCTAAACTTTGCACCTCCATTATATTATCGATCTCGGTCCTCAGCCTAGAAATGAACCTCACTATTGTTCACACCTCAAGCTCTTCAACGTCACAGCAAATCATCATCAATTGAAACTCTCGTACATACTCATCATTAGGTCAACTACCTTGTTTGAGTTCTTAAAGGCGTTGAAAGGTGTCTTGCTCATAGTGTTTTGGGACAAACCTACTTCTGAAAGCTCTCTTCATCTCATTCTACGTTTAGATTTCTCATTGAGCTCTCTAGCATACATTCTATAACAACTTCCACCACATTGCTACATACCTTAAAAATTAACTACTCAAATATAAACAACATCTTCATAACCATAAAAGTTGAATATCTTTTCAATCTTTTCCTCTGAGTCTAAGTAGTCATCAGCACTACCAAACCCATTAAAGCTTAGAATTTTTACCTTAAGATACTCGGCTCCTCTGGGAGCATAGAACTCATGTTCTTCTAACCAATCATACTACTCTTCCTCCTCATACTCCTCAACATCATCCAACTCAAGTCTCCATCTTACAACTCTATTGGCATGTCGGGGTAGAGCTAGGTTTACATTAATAGTTTCAAGTGCTCGATTGTTACCCACTTGTCTTCTCGGCCTATCTTTAACTTCTTAGCTTTATTCAATAACTCTCTCTTGTGACCTGGTCTCTATTGCCATTTGTACAGAAATAGCCAGGTTAGCCACAATAACTACAAGGTTTTGTAGGGTCAGTTTAGAAAGTTAACTATTCAACAAAAGATTCTCACACAACTTTGACAATATGACTTCTCACAACAATTTGAGAACTTGCTCTATTTTCCACTTCAGAAACAGAGTATAACAAAACAAATACACTAACAAGGACTACTTTAATAGTAAGTTTTCGATCGTAACCTTAAGCTCTGATACTAGGATTATATGATGTACCTACGAGCTCAGTAATCATTAAGGCTTACCATAGGGGGTAGTAATTATAATATCCCATAAATCAGCAATCAGGACATAAATATCTGAGTATTGGGACAAAGCTCTATTCTTGTACGATTATGATCAATAATTGATCTAGGGCATTTAGGAAAGTAAATCGAGTAAGCTAAAAACTTTCAAAAAACATGATAACCCTAATTGAGGAATCCTCGTATGTTTGGAAGTAAAAAATATAATAAAATATCAAGAATATAATCAAGATGGTGAGAATTTGCTCTATATAAGACACTAAAGTCGAGCTAGCAATCGTACATAAATTTAAGGTTTTCAACAAAAATTATCCAATTGAACCCAAACTTTATGACTAAGATAAAAATGTTAGTTGAAGTGATTCGATAAAATTAAATTTTGAAAATAATTACCCAAAATCCCGATTTTGCCCCTAAAAGTATGCTTACTTAATATAGTGTAAAAATGATTGAAACCCTAAAAATTGAGCTTAAAATGCTACGAGAACTTAGAAATAAGTTAGTTAGGCAATAAAAGAAAATAATATAGCATAATATGCTATATGAGTATATATATATATTTTTATGAGTATATCAGGTATATATAATAAATATACTCGTAAAATAACCTAAAATAATATAATTATGCATAACAAGCAATAAAATTGCAAAATTAAATAGGAAAAGTATCTTAAAAATAAAATATATGCCAGAAACATAATTACACGTATATAATTACTCATTATGTGTATGATATATGTAGGATATATACTCGTATATTGACAAAAATCATTAAATACTAATATAAAATACCAAAATACCCTAAAACATTATCTAAAAATTATAAAAAAAATAAAAAAAAACAACCTAAAATATGATTGGATTAAATGTGGAGCAGCTTAAAAAAGATAAGCAGCTACATCAAAAGCAAATTTATGAAAAATTAACACCTTCTACTATGCGTTTTTCGAGGAAAATATTAAAATAAATTACTTAATAATTAAGGAAAAAAATTCAACTAACGTAAACTACTATAAATAGGATCCTAAGACTCAGATTTAACATTTTGGTAACCAAGAAAATCTAAGAAAAATTCAAAAANTATAATAATTAAATATACTTAAATTATTCAAATTTGGCTAAAATAACACTAAAATTAAACCAAAACTTATCCAAATGATGTACAAATCATTGGAATCCACATAGCACTTCAACAACTAGAAATGATGACTCGAAAGTGAAACATCAACCATTTGTCACCTCATACTTTTTGTTTTTCAAGAAAAATATTAAAATAAATTTCTTAATAATTAAGAAAAAATTCAATCGACTCTAATTACTATAAATAAGACTCCCTTACAATAGATATACATTTAGGAACCCAAATTATAGAAATGACAAATAAACAAAATCAAAGGAAAATAGAAAAAATTAAAACAAAAACAAAGTAAGGACCAAGCTAAGATAGTTCCCCAACCATTCGATGATCTGATGTGGAGCCCCGCCGCTACCTTGTAGAGCTACCACCAGCTAGGCCAGCCAACAACCTCTCTCTGGCCAATGGTAGCTGAAGCTCCGATGAACTTAGGTTCCTAGTTTTTGTCCTATTTTTCTCTATTTTTGAAAAATTATTAAATTACTTAGGAAAAATATGAAAAAAAAAATTCTAAATTATTTTAGATGTACTTTTATTTCGTAAATTTATTTTAACAAAATTGGGAATATTTAATATATTTGCTTAACAAATGTACTCTTCACCCGAAATTTGAAATTCAAAATACATATACTAAATGATGTAGTTTCTAGGTCAAAATTTTTGTGTAAGATACATATGATATATAGATAATTGCTATGTAGCCTGATTTTTTATTTGAGTATTTTCAATATTTATTATATTTTTCAGCCTAAAAATAGCTAGAATTAAGGTGAAAACGTGAAATAAATAGGATTTATGAAATAAAATGGTAAAATTCACCTATACTGATTTCTAGTGAAGTATAATGATGTTATGATAGGTTGAGAATAATTTTGTATAAAAAGAATCATATTTGGGTAATTAAATGTAATTTAGAGGTAAAATCGTAATTTTGAATATATAAGCGGTAAATCAATAACATGAAACTAAGTGATGACTGGATTCCCCTTATTTTTAGGAGTCTATAGAAATTTTCAAGGAATTATTTGGTGACCTAAGTTATTTATTATGAATTTATGTAGTAAAACAATTTAAATTATGAATAGAGACCCATTTTTAGTAATAATAAGCTAAAATGTGATAAATAATTAAATAAAAATTATCTATATATATTATCCATCTAACTATCTATACATGTTGTAGATGCTTACTACAGTAGAGTCAATAATAAAGTTTTATGCTTATAACATGCTACTTACATCCTAATTCCTATTGTTATACATTCAAATTTATTTTTGAAAACACATACATATGTATATGAGAAAGATAATTTATACAAATATATATTTATCTAGCTCATTTACATGTCATTAGGTGGAAACAATAAGAATATAACTATCAATATTCTAAGTTTAAAACTTAAAAAAAAAAATTTAAATTGTATAGATAAAATACTTCGTTTAGGAAAATGATAAGGTTACAAATATATCTTTTCTATAATTATTAAATATCAATTAAAATACAATACTTATAATTATAGAAATGTGATTATCTAAAAATATCGAATATGGAAAAAACTAAATCTTCTAATTTATTTTTCTTTTTCTTCTTCTTCTTCTTTTCTTTCTCTTTCTTCCTCTCCTTCCCTCTCTCTCTTCCTCTCTTTCTCTCTCATCTTCTCCAATTCTCTCGTTTGATTCACATTCACATCCGTATGGCTTAAAGCCATATATATATGGCAACTTCATCGCCTTATTCAATGTGGTTGTATATATATAGATATATATATATTATTTTTTTGTTGGTCCAAGTTTACGTAACATTTCGAGTATAATTTTATCATGATTTATTATTTATAAAATTTTATAATATACTTCAAAAATAGTAGAACATTATATTATACATCTAATCTAAAATTTCTATTTTTAGATTGATTAAAATTTAACTTAATAAAGTTTATGTTATAATTTATATTAATTATATTTCAACTTATTTTTGAAATCCAATTTTACAAGACTATTCTTCTTAGCTTTTGAGGGACCCATATTACTATTTGATCTTATTGAGAACTAATTTTTCATTAGTCTTACATTCCACGATAAGGCCCTAAATATACTTTTCTTTAATATATGATATATTTAAATAGGTTCCATTAATTATTTGGAACTTATTCATATATATATCTTATTCATAATTTTACTTAATAATATTAATTATTAAAATCACATAATTGATTTCAAAATATTTTTCATAAGTTATATCTAAAATTACAAAACTTTACATTATAGTGATTAGACTCGATAAACTTAATACTTTTAAGAAAATTACATATAAATGAGCTTAATTTAAAATATTAAAGCTAATGTAGTTATTTCTTTTAATGTTTATTATCTAGTCATGAGGGTTAAACTTAATTCTAACAACGTTGTTATAAATCATAAGTTCTAGAGTATATCTCAAGTACTAAACTTTTAAATTAATTTATTATTATTTTATATAATTACATATCCAAATCTAGGTATAATTCTGATATTTCGACACCTATATGTGGTTTTATTAATTTATGGATATGTATTTTATTATAGCAAATGAATATAACTTACTTTTACATATTATCTCGTATCACCAGTAGAGCTAATATAGACCATTTTATACCTTTGACCTAACTTTTAAGTATATATTTTTCTATAAAGGACATAAATTACTTGAAAACTAGCAGGCTGAAGTTGTGGAGTATTATAAATTTATGAGATGACACGAACATTGTTGAATGAAAGTAGGGTAGCAAAATATTTTTGGATTGAGGCAGTATCAATATCATGCTATATCATCAATTGTGTGTACATAAGATTGTTTAATAAGAAAATGTCATATGAGCTTTACAAAGGTAGAAAACTCACAATATCATACTTTTATGTGTTTGATTATATTTGCTTTATCAAGAAAACTGGTCTTAACCTTGGTAAATTTGAGGAAAGAGCAGATAAAGGCATATTCTTAGGATACTCCTTAAAAAGCAATGCATACTATGTGTTTAACAAGGTCATAAGAATAGCTCAGGAATCCATAAATGTTAAATTTACTAAGGATATTAAAGTAGATGATTCTAATTATAACTTCCATGAGAAAGCCAAAGGTAAGGTTGAAAATATACAGCAAAATCAAACTAGAGAACCTAAGGTAGAAAGTTCATCAGAATCAAAATTAGAAGCAAATCCAAAATCATTATCAAAAGCAAAAGTAGAAGCAAATTCAAAGGCTAGATTAGAACCTACCTAAGTAATATTTGAGCCTTATGAAACAATTAGCTTTAAAACTTATCATCTACCTAAACAAGTGATAGGTAATATCAATACTAGAGTTAAAACTAGAGCTAGTTTAAGGAATATTGAAAACCATTTTGCATTATTATCTGAATTTGAGCCTAATACTATTGATGAAGCATTATATGACATTAGCTAGATAAATGGCATGCAAGAAGAGCTAAATCTGTTTTAAAGAAATCAAGTATGGACACTTATTCCTAAACTTAAAGATAAGTCTATCATAGGAACAAATTGGGTATTTAAGAATAAGCTAAATGAGCATGGTAAAATTGTTAGGAATAAGACAAGATTGGTAGCTAAGGGCTATTCCTAAGAAAGGGGAATTAACTTTGATGAAACATATGCTCTAATTGCTAAACTAGAGGCAATCAGACTTTTGCTTTCTCTTGTTTGTTAACAAGGCTTTAAGTTGTTCCAAATAGATATTAAAAGTGCATTTTTAAATGGATATATAAAAAAATAAGTGTATGTAAAACAAACTCTAGGGTTTTAAGATCTATTTAAAGAGAATTATATGTATAAATTGAGAAAAGCCTTATATGAATTAAAACAAGTCTCTAGAGCTTGGTATGAAAGGTTAAATGACTTTTAGATTAAGAATGGATTCCAAAGGGGTAATGTAGATATAACTTTTTTCTAAAGCAGTATGAAAATGACACCTTAATAGTCCAAATATATGTTGATGACATTATTTTTAGATCTACTAATGAGACATTTTGCAAGGAATTTTCTAAGCTTATGCAAGTTGAATTTGAAATGTCTTTAATGGGTGAGCTAAACTTTTTTCTTGCACTTCAAATAAAACAAACCAATGATGGGATCTTTGTACATCAAGGAAAGTACACCAAGAAGATCCTAAAGAAGTTTGATATAGAAAATGTTAAAGGCATTTCTACATCCATGGCTTCCTCGACCAGGATAGATCCTGATGGTGTAAGTAAGAAAGTTAATGAAAAACTTTATAGAAGTTTGATTGGTTTATTACTATATTTGATTGCATCAAGACCAGACATTTTGTTTAATGTGTGCATCTATGCATGTTTTGAATTTAAACCAACTGAAACACACCTAATAGCTATGAAAAGGATTTTTAAGTATATATCTTACACTACAAGTTAGGAATTTGGTATCCAAAGAATTGGAACTTTAATTTGATTGGCTACTCAAATGCTACCTATGGTGTATGTAAGATAGATAGGAAAATTACCTCTAGTACTCACCAGTTTCTAGGAAACAAATTGGTTTCTTAGTCTTTTAAGAGACAAAATTATGTTCCCTTTCCAAAGTTGAAGCCGAGTATATTTGAATTGCCAATTATTGTGCTCACATTTTGTAGATTAAACAACAACTATCTTACTATGGATTAAATTTAAAAAATATCCTAATAATGTATGATAATATAAGTGTAATCAATTTGACTAAGAATCTTGTGTATCATTTTAGATCTAAGCACATAAAGGTAAAATATTATTTCATACGTGATCATGTTAACAATGGTGATATAAAAATTGAATTTGTTCCAATTGATAATTAATTAGCTAGTATTTTTTCTAAGTGTCTTGATAATACTAAAGTTGAGTTTATTAGGAACGAAATTAGTGTTTGTTATCCATTTGCATAATTTGAATGACTAGCATTCATGTAAATTTTTGTATAATAATAATTTATATCTTGTAAATTTTTGTGTATGTTCCATGATTTGCCTTATGCATGCTTGTTAATTTCATGTAGTTTAATTATTTCTCAAATTTTTTATTAAAGTTTATTTTTGTATCTTAATGTAAATTAATATATATAGCTAAATAAAATGCTGCATAGCAAAAGTTCATTAAACATGCATATAAATTATAGGACATTTAGTGTTTAAATTTTTAATCATTTAATTGTAATACATTAATTAATTAACCGTTAGTCTCCCCTTTTTACTATTGAAGCTCATTTAATGAGCATCCTCATTTTCCTCCCAAAAAAAAAAAAAATTCTCATCTCCTTTTTTGTTTAAGTCTCTTCCATGTCCAATAACCTACAATCTTTTGTAATGGCCATGTCTCCATTTTTCTCCCCATTTTACTTCTTGATTGTGATCCACTTCTCCACAACATCTTAACATTCACACACGATCAGCTTTCTAATTTCTTTAAATTCTTATTCTCCTCAACTGTAAATCACTTCATGTGTTCATCATCTTTACTATCTTTCTCTCTTTATTCCATCAAACCTTAATCTGTATTCTCTCATGTTCTTCCTGTTTCTCTCTAATGGCTCTTAGAAAATCTTCTCGTCTTGGTTTTAAGACTAAGAAAGACCTAAAGAATATGAAAAACGATCTATATTCTCTTGTAGATGAGCTATCTAATTATGATCAAACCCTAATCTAAGAACCTCAAGACCCTCATTCTAAAAATCCTAACCCTAATCTTAATCCTCAACAATCTAAAACTATAACCAAAGGAAAGGGAAATCTTGATAAGGGTAAGAGTTCCTTTAGTGAAGAAATTGTTGAAATAGAGGAGGAATCTAAAAAAGAAATCTAAGGATGAAGAAGAAATAGAAGAAGAAGAAGATTCCGTAAGTAAAGATAATAGTACCAAGTCAGAAACAAAGTTAGAACCATAACTAGAGTCTGATCCAAAATATGAACCAGAATCAAAGACAATTGCTGAACGATTTGGGCAGATTAAGGTTGAAAAGAAAAAGGTAAAGCCTTGAATTGTGTTTGTCTCATCCTTTAAACAACATTAGTATATAGAGCCTAATATCTTTGAGTTTAAGTATTTTCAAAAGAATGACTTCTATTGGGATGAATTTCTAGATGTTTTAGGGTACAAGAACATTTATATTGTAGAAATTGTAGTTATGGAGAATTATCATGTGAATTTTATGATAATCTTGATGTAAATCAAAAACACACATGGGTGTCTAATGTGAATAGATAGAAAATTGAGATTATAAGAGAGGATCTTCAAAAGTGTTTTGGGACTCTTAAGATGGACAATGATAGGGAATTGATGAAATGGATACGAAAACAAATTTTTAATAAACAAAGGTAAAAGAATTTGGCTAAGGAAAGAAGTGAGTATTTTTAACTTTAAGTTGATTATGTGTATGTTGCATAAGATGGTTATAAGTTTTATTCTTCCTAAGAAGGGAAGTACTATGAGTATTTCTAAGGAAGATGCAGTGGTTATATTAGCCATGTTAAGGAAGAAGAAGTTAGACATAGTTGCACAAATTTTGAGGTATGCATTCATGACTGAAAGAAAGAGACCGTATGGGAATTTACTAATGAAGTCCAAATACAAAAAGGTTAAAATTCCAAAGGTTACAAAGAATGAGATACCTAATAGAGTGTTAGGAGGAGATCACTTTAATCACATGGGTATAAATGTGAGAAACAAGATTTGGTATACTGATGACTAGGCATTCTATGTACATGATAAGCATAAGAAGAACAAACTACTTAGATTATTGTTTGAAGGGGAATTGTTAGGAGTAGTTTTTGAGTCTGATTTAGAGCCTAAATTAGAACCAATAGAGAAAGTCAGTAGAAAGAGAAAGGATAAGGAGATCATTAGAGGAAAGAAAAAGAAGACTAAGAAGGTTTTCAGGATAAGGACAGGAGGGAAATTTGAGATTAAGGAAAAGCAAAAGGTACCTAAATTAGAAGAAAACTCAAAATTTGATTAAAAAACTAAGGTAAAAGAAGCACTTAGAGAAATGTCTAAGGCGGAGGCAATTTCAAGGAGAGAAATTAAACACATGAAAGAGACTAGGATGGATTGGTTGTTAGAAAAACTACAGACATCTCTCGAAGAAGCTACCAACCCTATACCATCTAAACATTCACCCTTTGCAAAAGAGAAGTCACCACTCCAGTTCTATCACTTGTGAAGTCACCTCTACAACATACTGAAGAACTACAAAACCAACCTTCTAACATTTGATTTAATGATCAATCTAATCATTTACTAACTCTAAAATCTCCAGCTACAACTTCTAAACAACAATCTTTCAATTCATCTGCATAAGTTTTAACTAATCATCCAACTCCACAAGCTAAACTCAGCTTGTCTACAATTCCAACATATCCAACTACTGAACCTATTCAAGCATCAAAGGAACTAACATCACAAGTTCCTGCTACTACAATCCTGATGCTCCTGTGGAAGGAAACCACTACACCTTCACTATCAACTTTAGGCACTCCATTAAGGGTTAAGAAGAGTTGTTCAAAGAAAAAGAAGAAGAAATTAACCTAACTTCAGTCATTTCTGTTTAAGTGTCTCTTCAACCTTGTTAATTTCAAGTCTATATTGTCTACGTTTGTCCTTTATTCAAGTTTAATGTCATAGTTTCTTTTTATTTAAAATCATGTTTAGAGTCAACCTAATGTAATCAGACTTGTCAATGAAATATCAGTTTTTTTTTTTTGTTCATTTCTCCTCATTGTTATCTATTTTCTATCTATATTAGATTCAAGGGGAGTGAAACATAAGTGATGATAATAAAAAGAGGGAGAAATAAGGAAAAATGTTGAATCAAGAAATAAGCTAATTCTAAATTAATGAACCTTTAAGGATAAGTTGTAATATATAAAAGAATTCTGAAAATTTTTAGACATTAAAATTTTCTAATTAAAACTATTATGAATTGATATGGCTTGCATTACAAAACCTTTGATATTTTTCTAAGAAAGGGTTTTGTTATCATAAAAAATGGAGAGAATATTGAGTTCTCTCATTATTGTTTTAATGATAGCAAAAAGAGTGAAATTGTTTTACAAGTATATTAAGTGTACAGTTCAATAAGCAAAGGATAAAAATTTGTTTTAAAACTGAATTTGAAAATTGGAACCAAATTAAGAGATAAATTCAGAAACACAATATAGTATTAGGAACTATAAAATAGAATGATCCATGAAGTTTATTAGGTTTTTTAATTGTTTGAAGGCCTAGCTCCACTTGTTGGATATATTTGGGTAATATATTTAACACATTCCACTAAGTTGGACATTAAATCTGTAAGGATTAGGAAGGATTAATTGGTTTATGTTAAAAGATAAGTTTATTTGGATAAGGCACTTCATTGCAGCAACCATATTTTTAATTATTCAGTTTTATAAGATATTTATTAGATTTTTTATGAGATAATCTATGAATTCTTAATAAGACAAGTAGAAGATTTCATGAGATTCAAATTGAAGATTATCTCAAGAGTATATCAAGTTAGCTATGTGAAGCAAATTCAAGATGAGAATGAATTTTATCCATATTGTAACAAGATTTTTAAATTTAAATTGAGTTGATATATCAAATATCTTCAAGAGGATTAAGTCAAACAAATCAAATTGGATATAGGTCTAATCGTGTAGTTATTTAACAAGAAGAAATTCAAAGCATCCAATTCAAAATTTGAGATCATCAAGTATCAATATTCACTCCTAATTTTTAGGAGATCTTTATTTTCAAAGGGAATTCAATGTTTCAAAGACCATATCAATGAAATACAAGAAGAAACTAGAGCATATATACATGAATACATTCAGACTTCATTCAATAAAAATGCAATAGTACAACATTTGAATGAATTGATTAACAAGGGTGATTTAGCTATCACAATTTAAGGGATCACAACTACCAATGGCTAAATGAAGATATTTCAAAATGTATCAAGATGTGTTAAAGATTTATCCAAAATTTTAGCAAGGAGATGTTGCACCTAAAGATATAAAGAGAAAAGGAGTTCAAATTTTGAATAATCTATAATTGAGCTACATTCATTTACTAAAAACTTGATACTTGAGAAAATTCAGAGTCATATTTAGAATCTAAATCAAAGACAACATTATCTATTCCTGTTTTATATTTTGATTTTATCTTATACTTTTATTGAAAGTATTATTGTACTCTGTCCTCATTGTTATTCTAAACACTATCATTCATGTGAGAGGTCTTGTGTTAATAGAGAGATACAAAGTTCTATAGATCTATACATAGGCAAGACTAACATAGTGAGACAATGCAAAGAGACTTATATTTATTTTTTTTCTTGATTGAGTCAATGAAACGTGGATAGTGGAATGACATCAGTATCGAATACCAAGTCCCAATAATGGAGCTGGAAGAATGTAGTAAGTATAAATTCGAAGTATTGTAATTCTTAAGCTTGATCTTTTCATCCTTACAATCCTTTATTATTGTGCTTTATTTGCTTTCTATATATTGATTTATGCCATACTTGATAAAGTAATCAAGGGATTGCGTTCAAGTCTTGATTTGCATAAATTTTTAAAACTTTCTAAGTAACCAATTCACTCCCCTCTTAGTTACTTTTGGGACCTACACCTATCGAGATCATTACTAATAGGTAGATTACCTTCATTTAATATGTAGAAATCACTGATTGTTTCAATGTTTTATGAAGCATGTATAAGCCTTTGTACTTATGATGGTTGAGGTGTATTTTTCTGAATCGTTATTGGTCGCTCTTGAGGCATGGTAGCTTGATCTTTGACTTCGACATATAGATGCTAAAGGCATGTCATTCCAAATGCCATATCTATAAGGGCCTTAACATCTTCATCATTGGTAATGTCTTTCAACAAGAATTCTCTTGATCCATTTCCATATACCAATGTTTGTTTATGATACATTTATATAGTTCTTATATTTAGATTTACTTGTAGCAATTCAGATATCTTAGTAAGGAGCCTTGAGTAATTAACATCCATCTCTTCTTTCATGTTCCTAAACAACCCCCTATCATAGTATGGTCTTTTTGGATTAGTCAGAATCTTTCCATTTGCAAAAGTTGAAAACCTAACATACTCCACCATTTTCACTACTATTGACCCTAACAACATCTGTGTTAGTTGTGTTAACAAAAAGTGGAAGGTCCTATATTTGGTAAATAAGAGGCATATTGCAATGTTTAGTATACTACTTTGTTTGGTTATGTTAATTTATACATTAACATAGCAACTATCATAACTTATATTGTAAAGTTATATTATAGTTACTAATTTAACCAAAGGTATGTATGTTATATCTTAACATATTATAATTTAATGTGTTATACCTTAACATTATAAATTCCACCATCTAATCACTTTAAGATTTTAAACAAATGCATCATGCTAAGACAAACATGTAAACTTTAATATTTAATAGAAATTTAGCAGATGGAGATTGATTCATTTCTAATTCATATGCTTGCTATCATTCCAATCTATTCTACTATCTCTACAATCAAATATGAGATAACATGGTTATATGGATTGATACATCTAATCTCATGCTACATGTATTGACTGGAGACACTATACATACAAAAAGCTGAGCAAATTGGTTTTAGTTTATTGTTTTTGCTATAACTTTCTCAACCTTTTGGCTAAGATCAAGGTTTACTGCTTGCTACTTTAAGTGATATTCTTAACATAATATATTGATTCCAGTCTAGGCTTTGCATATGAATCAAGAACACCTATAAGCTTTGAATTCAACATACTAATGACATGTCTTATCTTTTCAATGAGGGTTTAATATGATCTTCCATTAGAAATGTTCAAAGATATGAACAAGGCATCAAAATTGGTAACAATATCTAACCCTAAGATGATCATACTTGTATTTTTTGTGAGACAACTCACCCCTAGTTCAAATGCACCAACCAATACTCAAAGCATGGACTAAATCCACTTCAAGCAAAATTCCTTATGCACAAGCTTACATTCCTGAAGTGTAGGAACTATCCTATTGTATGATTTTATTTTATTTTCTTGAAAGTTAGCATCCTCTCTAGGAATCCCAAGGAACATTTGGGGAGTAAACATTTGATACAAAAATAATAGAAGAAGCAAAGCTTATCATAGTTTACAAATTAGCATACCAAATCTAGTTTTGCTGTAGCCTCACATTGATAGGAAAACCATAGCATAAACATGTACATGTACCGTTTTGCATATCTAGTAAAGGAATGTCATACTTGAGTAGGGAGATCTACTAGGTTGCTCAAAATTATCATCATAATGAACCAAAATTCAAAGCTTGAAGTAACTAAAGATATACTTAAATTCCATGATGCACAATATGGCTAATAGTAAAGCTAAAGAATTCTACATTTTATGGGGCAGCATAACACTATGACAACCTCATGAAAAAAAAAAACAAACAAAAGGATAACACCATCATTTTGCACATCAAACTTAACATATTTATTCACTTTTTTTAATTGGTAAGCAACTCTTTTAGTGGAAATAACCTAATTATTCTTTATTGACTGCAAGTAATAATCATTTTTAGAGGAAAAGAAATGGTCAATTCATTGATTACCCATATCTTTATAATTTCTGCATATGGGGTTGTTTATCTACTTCTGAGTTTGGCTGCAAGTGACAATCAACTAAAGGGGGAGAGACAAAATAGTATAGCAACTTATTTGCCTTAAATTATAGGTTAAATAAGAAATGGCAAATGTTTGTTCTTGTATCATCTAATTCATTTAATAAGCCTTTTTTTATAGGTTTTATTAGTTTGGAAATTGCGACAATCCAAGAAATAATGTATATAAAATAACATAAGGATATCACATAATAAATGAGTTTGCATAACATTGTTCCTTAAATTAAAAATCCAAATACTTGAAGAAGTATAAACAATATTACATACCTATTTACCACAAATGGAAGCTCTATGGAAGTTGGAAGATAAATGGAAACTATCAACCAAAGAAGCTTTTATCTTACTTGGGTACGCTGTAGAGAAACAAAATAAAATAAAAAATTCAAGAGAAACTAATGCAATTAAGGGCAATGTTAATTATAGCAACATGCAGTACACATAATGTGATCATAACCTATTGCTCAATCAATTTTATGATTTTGCATGGCTCTTAACCACTAATATTAAAGCCTTACATGCTACTATTACAAGCGCAAAGCAATATTCAACATGATGTTTAATATTGTTTATAGCTGTGCAATAGTCCATTGTCTTGCTAGTATATATGCTACTTTCTTTTGAGTTCTCTAAGTAAGTAGTCAATCCATTGATCAATTGTCTTCTAATTTGTAATGCTAAATTGATGTGAGGTAGCAAAATCAAAGCATTAATGCTTATTGATGATCATTTTCTCAATATTGTTGAGTAAGTTCGAAACATGGTGTTAATGCATTTGGCAATTATTTTCAAATTTGGTGTATTATTAATGCCACTTTAAGAATTCATGTTCTTTCACTTGGGCTTCCATAACAACATCAAATTTCTTCCAGGTTCGATTGTCTTTAAAGCAAATGTATGTCGTATTAACAGGCATGACAATGCACGAAAGATTAATCAATTAAGTGTGAAATCTATAAATAGCTAAGTTTCAATGCTTGATCACTACTTGCTTACTAGTTGATTTCATGAAGTTTTAATATCACTACTAATCATACAGTTCACAAAAGGCTAGTGAGGCTCAACTCAATTGTTAATCATAGCAGATATTGTATTATTTATAAATAGTTTATTTTAGATGATCTCACTCACTTTAATTCCTTTTAGAAGGCAAAGAGAGAGAAGATTAGCGAGAGATGGAAAATTTTCCAAGATTTAGTCCCAAGATGCAATATCTTGACTTCTTACAGCAATAAAAGATTTAGTCCCATAAACAAATCTCTTATAAATAGGCCTCAAATTAAGAACAAGCAACAAAGTTATATAGTGGAAAGATTCTATCTTTAGTGATCTTTCCACTCTTCAATATACTTACTTGAATTCTAATGATTTTAATACTATTCCTGTGAATTTCATTGTTGGTTTAGATAGTTTATAGATTTTGGCTTTGGATCATAACCATTTGAAAGAATCTAGTGGGTGGATTTTTCCCAACGATTTGAGGAATTTTTGCTCAATTGTTTAATCTTACTTGTATTGACTGTAATTTGGTTGGTAATATACCCGAGTTTTTGGTTTTGCTAATTCTAGTTTGCAAATTATGTAGTTAAATGATCAGAGTGGTGGAAGGTTGACTAATTCCATTCATGTTGTGGCTTCAATGGTTTCACTTACGAGTCTTTGGCTTCGAGGGACTAACTTCACAAGTACGATTTTAAATAATAGTAGGGACTTAACTTCTTTAAAGTAGTTAAATCTTAATAGCAATCAGCTTATTTGGATAATTATGGGTAGCTCAATGAATATGGAGTTAGACATATTAGATTTGAATAATAACAGGTTTATAGGTCCAACGCTAAAGTTCAAATCACCTAATGCAACTTTTAGGTGTTAAGGCTAACTAAAGAACTTGCTTACTGTTATGTTACTTTATTTAGGTACTTAGGCTAATCAACTAACTAGCCTTTTACCAAATTTATCAAGCATGAGCATATCACTCAATACTATGTAAATATCATTAGCTTAGTAAAATATAAATATACTATACAACTATGTTAAAGTCATACCAATTCGTGTACACATCTACTAATGACTTCAAGGAAATAAGTGTAAATGTATGCTAACTTTGTTCATTTTCCATTTTTAATGAGTTATTTTCCCTAATGTACGCTTATAACCATTTCTTTCTAATTGATTATATCCTTAGCAAAAAGTTAAACCTTATAACTAATGCTCAATTGTCAATTTGGTTCTCTAGTTATCTTGAGAAGTACTAATATATAACTATTGTCTTATAATTCTATGGAAGGAAGAATAAGCATGAGAAGTAAAAGTCTGTTTAAACTAAAACCTTGACAAGACACAAAGTGAAGTTGTAGGGGCAATAGAAATTGATGTATTAGTCATAAAAGAATGCGTATGTTGACTAATTAATATAATATAGACACTTTCTTAAATTACCTATTGCTATCTTAATTAATACAATACAAACACTTTCTTGAACTACCTATTGCTATCTTAAATATAGCAACCTCAAATAGAAAAGCAAGCAACTATGTTTAATGGGAAAATACTATTTGACATATATATCTATGACTACATCACATTCAATAAGAACCAAATATAACTAGAAGACAAAGTGCATTCAATCGAAATCAATTGTAAGTAATTACATGATCAACATGGATTCTGAAACGAAATAACTAGCTCACATCTATAGTCTTGTTTAGCATGGATTCATCCCCTGTTGTTTAACGTGATCAACTCATTGAATTATTTGGACTTTTTATATATTTCAAGTAATTGACATTGAAAGATAATCTTCACTGAATTATTTACATTCTTAAAAGGTTGCTCTATCTTGATAGAAATTATCATGAAAGAAGTCTGCTCCCAACCACTTCTTCCTATTTTTGTTATATGATTTATTTAAGATATTTTTTGTTAATGTACTTTCAACGAATGCTAAAAAAGATTAAAATGCATGATCACTATTTGCAATATTTGTATTAAAATATTCCATTCTACTAATATTGCAAGAAAGAAGAAGAAGAAATAATAAATTCATTATATACCATTGCCATTCAAGATAGTGGAAAACTGAGAAAACCAATGCTCTTAAGGATTGAAAGAGGTAGTACCTTACCTTGATTCTCTTAAATAAGCAAGTAGCTTCTCAGCATGTAAAGCATATCATATACACTCAATAAGTCCTCTAATCATAAGGCACATAGATTATTGATAAATGAGCATGAAGACTATAGGCTAGCAAGAATGAAATTGCAATACGAGAATAGAATAATCTAGTCAAGCTTGAGCCAAAATCAAGCTATAAACAAATATTTTGTATTAAAAATTATGGATTAGCACAAATATAAATGCCTTTTATTGAAAGAGTGCATGCATTGAATAAGCTTACTCCAATGTTTCATCTGTTAGAATGATAACCATTTTAGTTGCATATAAAAGATAAATCACAATACCTATATTAACATGTTGAAACTAATTACAACTAAGAATCAAGCACTCAATCAATCCATCAATATGCAAACTCATCAATTACAAGTAGAACACCCAATCACTTAACTGCACTAATGTAATTAATAGAAAGAATTTGGCATAATTGTTTCACAAATAGGTCTTAAGCTTTACAAAAGGCATACATACACATAGTGATTCACACTATAAATGTCAACAAGATTATGGCTAGGTGGAGGACACTTAGTATTTTAATAAACATGCTAATACATCAAATCAAGAGCAGTAGGATAAACTAAACCAAATATGTTAAACCAAATTTGACCTAACATTTGAATTTATAATATGAAGATTAAAAAAGCGTAAGGATTCGAACTTGTGTACCTTAATATATTGTACTAGTTATTCTATAGGAGAATCGAAAGATGGAATTTGCTTTCTTGTCTTATTTAGAATTTTATCAAGTACTTTGTGAGCATGAGTACAATTGATAAAATTACAAAAAAAAATAAATTAAAACAAATTCACATGTAATACTCAACAAAAATTTGTTGTAAGTATATGATAGTCAATTTTGAAAATGAAAGTACAAATTGGGTGTGTCAATTTACAAGCAATTGACTAAACAAAGAGAAGTTTGATCAAGAGTAAGTAAGTAAATTGATCTAAGTGCAAGGGAGGAGGAGTTTTGTTTTGGAAGTAAGTCATGCCTATATTGCATTCGTTAAATGTGATGTCTATATTGCATTTAGTAAGTATAATATAAGCTTTATAATGACTAACTTATATCACACTTTTTAGATATGATATTATTAGCTATATCACAATTACAAAGTTAGATATGAGGCTTGAGCTTATATCATATTACAATTAATAAATGTGATATAGCACTTATCTTGCATTTATTAAATGCAATATAGTGTTGCCTTTTTTTTTTTAAAGCTAGTACAAGAGAACCTCGCTTTTCAAATGTAATATAAGTCTTATAATGCCTGCATCGCATTTGATAAATGCAACATAGCAGTAAAACTTATCTCACATTTATCAAATCCAATATAGATTAGCCTTTTTTTAAAAAAAAATAAAAAAAGAAAAGCTGATATAAGGACTTTCTCGCATGTTTTAAATGTCATATAAGTGCTATTGTTTTGACACTATTAAGACTATATTGCATTTGGTAAATGCGACATAATTATAAAACTTATCTTGCATTTACTAAATGTGATATAGTGTTGGTAGTACTTTGAAGATATTGGATTTTACAAATGTAAGATATGTGCAAGCTATTGTATCACATATGCGACACAGCGTTTGTATTTTTGTAATTTTTTTATTTAATTCATATATATGTTTTTATTTTTAAATCATTGGTAGACATGTGTTAAACCCCCTAAATTTTAGTCTTTCATTTAGGGAAATTAGCACACAAAAAATTAGAAAAATTGGGTAAAATATAAAAATGCACATTTTTGCAAGTAGGTTTAATTTGGAAAATATAAGCACATTCTTGCCATTATACTCAAAGATGCTTATAGAAAATATATAAGTACATCTCCTAAAGTGTTAATGAATATTTAATTTTTTTTTTTAATTTGTGTAAAAACTGAATCAAATTGAAGAAAAAATGGAAAAACACATTCTCTTCCATCTTAAAAAAGATGTTATCTTTCTCAAAGATAGATGTTTCTTAGATACTACTCAAGTTTGGAGGCTATAAAAAGGGATCTTGACTTCTCATTCCAATACAACCATCCCATCTACCCTTTCTTTCTCTAGGTCCCATCTACCCTTTCTTTTCGATTTCTCTTATTACAGAGGCAATTGAAGAGAGCAAAAAAAAAGTAGAAAAATCCTTATTCTTTGTAGAACAAATGCTAACACTTTATTTCATCCAACAAAATTTTTATTTATTTTAATTTGAGTTAGAAGTAAGATGATTGTTCTATGGTTGTACATAGTTCAATTTTATTTTTTGTTCAAATTAGAATATTCAAACTTTGGTTTAGGTGAAATCAACTTAAGGCTTTCAAAGATCGAGGAGCCAAGAGGTGAGAACCATCACCCCATCACCAAAATTGGTTGAATCCAACCTGAAGTGAACCTAAATCAGTTGCACACCAAGGTATGATTCTTCTCCTTCCTTTTCTTTTAATTTTTTTAATACGAAAATAAAATGAAAAAAATAAAAAGTATGTTTTTTAGATATTCTATTTAGGTTTGCATGTTTAGTCATTTGCATATTAATTAATCAATATAATTATTTGTATGCATGATTTAGGGATATTTACACGTTTAATTATAATGTTGTCATAATAATTAATACGTTTTGGTGTTGGTTAGTATAATTGGTCATTTGCTTGTTGATTAATATATTTGCATGTTAATAATTTAGGGATTAAAAAAATATTGTTTGCATGATTAATATAGTTTTCATGTTTAGTCATTTGCATATTAATTAGTCAATATAATTATTTGTTAATATGTATGCATAATGATTAGTATACATGATTTAGGGATATTTACATATTTAATTATAATGTTGTCATAATAATTAATACGTTTTGGTGTTGGTTAGTATAATTGGTCATTTGCTTGTTGATTAATATATTTGTATGTTAATAAGATTAAAATGATATTTTTTTGCATGATTAATATAATTTGCATAATGTTTTCATGTTTGCATCTTCAGTATGGTTTGCATAAATAAAATGTTTATATAGTGCATGATTATTTGGCTTGTTAATTTGATTAATTTGCATGATAATATGGTAGTGTTACCTTCTTGATTAGTTTAGTTACATGTTAATATAAAATATTGTTTGCATGGTTAGTTTGCACCACTTTGCATGATTAAGTACCATAATGTGACAATTTAAGAAGATCTTTATGTTACTTTATAGGTCTTGCTATATTAACTTAGATGCAAAGATCTAGCCATGATTTGGAATATGTAATGCTTGTAAAACATTTCAATTGTGATACTTTATGGTGGGTCAATGTTGTAAAGTGCTTCATGTGATATCTATTATCAACAAAGAGGAGTTGATGATTCCATTTGTATATTGATTCTAGTTTATAATCAAATAGGTTGACTCTACCCCTAACTTAGGGATAGCATGTAACCAATGTCTCCCTAGTACCAAGAGATAGTTAGAAGGAAAAAAGAAATGCAAAAACAAAAGAAAAGTAAAAGCAAATACCTTGGGAGGCAGAGTATTACATATCTACTCCTTTAGTGAGAGTAGTTGAAAGTACCCCTTATAACTTGTTTGTACGTAACATCAAGTTGGTCTTTAGGTTATGTATGACCTGTTGGTGCATCATATCTAACAAGTAAGCTCACGAATTGCTAAAAATCCATCTTTGTTTCGATACCATCATGTGTCTTTACCTAAAGCATATCAATACAACATCTATCCTTACACTTAATTCGTCACACTTTAACTTAACAACCTTTTTAATGTTTGAAAGAGAATAGATGAGGGTAGTAGTCAACTTCTCCTTCACTTCTCTAAAGCTCTTATGCTCTTTCTCTCCCTACTTGAACTCTACATTTTTCTTAGTCAATTCAATCAGTGGCATTATAATGGTACTAAAGTTCTTAATAAAGCATCATAAAATGAAGCCATTCTAGAAAGCTACGAATGTTGGTATAATAGCTTGGCATTGGCCATTCTATGATTGCTTGGATCTTCTATTCATCCATTCGCACTCCTCCCTTACATACCATAAAACCTAGAAATACTATTTTAGATTGACAAAGTCATATTTCTTTAAATTTCCATACAACTTCTCAACTCGTAAAACATTGAAAACAACTCGAAGATATTCACAATGGCTCTCCATGTTCAAGCTACACATAAATATGTCGTCAAAGTAAACGACCACAATCTTTTCAATTAAATCTCAGAGCACATGATTAATTAATCTCATGAACATGCTTAGTGTCGTGGATAGACTAAAATATATCACCATCCACTTGTATAAACCATGTCTTGTTTTAAATACGGTTTTCCACTCATCTCCTAAACCCCTTTTGATCTAATGGTAGTCTGAATTCAAATCAATCTCTAAATATACTCTTGCTCTATGTAGTTCATTTAATATATTGTTCAGCCTAGGGATTAGATATCTATATTTGATCATGATTTCATTGATAATCCAACTATTAATACACATTCTGCATGAGCTATCCTTCTTCAATACCAATAAGGTAGGTACAATACATAGGCTCAAAGATTCTCAAACATAGCCTCTCTCAATTAACTCATTAACTTGTTTCTGGAGCTCTACAGCTTACTTTGGATTCATTATATATACAGGCTTCTTACACAATGCTGTTCTTGGCTGTAAGTCAATTTAATGTTTAATGCCCTAAATTGGAGGCAGTTCTTTAAGTAACTCCTAGGGAAACAAATCCATGAATTCCTAAATTATTCTTTACAACTTGGTAGGTAAGTCAAACACTTGTTCTTTCATTTCTATCGACCTCTAAACCAACAAGAAGGTTAAAACTTTCTCCATCAACACTTGTGACAACTCAACTTATGTTATAACTAAACTCTTTTTCTTCTAAGCTCAACTCAATTGAGTTTGCATATCCTTGACCTAGCCAAAAGCCATCAAATTCAATGTTATCTTTCACCCTTCATGTTCAAAAGCACAAGTGTTCTTGAATCCATCATGAACAATTCATCCATCAAACAACTATGGTCCTCCTAATAAGATGTAGAACAGACACAAGCACATAACACTTTGTCATGATAAGCACCGATTCTAATAGGTGCTAGAACCTATTTTGTGACGTGTAGTGCTCCTTTCTCACCAATGCAATGCAGCTTGTATAGCTTTGGGTTAACTTCTTAATCATAGTTGCATACAACATAGGTGTAACTTCCACTATCAATAATGAGCACATACAATGTTCCCTTTACGTTGCACTCAATGACATTGGTGCAGCTTCCACTATCAATGATGAGTGTACACAATATTCCCTTCACATTGCATTTAATGTAGAATAGAATCTCTCCTTGTTTATTCTCAACTAAAGGGGCAACACTCATGGTTCTCCTTATAAGCATATTCAAAAATTCACCTTCCTCAGTATTCACGACTATCTCCTCATTAGGTAACTCTTCATGCTCAATAATTTGCTTTACCTTCTTCTCCTTAGCTTCCTAATCTATGTTGTTCACTTCAATTGTTAGCACCTCACCTTCAATGACCATTATTCTTTTGTTGGGACACTCTTGGCTATGTGACCAAATCCCTAGCACTTGAAGCATTTAATTTCACTTATCTTCCTTCCTACTAATTATCCCTTCTTAAACCTCCTTAGCATCTCCTTTTCAATAACTTAGGAGTTTAGGTTGAGCTTGTCTCTTCTTGCCCATTTAGTTTTGATATAATTTATCTTAACAAAACAAGTCAGATAGGCTAAGATCTGTTGAGGGAGCTCTACATAAGCTTAGTATCTTCAATTCTTTACTCGTTAAGTAGCTCAGAATGTGTCCTAAATAGTGTTTATCCTTTGGACATCCATTACTTCTCCAATTTTGAACTCTAATCCTCCAATAAACCTAAAGACATCTTAAGCCTCTGGTTCCTAAACCTCATAATGGATCATAAGCACTTATAACTCCTTCAGATACTTGTCTACACTACTTTTACCTTATCTCAGCTCTTGTAATTTCTTAAATATATCTTGCATATAGTGGTTGAGAATGAATCTTCTCCTTATAGCACATCTCATTTTAGTCCATGTTTTGATCTCTAACTCTGCTTCCCTATGTCAAGTGGCTTGCGGGTTCTTCTACCATAATGCTACATAACCCATAAAGTCTAGGGTGACTAGCCTCACTTTCACACGATCATCACATTTGTGGCACTCAATGATCTTCTCAACTTTGTCCTACCAAATAAGATAGTTATTGACATTCCAAACCCAAAGTAGATCGGCATCTACAATTAAACATTCCTAAGACCTCACGTTAGTTGATGATCGAGCGTATATCATGTTAGCAAGTAAGTGTACTTAGTTAAGTTATAGTATAGTTAAAATAAATGTGAGCTCGAGTGTTGATTCCACAAGGAATCAGTGTGTGAGAACGTAATTACTAATGTTTACGCTAAAACATCTAATTATCTAACTTATCAATATAGGGGTTGATTGTAATGAATAAGGAGTGATAAAATAGGAACGATAAAGTAAATAAAAACAAGTAAATTAAGAAAACTAATTAAACTAAGCTATTTAACATAAACAAGCATTATTCAATTAAAATAAAGAAGACACGATCCCTAGTAAATTGTTATTATCTACTCTCTAGTTCCTTACAACCTTTCAATCTGCATTATTCTATGGACCATGGAGATTCCTAATCCTATTCTTATGGAAATCGGATTTTAAAGTAGCTAGACTTGTACCTCTAGCTAATTCTTAACCCTAAGACCTTCTCTACCTGCATCACTACTAAATGAGTGTCACAAGATCACATTAAGAACTTAGACCTTACTATTACATTTCCCTAATCCAAAAAGATTCAATACTTAATCTCTTAACATATTAAAACTCTAATTACACTTGTCTATTTACATCATGCCTCGTGACTCTACAGTAAACTCAGACATCAAATTAGCAACTATGGTAAATATTAATTGACGAAATACACTTAGTGCAATCAAATCATCAAATAATAAAATCATAGAAAGAAAGAAGAGTTGTTGCAAAGAAAACTAGATTTGAATAATAATTTACTAAGAACGAATTAAAAGAACAACAACATAATTAAAGGAAAAGAGAAAGTAAAAAGAGAAACCTCTAACAATATTGTAGGCTATAATTCTATCAAACGGGGCTCTCACTAAAAACCCTGGCCTAAGGATCTATTTATAAGGAGTCGAGTTAAGTTCACAAAGAGAGACTTAACAAGATAGAAGATTCATTAAATATTGCATGTGCAAAAATAGAAGATTCGCAGTAAAAATAGAAGATTTACTCATTAGGAGATGATCACACTCTAAGTATATGACCGTGGTGGTTGGGAAAACTTCGAGTTTGAAGAACTTACTTGTTCATAAAGAACACATGTGGGGTCCACAGACGTTGTCCTTGGCCGTTGATACCTTTTTCTTGATTAATCATCTTTATGTATTTAATTGCTATTAGAATATTGTTTAGTGATTTTTTATTAGCCAATTAGAAATTAGTTCTATTAGCCAATAATAATTTAGTTCTATTGACCAACAAAAATGCAATTTTATTAGCTAATAGGAATTAAGTTCTTTTAGCATTAATTATATTTATTTTATTTTGTTAGCTCTATTAGCCAATAGGAGTTTATTTCTATTGACCAATAGAAATTTAGTTTTATTAGCCAATACAAATTAAGTTATTTTAGCATTAATTATAGGTCTATTATTTTGTTATGGAAATGCATTGTGGTTGTAAAGTTTATTTCAAGTCCTTAATCCATTATAACAAACATCATTAGTTTATAAAATATTTTTGTTAAGTGAAAACTCTCTCCCTTTACTCTTATTAATCTTTACGATTATGGCAAGTAAACTAAATTATTTGATCGTATCTCATATCATTCATTTAATCTAATAAGTGTTAATTCTTATGACGTATCATATCCGCAAGAGTTCATACTTAAAAACCCATCCCTAAATATCCAAAACCCTCAATTTCATGAATTAGGATCAATCGACTATCGAGTTGATTTTTGCATGATATCTTAACCTCTGATTAGACATATCATAACTTAGTATCAGAGTATAAATTTTGATGATAGGACACAAACTTAGTAAGTTATATTTAAATTTATGTTGTGAAGTTTAAATCCATTGATGATTTTAAAGCTTAAAATTGTTGTTATTGTGTGCTAGATCAAGATTATTGTCCATATTGTATAGAGAATTGGGGAGTTGGGTTGAGCTTTCTTTTGAAGGAAAGGTTAGTCACCCATACGTGCTCAACAAAATTCTCTAAAGGAATTTTAACCCTATATCCTTTACCCATCATCCCCATTATACAAACCTTTACCTTAAACACCTTTTTCCATCCCTAAACACGTACCTAGACCTTAACCTAAATTCTTACCCAAATAAGTTACAACATACACCTATGAACCTATTATCAAATTTCTATCCTAAGATTGATCCTAAACACCATTCCAAAAGCCCTAACTTTCGCAAATAAGGATCATTCAACTATTGAGTCTATTTTTGCATGATATCCTAGTCCTTCAACTAGGCACATCATTAAAGAAGCTGTAGAGTATTAGGATTCTTGCATATTTATGTGTGTTGGTGGTTCATGCTTTAATACTCAGTGCTATATTACTAAACTTGATAGTTTTTCCAGTTATCAATAGAAGAGTAGTTGTATTTGTACCTTTTTCTATTATGAGGTAACCTTGGAAATCTTTGTTGATGTTTGTGGTCGTAAAATTAAAAAGTTGTGTAATTATTATTTATGTCTTGGTGGGGACACTTTTGAAGTTATGTCCTAGAAGTGCTTTGTAAGGTTGAAGAGGAATATGAGGATTTAAATAAAAGGGGAGTTTATTATGGGTTGTACGAAGATCGAAACATGAAAAGAAAAGGCATCTATGCCCTATGTGCTTTTGCAGAATCACTTTCCTCTTTTACTAGGTACTAAGAGAATAAAATTTGATAGAGAGTTGACTAGTGTAATTAAATTGAGGAGAATGAGAAAAGAAATTGAGAGATGAGTAAAAAGTGAGTTTACTTAGAGAGATAAGAGAAATAAACACTATAAACACGAGAGAAGGGTAAACACTTTACTTTTTATTGCTAACTCTTTTATATTGTAGGAATGTTCCAAGTTTTTAAAGGTGGAGATACTGAATACCATGTCTTGCTCTCTAGTACAATCAATATATATGCAACACGACGAATGGATAGAAACCCCATGTTATGAATATTTTTCCAACCCTATGTTTCCATTTCATGCTGCTATGCATATGTTTGATCTAAGAGGAGTTGTTCATTAACCAACCGCTTGATTTGAGGACTAACAGAAAATAGCCCAAGATGGATCATAAGGATCAAGTTCCTTTTTATTTATTAACTTTCTTTATGTATTTAATTGCTATTAGAATATTGTTTAATGATTTATTATTGGCCAATTATAAATTAGTTCTATTAGCCAATAATAATTTATTTCTATTCACCAATAGAAATTCAATTCTATTAACCAATAAGAATTAAGTTCTTTTACAATTAATTATAGGTCTTTTATTTTGTTATGGAAATGCCATTATGACTGTAGAGTCTATTTAAAGTCCTTATTCCATTGTAACATACATTATCAGTTTATAAAGTATTTTTCTTGAGTGAAAACTCTCCCCCTTTACTTTTATTAATCTTTACGATTGTGGTGAGTAAACTAGATTATTTGATCATGCGTCATATTGTTCATTTAATCTAGTAAGTGTTAATTTTTACTATATGTCATATTCACAAGAGTTCATACTCAAAAACCCATCCCTAAATATCTGAAACCTTAACTTTCACAAATTAGGATCAATAGACAATCAAATCGATTTTTGAATGATATCCTAATCCTCTAATTAGACACATCAGTCATGGTCCTTATTGGACTTCTTTCTTTGCCTGATTCTCATCTAAGCTTCATCCACTTCATTCCCTGATCAATGATTTTTCTTCAAATTACTCCAAAAGGTTCTAAGAACCTTCAAAACTTCATAAAGTGCTCCATAAGTCCTTGAAAATGAATTTAAATTAATCAAAGCTCAAAATAACATAAAATTCACTTAATTCAAGTCTAAAATAGTACTAAATAACCATAAAAGTGTATGCTAAATTTGTGTTATTAGTTGAGGTTCTCTATCCTTTGCTTCATAATACTCCTCCTCATCCTTAGATTCTTTAACTTCATCTAGGTCAATCCTTCTCTAAGATCTTCTATCTACGCCTCCTTTTTAGACATTCTGGTCAATATATACACGATCATTTTAAGTAGCATTGTTAGCTTGGTACCGTGCTCCTTGTACTCTTTGTCAATGGAGAGCAGCTTGGTTGCCCATAAGAATAGCCTCAATAGGTCAAATTGTGGCCAATTGGTGCATAGTTGATAAATAAGCCAGTGCACCTAATTAATTTGTTTTATAGTAAATGGATGTAAGTCTAAGTGTCAATCCTATAGGAACCATGAATGTAAGAAAATCTTGGATTACTAGCAATATGGCCTAAATCACCAATTATTTAACTTAACAACATAGAATAATTTTGATAAAAAAAAATGAAATAAACAAGAACAAAACAAAACAAATTAAATTAAATAAACATGACAAAGTAAAATAAACGATATTGAATAAATAAGATTAACTAAACAAAATTTGTGGAGTTAAAAGAACACATAATCCTTAGTAAACCATGGTTATTTACTACTTACTTTTGTATAACTTTCAGTCTCAATTACTCATTAGACTATGGAGATGCCTAATGTAAATTAATCAAACTCATGTCTCTAGTTAATTTCTAACCTTAAGATTAGTCTACTAAAATTGCTTCTACAATAAAGCATCTCAAGATTGCATTAAGATCTTGGATCCCAATATTAGGTTGCCTTAATTGGGAGAAATCAAATACCTAATTGCTTAACGTACTCAATTCTTTCTAATTAGACAGGTTTATTTAGTGTATGATCTTGTGAACTCTATAGCAAACTCAAATATCAAATTAATAACCTAGATAAATACTAATTTAATTGCAATATGCATGGTGCAATTAAATCACAAAGGCATTATCATTGATTGAATAAAGGAAATGTTGCAACAGAGACTAGAGTTCAATAATGATTCACTAAAAATAGCTAAAAGTGCAACATGATGAAACAAAAGGAAGAGAAAGATGAGAGACCCCTAGTATCATTTTACTTTATAACTCTTCTCAAGGGGGCTTCTCTTTGTACACCTAAACCCATACATCTATTTATAAGAAATAGATCTATATTTACAAAGAAACTTATTAAAAATAGAATATTCACAAATTATAGAACTACAATGCCCTAGGATCATGATCCTAGAGTTGGGGTATGGTCTTGTACCTTTGTTTAAAATCTTCAAATTTGATGAAAATTGATTATAAGAGGTCCACGACTAGGGATCACCGCTGTAGCCTCCAACCTGATCTTCTTTAGCCTTCATTACTTGCTTGAAATTCTTCTATGTCAATTTTTAAATCAACATTCTTATTTAATCGAGCTTCATATTTTGATAAAAATCTTCAAAAATTCATTAGATGCTCCCAAAATACTTGAAAAATTAAATTCAAACGAATTAAGCTCCAAATTGCTATAAAATTAACTAAATTAATATACAAAATTACATAAGATCATCCTAAAATATGTATGCTAATTAAGTGTTATCATATTCCCCCACTCTTAAGTTTGTGCTTGTCCTCTAGCAAAACAATGAAATATCAAAGAAAAAATATCTTAAGGACAAGGTTATTAAAAATTTCTTTAAAAAAAGTATACACTTGAATCTGCTTCACAATTTTTTTCAAAACTACCCTTTCCTCCTTAACTTGATAATGCCCTTAAAACACTTCAATATTAATACTTTAAAACTATTGAATTTCAATAATCAATCTCGATAATTCAAAGTTATTTTTATCACTTAAACAAAAACTAAACTAAAGATTAAAATAAATATTAACAAGTTAAGAAAAAAGTTATAGAGATTTCATTACTCTAACTCAAGAAAGAAGGAATTTTTCCTTAACTAGTTTCATTGTGAAAACTTAGACTAGATGCATGTTGTATCAACTCATCCTCTAATCATCTCTTTACTTCTTTTATTTTTCATTAGGAGGCTCTTTAGTTCAAATTGATTCCCTTTTATTGAAGCTTATTAACATTGCTCAAGAACATTGCTCTTATGAGGAACAGAGGTTAATCTTTACTAATTCAACTCTTTTATCTTTCATTACTATCGTTAGTGAGAAAGTACCTCCCTCTTACTCTTTTAAGGGTCTAAGGCCTATCCTTGACAATTTTAATTTAATTCCTTTTTACTAGAGGGAATGAATCTTACTCTTCTAAGGAATAAAGATCAATCCATAATAATTTTTAGCAATTCTTTTCTTATTTCTCTTATACCTTCAATTACTTTGATTTTTTAAAAGACTTTCAAAGAATGAATCTCCTTTGTTCATTCAATATAAAAAATAAAAAATAAAAAAGGGAGATAGATAACTATTCTCTAGAATCAAGGTTAAAATAAAAATAATTAGTCCTTAACTTATCTAAATCTATCTTAATCTTGAGTCTAAGTCTAAGTTTAAGTAATATAGAACTTTGAATCATAAGAATTTAATTATTCAAATTTTGTTAGGTATACTAAAGTTATAGTGGATTATAGGCAAATTTGAAATTAAATTTTTTTTTTTTTTTGCTTATATAGGAGTATAAATTTCTAAAGTCTTTATTTCAATAAAAACTTAAAAGGTTAAGTATTTATATTTCAATCAAATCATACTCATTAACATACATATCCTATCCTTTCCCCCCATACTTAAGTTATACATTATCCTCATTGTACATTGTCATAGCAACACAAATAATAATGAAGTAGGAGAAGTAGAAAAGATGAAAAGAAACTAGGCCATCTCTAGTTTTTTGCATTGATCTTGAAAATTTTTGAAGTCTAGAATCTTGAATTCTATTTGATTTATTCAAGCTCAAAGTTTCCTTCGCAACAAAAAGAAAAACAATAAAAGAAAAAGAAGTTAACTAAAAAGAAAAATTAAATAATTACTAAATCAAATATATTATATCAGTTCTTTGCCTTGCAAAATTATCAATGGATTATAAATAAATTGGACAGTCAAAGAGCAAAAGCTTTAGCATGAACCAATATAGTCATCAAAATAAAAATTAAATAATTGATTTTTTCCAAAAATAATGAACTCAATCTTCCTCACTCATCTCCTCTTCCTTTATTATCTCCTCTTTTCCTTATCTTTTGAACCTTAGGTAAGTGGTGGTAAAAGGATCTCTGGTGGGTAAAAAGCACCTCTATAACTGATTGGGCGTACTTTACCTTGTTTTCAATAGTTTTTTTCCTCTCTATCAATTTCCTCATAGTGTATTTAGTGTGATGTTTCTAGAGACAATGTTGAGAAAGAATTTGTTGTGTTTGTCACAATCCAATAATCATAGAATTCCATATTGCAATGCTAATTTTGTTATCAACATGGATTTATGAACTATGAGAACACAAAAGATTTTTTTCCTAGTTCATAATCTCTTCAATTACAAATTAAAGTATGTTATTGAAAATTCTTGTTACAATTGAATGCTCTTACCATCCTAGCACTTTAAAAATGCATTCACAAATATGGCTAAACAATATGAGTTCATCATAAATAATTACAAAAAATTCAAATGTTTATTGCAATGTCTCCTTCATCTTTCTTCATCATCACAAGGACATTACATGTTCTTTCTTTTCTCAAATTCCAAAATCATGACTTTAGGAGTAATTAATCTTCAACAAACATTATGTATACAATGATTTCTATCATATAAACACTTGATAATCACTCCTAAAACACACATAGAACACCGTCTTCTTCAATTAAGGCCTAACTAACAATTCAATTCTTGCTCAAAATAATTAATGAATCAACAAATCTAAGTGTAGGCTTAGTTGTATGTGCCTTTGATTTGATGACTTCGTTGAAAAAATTCATAAAAATTGGAAGGGATAATTGCTTTGTAGTGAGAAAAAGTAAGGGTGTGTATTGTTTTAAAGAGAGAGTGAGAGTTTAGAATGAATCATAAGTGAAATACATATTATTTTTTAATCATAAAATCACTACGGGTAGGAATACAATCATGATCTTTAGTCATGTTTCTATGCTTTAACCTAAGGTGTGATCACGGGCAAGGATCATGAGCGTAATCTTAACCGTGATCCTCTTGTGCTTCTATCTCATACTTCTTCTTGAAGGGATTATGTGTTTGTTCATGGCCATGAACTTTCGTCGTGATCCTCTCTTACACTTAAATCCAAATTTGTTAATTTTTCTTATTTCTTTACTTGAAATTGTTCTTTGGAAAATCAAAGACACAATAGATTATGCTGTTAAAAATAAGAATTCAATTGAAAAGCACTTTAATTGTAAGATAACAACCTCCAATTACAATTTTATTGTAAAATCTAACAATTGAATATTGAAATAGAGCAAAAACTATTTATGCACGAAAAGAAAAATTAATAATAACTCAACCTCATTAATAAAACTAAAATAAGTGATTATTTAAAAGAAAATCGAAATGAAAATAACTTAGGTTGCCTCTCAAAAAGTGTTGTTGTTTAACATCATTAACTTGACAAACTCATCCTTCTCTTAGTTTTGGTCCAACCTCACTAGTCTAGGATTTAGGTTAACATTTCTCGATTAGACTCCTTTGTTGCTTATATTGAAATAAATAAAAAAATTAGAGACAACAAATAAAGAAAATACAAAAATAAGAAGGATGCAATAAATCAAAACATGTTAAAATAATTAGTAAAGAGGGATTTTTCCTAGTATCTTACTTGGCTTTAGTCCATTGGCTCCCTAGTAATAGTGCCAAAAACTAGTGCATCTAGTTAAGTTATAGTATAGTAAACGAATGTGAGTCTAAGTATCGATATCACAAGGAATTATGAATACGAGAAAACTCTAGATTACTAGCAATTTACCTTATATCACCAATTATTTAACTTAACAATTTATAATAATTTTGATTAAGTAAAAGTAAACACAAGATAATAAATAAGATAAGAATAATGAAATAGACAAGAATAAGATAAAATGAATGCAATTAAATAAAATAAACAGGATAAAGTAAAATAAACAATATTAACTAAACAAGATTAACTAAACAAAATTAATAAAGTTCAAGGAATACACAATACTTAGTAAATCATTATTATTTATTACTTAGTTTTATGCAACTTTCAATCTCAATTACTTATTAGACCATGGAGATGCCTAATATGAATTAACTGAACTCGAGTCTCTAATTAATTCATGACCTTGAGATTACTCTACTCAAATTGCTTATGTAATAAAACATCTCAAAATCGTATTAAGATCTTATATCCCACTATTAGATTGTCATAATATAGAGAAATCAAATACCTAATCACTTATTCTACTTAATTCCTTCTAATTACACAAATTTATTTATTGCAGGATCTTCTGAACATTATAACATAATTAAACATCAAATTAATAACCAGGTAAATACTAATTCAATGGCAATATGTACAGTGCAATTAGATCACAAAGGCAATATCATTGATTGAATAAAAGAAATGTTGTAGCAGAGACTAGAGTTCACTAACAATTTACTAAGAATAATTAAAAGTGTGACTTGATAAAACAAAAGGAAGAGAAAGAGAAAAGACCCCCAGTATAATTTTACACTATGGCACTTCTCAAGGGGGTCTCCTCTATAAACCTAAACCTATATATCTATTTATAAAAACCAAACTTATATTTATAAAGAAAACTTGTCAAAAATAGAAAATTCACAAATTATTGAACCACCATGCCTTTGGATCACGAGCTTAGAGTTGGGGCATGGTTTTACACTTTCTTTAAAATCTTGACATTTGATAGAAATTGATTACAAAAGGTCCATAGCTAAGGATCATAGCTATAGTCTCTACTCGTGGTCTTCTCTAAGCCTCATTCCTTGCCTAAAATTCTTCTACTTTAATTCTTGAGTCAATACTCTTCTTCAATTGAGCTCTAAAACTTGATAAAAATCTTTAGAAATTCATTGGATGCTCCAAAAATCCTTGAAAATAAAATTTAAAAGAATTAATCTCCAAATTACTATAAAATTAACTTAATTAATATACAAAATCATCCTAAAATATGTATGCTAATTGAGTGTTATCAAACTTAGCCATCATGGTAGCTAACTCGTTGATTATCTTATTAGCAAATCTAAGGGCAGTAGTACCTTGTTGGCCATAGTGTAGAACTACACTTTCATTATCTCTTATTACATCATTTACACTTGGGTTAGTCATCTTTTTAGCTACTACCCCAATACTTCAAAATCTTCAACAAATGATATCCTCGTAGATCAAACACTCAACGCAATGGCTAAACTCTATCCTACAACAACAATAAGAACTACAATAGTAAACACTCAAAACTAACAACTTAATACAATAACCCTAACAACTTGATTGTAGTAACAACTCCACAATTACTTAAACACCAATGCACTTCACTGCTTAACACTACAAATACAAAAGGGAAACTGAACTAATAACAACTCGAACATAGAACAATTGTACAAACACGAAACAACAACAACTCAATAAACACTACCTTTAACTTCACTACACTTAAGCATAATTCAGTAACCAACAACAGTAGCGTTAACAACAACTATATTGTTGCCAAAGCTTTAACACTAAGATGATATGCTAGGATATGGATGAATACATGACCTCAGCAATCACATAAACCAAATGGGGTGTGTTCAAACCTTAAGACAATTTGAAAACAAAATGGTAGTTAAAGGGTAAGCTAAACTTGTATACTAATGAATTGATATCATGTACTGCTCACCTTACATGAGCCTAATACTTAACTAATATGATGCGCAGTTGGACTACAAGGACTATTTGCAATTAACCTTGCTTAAGGGTTAGATAAGAATAGCTTAAACTTGGTTTGCAAGTGCTCACATAAGAATAAGGCAAAGTAGCAAAGGATAATTCTTCATTCAATGTCATCTACAACTAAGTACATGTTGGCTATTTGTACAACTTCATTTAGGGTAAATATAAGGTTAACACAATTACTAAAAAGGATTCTATGGAAAATTACTACACATGATGTATACAAAGACAAAAATAACATTTTATGGAAGGAATATGCGTCTGACATCTATATAGCAAGGACAATTGTTGGAGATGCAAATTAGTGGGCAAATGGATGCTTTTTTGGTGCTACGTGGGAAATTTTGCAAGGATAGGTCCATGGTTTAGGTATGGTAAATAGCTTGGAATCTCAAATAAACAAGTTGACAACATGATAGCTAAGCTAATGGTTAAGCTAGCCAAATTGTTAAGGTCGATCTTACAACTGATCTCTAAGAGATGGTGTAACATTGATAAGAGCTCAAATATTTCAAACAAATCGGTCTTCAATAGGAGCTCAGCCTCTTCTTAGGAAAATTGCTAAGAGAACTCAGTAGACTAAGGCTACTAACTCTTAAGCTTGGGAATAAGTAAGTAGACTTTAGGTTAGATTCCTATCACAAATAGTCTCTTGAAGCATAATGGATGGGCTAGACTAGGCTTCTCAGCTTCAATTTCTATAGAATTTGAACTATTTGAACACTTCCTAAGCTTTTAGCATAGTCCCACAAATGGTTAGTTTCCACCTTATACCCCCCTACTTATTTGTTTGAAAGTAATGCTCTCCTGCCTATCCACATCAACTATAATGAACATCTACCATCGATTTTTCCTTGGTAAGCTTTTTCATTCCCATAGCAGACATCGTAGCATAATTTTTTATCTTAACAAGAAGTATTTTGCAAGCACTTTGTACGTCACTAAGTGTTTGTGAATGATCGCCTACTGAACGAATTAAGCTATTTTTTTAAATGTTTTCACTACAAACTCCTTAGTAGATGACTCAACTGATGCATATATAGAAAACGTCTAGCCATAATTCTTGCAGTTTATTGACCTCTCCTCTTATCATTTAATGTTAACTTTAACTCCCTCTAATCATGGATATAATAATTTTTCATCGCTTCTTTCAATTGCCCTCTGCTCAGGAATACTATCCACATGCATGCAAGGTGAGCTGCTGTGCTTAGATTGTAATGATCCTTGGTCTTCTCCTTTTAAGCCTTGCCTTACCCTTTATCTTTCAAAAGTTTGTGTAAAAACTACCCTCATTATTAGAAAATAAATACTTGACTTAATTGCAGTTGCTCACAGCCCTATACCCTTCAATTTCCTTCCTCACCTTACATAAACCTTCTTTATATTCATAAAAATGGTATCTAAATCAATATAAAAACACCAAATCCTATAGGTGCCTTTATTGGCTAAGGATCTTTTCTTCTTATGTATAACTAGCACTTCCTTGTCATTATTGTCGGAAAGACAATTCACTTATACAATGTTCTCTTCCTCTTGCTAATATGAATCACACTCACTATGGAGATCAACTTTTGCTCCTTCTAAGCAATTTCCCCATGAGCATGCTTAAGAAAACTCTGACCTCTACCATGCCCCCTAAGAATTATAGCCATAGCATTATGGGGGCCATTTTCTCTAACCTTAGATAAAACAATCCATCCACTAAAGTTTTTTTGGAAATCATATACATATATATATATATAAACCAAAAATCTCTTAAGAAGCAAAAGAGCATTGTGTTGATGGTCTCAATATCTACTATCCACTTAATCTACTCACCTTTGATGTATTGCTTACCATCTCTTCCTTCTAAAAACTGGCCACTAATGTGTATTAACAAGTTTACCTTACATTAAAAAGGATAAAAAGCATAAGTGTGATAACAAGTGACAAAGCACAATAATTACTTCCAATTGCTAATCTAGTTTTTGTTTGTTAAGTCACAATAATAAAAATAAGAAGTAAATAATGTGTACCTTCCACTTATGTTGAGCCCAAACGTTGCCATTTTTTATGGAAGATTCTCCTATGATTTATCGTCTTGTGAAATAAGGTCTTTGTATCTCACTAAAAAGATGACAATAGTAGGGATACTGAGGGTTTTCGAATCATCAATGCTTTGAGGTATCACTAACAATGGGTTTTAATGTTGAAATTTTTATTGCATATTTAAGTTTCACATCTCACTCTTTTTCTCCATCATTGTGTAGTTAGGGTTTTAGATTGCAACTAAGAATAGAACAAAGGTAGGGCCTAGGTTTTTGGATTGTCACAATTAGGATAAAAAGTAGGGTGTTTGGTTTCAATTTCGAAAAAACACATAGGGTTTCTTTCCACAATTGGTGAAAAATATTAGACCACAATCATTGTCTCTCCTTACGATTATCTCATAGATTGGTTTATATATTTTTGTTGAAAGGAAAGTAAAGTTAGATTAGCCGTTAGGGTTAGTAAGACTAATGATTAGGTTTTGTCTTATCTTCATGTTTTATTTTTTTCACCCTTTTATGTTTTTATTATTATTATTTTATTTTCTCTAACCCACCCGAACTTTTAGGTGGCTTGTATTTTGTTTAATTGAATGATTAAGTCACACTTTATGTCAATGTTAGTTGACGAGTCCACGAAAGCTAATGTGGTTAGATGGAGTTAGATGAGGTGCCATTAAGAGCCTCCAAAAGTTTCATCAAGTATTAAATTAGTACATTTAAAGGGTGGGTATTCAATTATAAAATTTGAAAAAAATTGAAATACCATTATATAATTTCCGAGCATAAACGCAAATTATAAAAAAAATCCCCGAGTTGATCGTGGGCAGCGAATCACATATGTACAAGGAACGTAGGATCAATCCATAGGCAATCACCGCTCCCTCTATTTTATTGCAAAGCTAGAGCGTTGATGCATTCAGCTATATTCATTAACTAAACTCAGCAACGTACTTTTTCTATTTCCATTTGTCCAATTTTAGATCTTTCTCTCTCTCTCTCTCTCTCTCTCTATCTCTTTTCTTCTCTCTGAAATCATCTCCACATTGATCATCGCCGCCGTCTCTTCCATTCGCCGGCCACCGCCGATAATCCGGAGACTCGCCTTTTGATCCCTCATGTGATGGGTCCCACATTGTCGTTTTCATCAAATTACGTCTCTTGTCGGACACAATTGACATGAAAATGTAAGTACCCCATGCGAATTCAATCCACATGCCCTAAGTTTTTCTTTATCTTGTCATGATTATTACCATCATTACTCTTCAAAAAGGCCTCACCTTTATGCTATTGACCTTCTGGGTCCCACATTAAAAGCTTTGAAATGAATTCTTTCTCAAAAACCTATGGTGATGATACATTTGAATACTAACTTACGATTATTGATTAATATTTATGATTTTATATTTGGATCCATGGACTAAAATGTGTAGCTTTTAAATGCAAAAATTTCTCTTGCTTATTGTTTGCGTGGTGATCTAATGAATTTAATTATTTATGATTGGAATTGTAATATCTGGAATTAGATATGTTGAAATAAGTGTTTTTTGATGGGCAATGTTTCCCTTTTCCTGTGTCCCGCCAAGTATGAATGAAGCCAAAATGGGTTCATGTTATTCATAAATATTCATCCAATCTGGCAGCACGTGATGAAATGTGTGAAACTTTATCCAGTTTTGATTATCTAGCTATTGTTTATTTATTAACAACGAACATGATAATTAGCATTTAATCTGTTATGGAAATACGATCAGCATCTTAATAACTTAGTTAGTTATTTGAGTTGAAGGGTTAATTATAAAAGCATCTATGGTAAATGTGAGATCATCTTATTGTCTATCAGCAAGCTTGTAGATGAATTGATGTCAATATCGAATTCTAGTATGAGGTTGAGTTCAAATGTCATGTCATTATTTAACTCTGATTAGATTTGGATAAAATTGATAAGACACACGTGAGGAGACTATCCAAGTGTGTACGTACATCATCTACTGTGTCAGTGTTTAGATGATTTAGTTGTGATATCAAATTTTAAGGTAGACGATGATGAGGTTCATTTGATTTTGCTCCTATCATAGTTCTTAAAAGCTTAGCCAGAGTGGGCATTTATGTGTGGCCATATGGGTTAACAATGAGCTAATTTGGTTTGTTTATTAAGTTTGGCAATTTATGTTCAGGACTTTCTTGAACCTTACTTTGTTTCTATGACAAAAGGAAACAATAGGAAGTGAAGAAAGCGAAATGTGCAAAGACTTGTAGAAGTACAGATGCCTCAGAGCCAATCGATTGAGTCTGGTGATTGTGGGGATGACTCTACGGCACGTGAAGTTCGTGCCAATGGGTTGTGCATGAAAACAATAGAAGTTGAAGCAAAACTTGATGAAGGGAACATTCAAGAGGCAGAATCTTCATTAAGAGAGGGGTTGTCACTTAATTTTGAGGTTTGTTTCTCCAAAGCTGATGTTATTCTTAAGCAACTGATGTGTGTTAAGGGTTAAGAAGTATTTAACAAAGTGAAGCGGTTGTTTTTTGTTAGACTTAGGTAAAGACCTCGTATAATGGAGTGATGATTGTGTGATTTTTCTTTCTGTGTATATGCAAGTTCCTATCTATTCTCTATTTCCACTTATTGGTAATGTTACTTGTCGAGCACTTACTGATAAAATAATACTACACTACGTACTCACTCAAATTAGACAATGAAGCATTGATTGAAATTACAAGTATAAAAAATGCGTGTGGCAACTAATATCCAGTTAAATCAACATTTTTAAGCTGAAGTAGTGTTGATGAGATTTTAAGTTTTAACAAAGAATATGAACCCCTTTAGTAATGGTGATCCTAGAATTTAGGGCATTGTGCAATCTTTTCCTTTGAGGCACGAACATGCCTTAGAATTAGATTGTTCCTATTATATGCCATTGGCTCACAAAGAAAGAAAATTTCTTTTGAATCAGAAACATAGGTTAAAGTTTCTTTGGTTTACTTTTGGAAACATTGTATACACACATACATACCATCCATGAGCATATACTTTTACATACAAATCTAGATGTTGAATAAAATAATATTTGTGAACCTAAACAGTTTTTTTTTTTCTTTTTTTTTATTATATTTTAAATTGGGGAACGTGGGGAGGGTAGTGCCCTCGGGAGATGCCCCTCCTGTCAAATTCTGATGGGAGCTGACATTGCCTCACAGGCCATCCCCCCCAGTTAAGTTGCAATTTTAGCATCGTGGAGAATCGAACCTAGGTCCCCAACAAACACAACATCACTCCTCTCCACTATACCATCTCTTTGTGCTGAAGCCTAAACAATTAACTTATGGTCAACATAAACATTATAAGGTGAACATATTGGAAATTTATCTAATGAAGCTCTAGTCATGATATAATTATCAATGCCTTTCCTTAGCTCTAAATTGTGGTGTAAATAAACCATGCCAATTTGTTGCTTTTATTTTTAAGATATGTTTAGATGACTTAATAAGGGTGGAATGGAATAGTTGTTCCTCTCTTAAAAGCTATTATATTGTTAGGTTTGTAGAATAGCAATTCTATGGAATTTCTATTACTCTAAAATAAGTAACCCCTCATAAAACAATGGATAGCTTTCTTGGTCTTTTTTAGTATATTTCCATGTGTACCCAGGAAAGCCTAACCTAGTCAAGTCATGGAAGGAGATAGGTGTATATTAATACTTTTAGATATATTTCTATTACTAGAGTCATTTCAAGTGCAACCAAACAAACTAATCATTATTATTTTTCTATTATATTCCTTAGAAATTGTAATCCTATAATTTTTCTATTATATTCCTCTCCATGAACTAAATGTGGTTAGAGGAGTTGGAATAGAATTCATTTGTGCAAAACTTTTGTAATAATACTCAGCCATTCCTTTCCAATTTCTCACAAGAAGGGACTGTTTCTTGAAGCTCTTATTTTGAGAATATACTAATTAATAGCTTTTTTTCCTGTGTCTGTATTAACCATCATGAAACTCAGATCTTCTTTTTCCCTTTTTTGTGCTAGTTAGTGGTACTATATCCCTTCTTGTCTCTTTGATAAGGAATTTTTCACTTCCCCTGTTTGGAGCAGAACATAAAGCATAGCTTAATCGCACTTGGAAATATTTTCCAACAGTGAAATTATCACAATTTTTTTTTTTGGTAAAATTATCACAATTTTTTGAACCATACCCTTGCAAAATCAGAAATCACCTGATAAGTATACCCTCATTTATAACTCATTATATTTAAAGCAAATGAATGACATGCTAAGTAAGTAATCCAGGCCTCCATGCATTTCCTAAATATATCACGGCCCTCTAAGTCTCACTTTGGGTCTCCGTATTTGAAGTGCCAGGCAAGTGGAAGTATCGAATGAATCTCACATCAATGAGTGACTATTACTCATATTTAACAGAAGAGTATAAGGGACTTTGAGCTCTGTGATATTGAAACTATGATGCACATATATGAGAAAGGATCACTCACCCTTTCCCTGCCTCTCACCTATTATAGTAAAATAATAATAATAAAAAATAAAATAATAATAAATAAATAGAAAATAACATATAATTAAAATGGGAAAACTATGACCGAAAATTCATGGTTTATGCAATTAATTTCTCATGGGCTAGCTCATAGTCCATACATGATTTTGTAGCTTTTTATTTATTTATTTTTTATAGTACAATAATCTTCTTTTCAAACAACATGATGTATAAAGATTGTTTGTTTATTCCAGAGTGAAACTGGTATTGATAGTTTTTATTTGATAGTATTGATATGGTTTTGGTCAAATCACTGGTAACTAACATCAATTACCCTGTAAAAAAGCAAGTAAATAATAAATAAGTAAATAACTTGTGTTTATGAGATCCATCAGCGAGTTGATTGGTGAGTGTTGTGTAGTCACTCTACTCATGACTTTGCAACATCCCTCTCCTAGATATTTCCATAATTGAAGCTGTGAACTTGTTATGTCGTGAGCTGTTCCTCTCAAAACTAGTTTTGGCCTCCATTCACATTAAATTCAGGAAATATAATTCATGTTTTATGAATTACGGCAATGAATGACTGCAGTTTTTTATATAGTTCTTCCTGTTAATAGTATTTAATATGATACTTCACCACTGTTGTGCTGGCATGGATGGTCAAGGCGCTCGTTAAATTGATGGCTTATGGCAATTATGAATTTTGCAGGAAGCGAGAGCTCTTCTTGGAAGGTTAGAATACCAAAGAGGAAACATAGAGGCTGCTCTTCGTGTCTTCGAAGGCATTGATCTCCAGGCTGCTATTCAGAGATTTCAACCTTCTGTTACTGAAAAAGGAACTTCAAGAAAAGGCCGCTCTCGATCAGACTCAAATGTTGTATCCCAGCACGCTGCCAGCTTGGTTCTTGAAGCAATATACTTAAAAGCAAAGTCCCTCCAAAAGCTTGGTAGACTTAGTGGTATGTGCCTTTCCTTATTATCTACATTTAATGAGTTTGAACTTTTGAAGTTAGATTATTCTTGCATTTTCATGGTTTGAAATATCAATTTTAAGTAAAATCTATTATTTTATTTCTGTTCCTCGAAATTTATACTGTTCTTTTTGCAGAGGCTGCCAGTGAATGTAAAAGTGTGCTTGATGCTGTTGAGAGGATATTCCAAAATGGGATACCAGATGTTCTAGTAGATACCAGATTACAGGAGACAGTAAGCCATGCAGTGGAGCTCCTTCCAGAGCTTTGGAAGCAGGCTGGTTGCTATCCTGAAGCCATGGCTTCTTATAGACGTGCACTTCTTAGCCAGTGGAACCTGGACAATGACTGTTGTGCGAGGATTCAAAAAGCATTTGCTGTGTTTCTACTTTACAGTGGAGTGGAAGTTGGCCCTCCTAGTTTAGCTGCCCAAGTTGATGGCTCCTATGTGCCGAAAAATAATCTCGAAGAAGGCATTCTACTCTTCATGATTCTAGTGAGGAAATTTCACCTTGGTATTGTCCAGTGGGATCCATCAGTCATGGAACACCTCACATTTGCCCTGTCTCTCTGCAGTCAAACTTCTGTTTTAGCAAGACAGCTAGAAGAAATTATGCCTGGAATATACAACCGCATCGATCGCTGGAATACTTTGGCTCTTTGCTACTGTGGGTCAGGACAGAACAGAACTGCATTAAATTTGCTCAGGAAGTCTTTACACAAACATGAACAACCTGATGATTTGATGGCACTGTTATTGGCTGCTAAAATCTGTAGTGAGAATTCACTACTTGCAGCTGAGGGAGTTGGATATGCTCAGAGGGCAATCAGCAATGCTCAGGAAATGAATGAGCATTTGAAAGGTGTAAGTCTTCGGGTTTTGGGACTATGTCTGGCAAAACTAGCTAAAGTTTCTTCCTCTGACTTTGAGAGGTCTCAACTTCAATCTGAAGCTTTGAAGTCATTAGAAGCTGCATTAGTTTTGGAACCCAACAATTCTGACCTAATATTTGATCTAGCAGTTCAATACGCAGAGCATCGAAATTTGAAAACAGCTTTGCATTTTGCCAAGAAGTTCATTGATGTTACAGGTGGCTCCATATTGAAGGGATGGAGACTGCTTGCTCTGGTTTTATCAGCTCAACAGCAATTTTCAGAGGCTGAAGTGGTCACAGATGCTGCTTTAGATGAGACTGCAAAATGGGAACAAGGTCCTTTGCTACGATTGAAAGCGAAGTTACGTATCTCCCAGTCGCTACCATTGGATGCCATAGAAACTTACCGTTACCTCCTTGCTTTGGTTCAAGCACAACGGAAGTCCTTTGGACTTATGAAAAGTACTTCTAAGGTCAGTTTTTGCACCTTTTATATGGTTAATGAGTGCGTGCACACACACACACACATATATATACATATACATACTGGGATGTTGAAATATTTTCGTATAATAATGAGTTGTCATGAATTTTCAACCTAGGCTATGAATGTGCCTGAGCAGTAAATGGTGCAATGAGCTTCCAAAAATTGTTCACTCATGTAGTATATTCTGGTTCCTAGATTAGTTCATTTGAAGAGCATTTTGACATAGGTACTCCAGTAGTTGACTTGTGATAAAACAGTTTAATATTGGGTTCCCTTTATTCTATCAGTTGTGCAAATTGCAATCTTCTGTGCTGTAATTCCTTTAATCCATTCCATAGAACCTAAACAGAAAAGATAGAGTGGGATCTGATATCATAATTGAGGTTTCATCATTTGAATTATTTTTGGAGACTGGATTGCATGAGTTCTTGGAGAGTCAGTAGAAGGGCTGGCTACTTATCCAAAAAAATGGGGCAATTTTGTTGGCTAATGTCAACGAGATACGCTGTAGGACTACCCAGAAAATAAAAAGAAATAAATTGTAAACAGTCAGTTTGGGTTTTTATGCTATTTCTTAAGATTGATACTTGCTGGTCAACTGTATTGCTCGGTCTTTTCCCAAAGAAGAGAGAGAAAAAAAAAACTGTATTGCTCATGATTGTTTTTGTCATTTTATGTTATGTGATTTCAGGAGGAAAGTAGTGGCTTTGAAGTTTGGCATGGTCTTGCAAATTTATATTCTAGTCTTTCACATTGGAAGGATGCAGAGATCTGCTTGTCAAAAGCCAGAGAGTCGAAGGAATACTCAGCTGAAGCCTTGCATACAGAAGGTAAGTAACAGATCTCTACATTAGTTTAAGGCTAGTGGCTAAGGCCCAAAACACTCTCATGATAGCTTACATGACTGTTTGGATTCAAGTTCTTTAAGAAGTGGGGCTACCTACATAGGGCAAGCTTATATTGATTTTGTGCCTAGATCTTATAGAATGGTTTATGTGCTTGAAGGTAGCCAAGCATATTATGGTCACGTCCCTCCATTATATTATTTAAAAAAAAAAAAAAAAAAAAAAGAGCAACATTGACAAAGCAAAACGATCTCTACATTAGTTCTGCCAAAGGACCTTCAGCACTGGTGTCACTCTATTTATGTCTGCTCTATAATGGGTTGCTTTCCTAGGAATTGAAATTCATAACAATTTAATTTGGATGACTTGGACAAAAAGAACTAGCATAGTAAACCATACAAGCCCTTGTGGAATCTATATCTTACACTTTATTTAAAGGATATTTTTTTGGGTAATTCACCACCTTTATTTATTGTTAAATCTCAAATGTGTAATTTTCTGTGGAATGAAAAAAGCTTCTTGACAGTTGACATAGTTTTGGATACTTATATTTTAAAATTTGAGTAATGTACTTCACCTTTTAACCTTGCTGAAAGTCCTGAAAGAGAGAACAAAACTTGGAGATCCATGGTGGTTATATCATCTGTTGGTAAACATAAACAACAGATTTTGAAGCAAGTATTGATCCTTGATATGTATTTTTTCTCAAAAACTTTTTTGCATTTGTGAAGTTGATGTTGAGGATATCTGGAAATATCTTTTGAATAGGAAACAGAATATTTGTTATTTTCTATTGTTTGCATTTATAAGATATTGTCACAATTTTATTATCCTGATTTAGAAGCTTTTATTATATGATACTATTATCAAGAATAAAACAGGAAGTTACTCATAAATGAATTGCACCTATGAGTAGATCCCAAACTGAGGTCCATAATAGTTGCACCCACATGTTTTACCTTTTTATGTGATTGATCATAGTTTGCAAAAACAGGCTTTGCCCTAAGAAACAATATGAACAAGCTAGCCCAAAAAGAAAAGGTCAGCCTTTAACCATGTGGTCTAGTGGTACACTTCCCATGCTCTTAGTTATAGACCTAAGGGATCAACTAGGGACTACTTATAAAGAAGGGAAATATCAAACTGTCATTACAGCAAAGTTTCTAATTGCTATTTTTATCTCTAACAGGCATCATGTTTGAGAGACAGGGACAGATCCAAGAAGCTCTTGGCACCTACGTAAATGCTCTTTTACTAGAACCTGCTTATGTGCCCCCTAAGATTTTGATTGGTGCCCTCTTGTTGAAGATGGGCTCCATGGCTTTGCCAGTTGCAAGAGGCCTACTTGCAGATGCCTTGAGGATAGAACCTACCAACAGAACAGCTTGGTATTACTTAGGCCTGGTCCATAAGGATGATGGCCGTATAGCGGATGCTACAGATTGCTTTCAGGCTGCAACCTTGCTCGAGGAATCTGATCCAGTTGAAAGCTTTGGCTCCTTAATTTGAGTTTCCACGTAGCAAAGTTGATTGAATTGTTCTCTTCTCAATTTGCTGCAGACTTGATGAATTTTGAGCAAATATTAATTTTATTTGTCCATGTACATTGTGATCTAACACATAACAGTGCAAGCTTATAGATCAACAGCAAGATGCATGAGAATCATGTGAATCAGATGCCTGGATGATTGCAGAAAACTTCTTTGCTGGAGAGTTATTTATGTTCATTACCAGGAGGATTGTTGAGGCAAGAAGCAAAATGAAAGAGAGAATCAGGACGGAGAAGCAAAGAAAGCCTGAGCAGAATCTGCTTTCTTGTAGACTTCTGTAGCAGATTATTAGAATTCCAACGGTACATTGGCTGAATTATTCACCAGTCTTGCTCGTCTATGTATATTTTTTATGCTGTTTTACTGGGCAAGTTGTGCTGAAAGATTTTATGCCGTTCATTTTCATCTTGATGTCACTGATGTATTATTAATTGTAAATTGAGTAATTCTATAGAAATCTGCCAATTTTGTTTTTATTAAATTTGTGCTCCAGATTTCAATTTCTGATATGCTTTATATGATGATGGATCAGTTACTAGTAGCTATGAATATGCCAGCTTAAACAACATAAAGTATCAATGACAGCATTTGTTTTTAGTTATAAATTCTCCTTTTCATCTCTTCGCTCCCTGTCGAAGTTTCATAATGCTTTTCCTTCCTTTTCCCCTTTCCTAGTGTCCTCATTTTTCATGTTTCATTTTTTTTTTTTTTTTTGCATGTTCTTATCAGCTTTTCTATTGTATGTGTTTAGAGAATATTATTACATTCATATTGTCTTCTACATATTGATAGTTATATTTTATTTAGGAAAAGCGAGGATTCAGAAAGGTCGTACAACTGTTGTTATCAATTATAAAGCGAGAAAAAAGTTATCGATAAATTAGTGGATATCGAAAAGCTCTCCTACAACATGCCCTCCGATACTTGAGTCCTATGTATCCAATTCCTATAAGTGAACGGCACCCTGGTTGCATAGGTGAATCTGATCTAGTTGAATGCTTCAACTCTTTATTTTGGATTTCCGCCTAGGAAAGTTGATTGAATTGTTTTCTTTTTGTTTCAGTGTGGACTTGAGGAATTGTGAGCAAGCATTAAATTTTATTTGTCCATACTCCATGTAATCTAACTGATCATAATAAAGCAAGCTCATCGATCAACAGCAACATGCATGAGATTTATGTGGATTAGATTAGATGATTGGATTATTGTAGAAATTCAGTACCATAGAATTGTAATTCACTAGTTATTGCATATGCTTGTCAAATCTTAAAAAAACCCAAAGGATATTTATATTCCTCGAACTCCCCTAATGGGGATGAATTGTAATTTTGTTGGCAATATGTCCATACTGGTTTAAATTCAGCTCGGCCCAAGAATTTGTTGATTCACCATGAAATGATATGCCCATTTGTTCTTCAAAAATTCTGGCTTTTTAAAAAAGGAATAAAAAAATTAGGGAATATAGAATTTCCACAATAAATGCAAATACCTTTGATAGAATTTTCGAATAAAAATTCTTATTATGCCAAAAAAGTGGATTTTGGTTTAAATCATTAGTCGAAATAATTAAAAAATTCTATTGACACATTTGATTAATTAATCGTTTCACAATTAGTTAAAGAGAGCCAAAAAAGGATCTTTCGTGTATAATCTTGCATAATCTTGAATATTATCAATTCCGGTATGTAGACCAAATAATACAATGCAAGCAAAAGTTTCTAGATTTATGGAGATATAAAATAACTTATAAGTTATCATGCTTACATATCGATGGTAGTAGTAGCTACAACAAGAGTTGAATATGCAATAACAATTCAAGGACACATACTTATAAGAAAACTAAGTTCCCACTCATGACCCATGCAACAAGCTACACTAAGTAAGAAGTATAGAACAATTAGCTCATAAGGATTGCCTCGAAATTGCTCCACTTCCGTTTTCGCTTTACGTAAATGAGCCTGTGCTTTTGCAAGCTATTCACAAAGGTACAGCTAGTCCATGAATAGCCAACTATCGCACTATAAAAATTTGATAGGTTCGATCTATGGTTATTTTCTCCTCCTAAAAAGATCTACCTTTACACTTATTTTTATTGTTTTTGACCCATTCAGCTTTTTTTAAGCGTAAGAGTAGGTGGTTGTATCTGTTTATATGATGGAAAATTGCATCTTTCACTACAAGTAGGTTGCGACTCCTTGGATACGAAAATAATTATGCATCATTCTCATATTGATGGTAGCATCAAGGTTTGCTAACTAGTAGGATCAATTATGCCTTTTGTAAAAAAAAATTTAAGGCACCTTCGGATCTCTAGATTCATTAGAAGATCCTTTCAATTGGCTAGAATTCGTTACTTGAACGAAATTAGATCTTCTAAAATCATATCGAATTTTGACATACTTACTAAGGTAATGATCAATAGTTGGTCCAAGAGAATGATTAGCCACATTGGGACTAAGATACGCCCTAACATGAGGGAATAATAAACATTTGATAATCTCTCCTTTGACCAGGATAAAAGATCCCATTGAAGTAGCTAATCCTATGCATATTATATGCATAATGCCTCCTTGAAAGAGAGATGTCCTAAACCATTAGATGGTAGGGGTACGTTTACTCGACTGTATGGTCATGCCTAAGGGCATATTGGTCGAAGTAGATTTTTTTTTTTTTTTTATTAGTCAAAACCCCTTCCTAAACTATATATGCTTCTTCCATTGTGTCCAATAGGATTTGAACCTATACCGAAGGTTTAGAAGACCTCTATCCTATCCATTAGACTACAGACTGATAGGGGGGCTCATAAGTGATGGAGTATGTAGTTTAATTCGATGTAAAGCCACTTAAAGAAAGCTTTTTGGTGGATTAGTCACATTATGTAGAATATCCTCATTCTCGATAGTTACATACAAGTCTAAAGAGCATAGAAAGGTAAGATGACCACGACTTCAATAGGTACGTGGTCAAAGCCTTAGTCTCTAGATTCAAGGCATCTCGATTCAATTAAATGGGAAGACAGTTTCTCAATTTGAATTTTTAAAATTAAAATTTTGAAAGTGGTCTTTCCCTTACTGGTTTTATGACTACTATAGACAAAGATGATGATTACTCCCAATCTTTAATCAATCCATGTTGATGCTAGAAGAGCTATTTTGACTAGCTACCCGAAAGATGAAATATGACTATTGAAATTGCATTGTACATCCAAAATAAGCCTAAGAAGACATGATCGGGAAGGGGTTTTGATTGATAAAAAAAAAAAAAAAAGAATCTACTTCAATCGATATGCTATTAGACATGGCCATACATAACATAGAAATCACACTTGAAAAAGATGGACAATTAGCTAAAGTAGCAGGTGTTGTAGCAAAATTGATTACAAAAGAGGGGAAATCGGCTACATTAAAATTGGCTTTTGAAGAGGTCCATTTGATATTTAAAAGTTGCTTCGCAACAGTTGACCTAGGGAATGTTGGTGTGAACTATAAAAGTTTGGGTAGAGCTAGATGGAAAAGTTGGCTATGTAGGCATCCGATAGTAAGAGGAGTAGTTATAAATGTTGTAGACCATCCCTATAGGGGTATTGAAAGGAGGGCCCCAATTGGTAGAAAAAAAGCTTGCAACCCCTTAGGGTTATCCTACTAGTATAGACATGTATGACTTGCCCCTCTATGCCTTGCACTAATGATTCCTCTTGCATTATGACCTTTACTACAATGATATTGTCCATAGATAAGCAACGGCTAACTTTATACTAACAGTCGTGGTAATACAAAGGATGCAAGCATTATTCGAAATGGTTGAGTATAAAGTGTTTGTAGGTGGCAATGAACTGCTAGTTTTTAGATACAAGATATTCATCCTAGTCATTATGAGCATATTCGTACCTTTAATACGTCTGGAGGAATCAATATTGGATTTATTGGATTCTTAAGAATTCATATGAGAATTGGTCTAGGGGAGTCTCTAGAAAGCCCTTTCTTTCATGATTCATTTTCGGCACCAATCTTATAATTTATTTATGTGGATTGAAGAGAAAGGGGGCTCAGCGTTGTCTTTGTTGGATAGAAAAGATAGCAAAAGATAACCCTGAAATATTCTTTATACTAGATTAGAATCCTATTGGTAGATTGGTTGAATTATTCAGCAGTCGTGCTCATTTATGGATTTTTTAATTCTGTTTTGCTAGGTTAATAGTGTGAAAAGATTTTGTCATTTATTATCTTAATGTTATTGAATTATTTACCCAAGCCGTTACCAATTTCTAATCTAAAAGGGAATGTCACGATGTAGGGATCCATATATAAGTATATTGGTAGCCTAATAGCATGAATATTAGCCTTATAACAAGATAAGTTGTAATATGTAGTGCATCTAGCCAAATATATATATATATTGAAGTATTGATTGTATATTGAGTAATCTTATATGATTAGTACTATAAATGAATCAAGTCACTTGCAAACTACTTAAATTGAGCTTTACTCAAGCTTAATTCATAAATAAGCTAAGTTTGAACTCAAAACAAGACTCGCTTATTTAAACGAGTTAAGTTCAAACTCTTGTTTGGATTTACGAGTCAATACATTACATTGAAAATCATATTATATTAGAAAAATCTAATATGAGAATGTCTTTAATATAACTAAAGAATTATATAAAAATAAATAAATATTCAAAAAAGTTTGAATCAATTTTGAGTTTTAATTTAAACTTAAACTTGAGCTTGAATTCATTTAAGCTTATTTATTTAAATAACCTGAAGCTTGGGCTTGTTAAAAACAAAAAAAAAAAAATGAGGCAAATGAGCTTGGCTTACTTGTCTAAACAAGCGAAACTCATTTATCTAAATAAGCCTAAGCTTGTATTTTAAATTTTTTAACGAGCTCAAGTTTAAACATGTAATTTTTAGACTTAGTAAAATTCAATTTAGATAGAGTTTAATAATTTTTAAACAAGCTTACCCTAAGCCATCAAAAGCCTGACTTAGCTTTTTTTATTTAAGGCCCTATGTATGATGCTAATATTTTTTGTTGACTTTTCAGTTTTTCTTAAATGTGTGCGACGCTTTTATATGCAAGATGGATCAATTATTAGCAACTATAAATATCCTGGAATGGCAGCATAAAGGACAGAAGGAATTAAAAAAAAAAAAATTGGCATTTTGCTTTAAGTTGTAAAATCTCCTTATTCCTTTCCTCCCTCCCTCTTTCATTCAACTTTCCTTCCTTTTCCCCTGTCCTAGTGTCCTTTTTTACCTATTCTTACTAGTTTCCTTTCTTTTGTTTCTCATCTACGGGAGGATGTTACCATAACGCCTTGACTTTTCCGGTTCTTCCTAAATTTCTAAAATAAGCATGAGTGGGCATAGTTTTCGATACTTGTATTTTGAATATCGAATTGTTTGTTTGGGATAATATCGTGAATAATATCTCAACTTTAGTCAAAAGTTGAACTTATTATGAAAACTTTCAATTTGTGAAATTTAATATTTAATTAAAACTTTTTATATAATTATCATTATTCGTTTTGTTTAATTACCAATCAAAATGAGACATATTGTATATATGTATAGCAAGTAATAAAAATGAAATAAAAAGTTTCAATTAAATATCAATTTTGATAAATTAAAATTTCACATAATAAATTGAACTTTCAACCATTAATTCCTTACTTTTCACTTCTTTGCCAAAAGGGGAGTGAGGAGCTCTTCTCAAGAACTCCATCCCCTTGTTTCATTTCAATTTAATTACCATTGCGAAATGGGGCTGCCGCTGTAGAGAAGAACCAATTCAGCTCAGGTTTATGACGAAGCTTTCGTTATTTTGGGCTTTGTTGTCGAAATTTCCCCTAACATGGAGAAAATCACGAAGTATTTGCTTCTATGAAAGAATGCTTGACTTTTTAAACTCATTCAAAAGCGCCGACACTGAAAGTGTTGTAGGAGAGAACGAAACTTAAGAAATTCGTGGTTACATCATCAGTTGGCGAATCCAAACAACTAACTTTAAAGCCTTTAGGGAATCCTGATACGCATTTCTTCTCAAAAATATCCTTGAATTTGTTAATTTGATTCTAGTGAAATCTAGAAATTTCATATTTGTTATTTTCTATTGTATGCTTTTGGAAGATACAATTACATATAGACAGTAATGGTTCTTCTTTATATAAAAAGGTAAGAATCGTATTTAAAAAGCTTGTCATATATGCTACAATTATCAATATTAAAACAAGTAGAATCTTATTCATAAATGAGGATAGGACCTACCAATTCCAATTGAAAGCTTCAGTTCTTTATTTTGAATTTCCACCCAGCAAAGTTGATCGAGTTGCTCTCTTCTCCCTTCAATGCAGAGTCGATGAATTGTGAACAAAACGTCAATCGTATTTATCCATGCATAGTGTAGTACGACACGTAACAGAGCAAGAGATATTCGGAAGATTGTAGATTTGTCTTTGTCGGTTGGTTATTTGAGTTCCTCACTAGGTCGATCTTTCCATGATTGGAGAGCAAAAGGAAGGGAGGCGAGAAACAAAATAAAAAAAAAAAAAAAAAAGGAACCGGGACCGGAGAAGCACAGGTAGGAACTGGAAACTGGAAGTGTAATAGAATTAGTTTTCTTATAGGTACTATGCCGTGAAACCAATGGGTGTATTAATTTCGATGCATGGTCATAGCGAGGCGTGAACAGGCAAGGCTCAAAACTAGCTAATTAAGCAAAATATCATAAATACGGTTTCCAAAATCTCGCAATATAATCAGATAAACATGGGTCTCAAAACGTAAACAGAAGTTTTAACAGGGAAGGTCTTCAAATACGAACTGGAAATCCTACTATCTGGATCTAATAACCAAAGTATCAGAGTCATGTAGCAGTGTCTCTAACCTAGGCAATCCTAATCTTATCCACCATATCTATCACCATGCCCTCACTCAGCGTAAAAATATCCCAAGTAGTCAAATCAATCATAGTCCTCGTAATCACCTAAAATGAAAAGTCCCGAAAGGGTGAGCCATAATGCCAGTGTATAGCTATTACATGCAAACATAAGCGAATGCCATACTGCATACATACCTAGAATTTAATGCTAAAGAGATCTGCTGGTCCACTGTGGAGGCCGAGTACCGTCTTGTTCCTTTGAAGGAAATGGTCCAATTACGTCATCCTGGGAGATTCCTTCCACCATAGGGTCAAGCCTCAAGAGTCTTGCATGACTTCACTTCCCAAAAAAAAAAAAAAAAAAAAAAAGATTTAATGATATAAATATATTGAATGGATTGATGAGTACCATATAAATATTAATAAAATTTTGACATATAATAATAAATAAACATATTTTTTAAAAAAATACAAATCATATCATGTATAAAAGTTTTTATAGTATTTATATACTACTCATTGATCTATATGAGGTATTAATACTATTGAAGCATTTCTCTCACTTATTTATAGTTTTCTTAACTTCATTATTCTAGAAGTACATTTAGGGTTCGGGCTACAGGGTGAAAGGTGAATCCATACTCCACATCAGAAACAAAAGAAAGGAGTTGTTGCTACTCCATACCTAGTTTACTTTTTCTATAGAGACAATTGTATGTTGGCATCCATGGTGCAGTATATCCTTAGAAAGCCAAATTATTCAAACTATTGAAGTAAGCTAGGATCTTCAATGCCATAGCCATGTATGTGAGATTCAACATTTCAAAGATGGAAAAGATGAAGATTAGCCATAGGATAATGTCCATATAAAGTACTTAAACTCACACCTTCATAGCTTTGGAGAGCAAGTTTATACTAACTTTGGAGAATGCTTTTCTCTTGTTGTTTATATTATTTTCTTGTTCTAGTTTTTACATTTCATCACCTTTCATTGCAAACTTTCTACAAGCTTGAACACCCCCCGATATGTTCACTCTTATCTGCTTTTGGTGTAGTGTATCAATTGTACAAGTGAATCTGGAGTGGAGTAACAACTCTTGGAAATTCTAACAATAGAGGAGACTTGTAGAAATTTGGTTCTTTTGTACGTGATGGATGGTGTAATATAAACAAAGTGACTCTAAAGCCAGACCTAGTTAGAAGACCGCACTTCATCTAGATGACTCAAGCAATGATTATTTATGTGATGCCCTAGTAAACAGATTGGTGCCATTGCCCTCCATTATCCATAGCCATGTAGTTTTCATTTCTTATAAACTCATGTCAATTGTAGCTAGAGGTTGGCTATGGGTTAAATGGGCGGAGCTTATTTGGCTCGTTTTTAAATAAGTCAGAAAACCTTGGCTTTTACCTATTTAAAAAGTGGGTTAAACGGGCTCATCTATGGACCAAAAGTATAAATATATTAAACAAGCCGATCCAAACAGGCCTATTTTGACTTGCGAGTTAAACGGGTCGAGCTCATTTGACTTGCTTTTAAATACGCAAAAAAAACCTTATCCCAAACCCATTTAAAAAGTAGGTTAAACAGGTTAACCTATAGGCTAAAGCTCACTTGCACACATCTATTGTAGCATTAAAAGACTCGTGTTTATATGTTATTAGGTTAGTTATTTCATTTCAAAGTCACAAAACTACAGTCCAAAGCTTACTTGCACACCTTTATTGTAACATAAAAAAACTCATGTTTATATGTTGTTAAGTTAGTTATTTCATTTCAAAGTCACAAAACTAGTAGTATATTAGATTGAAAATGGTGACTAATTGGTTTTAGTAAAGAATAATGCGAAATCTACATGTTTGTGATATGGCTTTATACAGCAAAAATCAAGGAAGTTAGTTCAGGATTTAGGCAAATCTAATGTTAATGGTTTAATTAGTGGTTAGATAAGTGCACTCCAGATTTTTAGGATTATTAATATGTTAATATCTTCCTATTAGTTAGTTGACATTTTTCTAATATATTTCCTATTTTTCCGTTGCATCTTATTGTATTTAAACTTGATTGGATTAATAAAATTATTATTAGAGTTCTTCAATTCAAACACATTCCAAATACAACCATTGGTATCTGAGCCCTCTTCTTAAGGGATCTATTTTATCTGAGTGAAAGAGATCCAACACATACTAAATTCAACACCAAATCTACAACTTGAGTGAATGGCTTCTAAAAGCTTCTCTCCAATTCCTCTTCCTGTGGATAATGGAGAAAACGATCAACCATGGGCTTTAAAGATGATCGCCTATTTGCAGGCTTAAGATCTTTGGGAAGAAGCAAATCAGGAACTTGAAATCTACCACTTCATGAAATCCCACAATGCAACATATTAGAAATCATTAGGAGAAGTCAGCTATGAAGTTTAAGGTTAAGACCTATCTATTTTCTACTATTTTTGAAAATTTACTTATCAAAATCATGAATTTAGAGACAACCTTTCAAATTTGGGAATATTTGAGGTATAAGTTTCAAGGCAATGCAAGAACAAAAAATATGCGAGTTTTGAATCTTGAGAGAGAATTCAAATTACATAGGATGAAAGACTCTGAAACGGTTAAGGAATATGTAGATAAGTTGATAGAAATAGTCAACAAGCTAAGGCTCCTTGGTGAAAACATGTTTGATAACAAAGTGGTAGAAAAAATTCTTGTGACCCTAACGGAAGGGTTTGATGCTAAGATTTCTACTCTAGAAGAAATCAAAGATCTAACTGAAATCACATTTTTGGAGCTTCTTAATGTAATGGAAAGCTCATGAACACAAAAGAAAGATTAGAGAAGAAACAACCACAAAGGTGCTATGTAAGTGAAGTTGGATGCTTAAGATTCTGGTAGGGGTAAGAAAAAAAAATTGGAAAAGGGGTAAAGACAAATTGGGAGCTAAAAAAGAGATTTCGAGCAATTATGGTGCGAGCAATTGTGGTGCAAGCAATAGTGGAGCCAAATACTACAAAGGATCCTTACATCCTCTTTGCCAACACTGTAGTAGATCAAATCATCCCTACTTTAATATTGGAGTAGACCTGATTCAAAGTGCAACAAATGCAATCAAATGGGAAATATGGAAAGGATATGCAAAATCAAAGTGAAGTAGTAGGAAAATGAAGCTTGAGCTATGAATCAAGAAGAGGAAGAGGGGCAGTTGTTCATAGCTTCCTATTATACTTGCAGTAGTAAAGTAGAAACTTGGCTAATGGACATCGGATGCACAAATCACATGACCAACAATGCTAAACTTTTAAAAAATATTGACAAATCATCAATTTCCAAGGTGTGAGTTGGAAATGGTGAATACATAGTTGTCAAAGCTAAGGTTCAGTGGTAATTGAAACTCTTTTAGGAGCTAAAATTCTTCATAATGTCTTATATGTTCCTAAGATTGATCAAAATATGTTGAATGTTGGTCAATTACTTAAAGAAGGTTTTAAAGTCTATTTTGAAAATAAAATCTACATAATTAGAGACTCAAATGGAAAAGAAGTGTTCTTAGCAAAAATGAAGGACAAGGGATTCTCACTTGATCCTATGGAGTCAATGCCATTGATCTTTGGCATAAGAGACTTGGTCACTATCATCATTCGGCACTTCTTACCATTAAAAAACATGAAATGGTGCAAGGATTAGACTCTTTAGAAGAAAAAATTTCATCCTACAAGACTTGTTAGTATGGAAAACAAAGAAGACTTCCTTTCCCACAAAAAGCTTGGGGAGCCTCAAGAAAGCTTCCATTAGATCACACAAATATTTGTGGACCTTACAAGACTCCATCATTTAATGCTAGCAAATACTATGTTGCCTTTATTGATGATTTGACCGGAATGTGTTGGATTTACTTTCTTAGGTTTAGATCTGAAGTAGCAACAGTGTTTTCAAAGTTCAAAGCTTGGGTAAAAAACCAAAGTGGTTGTAAAATTGTTGTGTTGAGATTTGACAATAGCAAAGAATATACCTTGAGTCAATTCAACAAATTTTGTGAGGAAGTAGGCATTGAACATCAATTTACAACTCCATATACTTCACAACAGAATGGAATTAGTGAAATGAAGAATAGAACCATCATGGAAATGAATTATTGCTTACTACATGAGAAGAATCATTAAACAAAAGTTTCTAAGCAAAAGGGACAAACATGACTATTTTCTTGTTAAATATACTGCTAGCCAAAGCTGTTCAAAATCAAGCTTCCTATGAAGCTTGGTGTTGTTAGTCAAATTCTGTATAGAATGTTGATTCCTAAAAGAAGGAAAGAAGTAAGGTTATAGAGGGTGTTAGGGCTAGTCTGGCGTAGCTACTTTAATGCCTAAGTCAGACTTGTTTTAGTAGAAGAAAGTAAGTAAGCAAGCAAGCTTTAAGAGTGTGTAGAAAGTTCTTACAGTGGTGGTACTCCCATATTTATAGGTGTTTGTTTGGTAACCAAAGTGATAGGTGCATATTTATCTTCACTTAATTAATATATATTTATGCATTTAATAGTGCTTTTATTATGAGTTATGCTTAAAAATCATGAAAAATGTAATTTTCTTGGTCAGTTATATAAATAGTGAAAAAAAAAAGATCAAAATATGACTCAAATAGCTGTGTATAAACTCATGTGTTCATATTATGATTGTATGCCTTTTTATATGTAAGTTTATGCAATTTATAAAAGAAAGAATCATTTAATTAGCTATTTGGCCATGTTCTCAAGGGCACACACTTGGATCAATTACTTATGCTTGGTTTTCATTAATATGAGCTCATTGGTTCTCTCCATGTTACTATTTTTGTAGCATATTTTCCTAGCAAAATCGAGTTCTTGTTCTCCAACCAACACATGCAGTAGCATATTATAGTTCAATCCGAGCACCAAATAAAGCATAAATGAATCAAGATATACTATTGAGCAGTTTGGATCCCATGTTGGAGATGAAAAGATACACACATGTGGCCTTACTTGAGCTTCTTTACTTGAACAAACAACAACAGCTCATAACCTTTGCTTGAGCCGAAACTAAATTAATACTAGCTCCAGAACTTCAAGCCCATGTCATTTCTTTTTGTTGGGAAACAAGCAGCAAGCTAAATCAATCTCTTCATCAGCTTGCAACAGAGTACCAAGCCATGCAACAACTCCACTTGATAAGAGAATCCAATCTAAGCTCCATTTTGCACTTGTCTTGTCTTGGACTTAATTGTAGTACATGCTATAAGTAACAAAAGATTGTGTACTTAAGGATCTAATATGATACAACAGCCTCCCGAGTTTTTGTCCTAGCAATTCAGTAACCTCTAGCCTCTTCTTGAGCTAAAACCAAATTGGAACAGTAGCTAACTTGACTCTTTAGGAGAGGAGTGTTGTTGCACAATGAGTCTACAGGCTCTTTAGAATAGTTGGAGTGGAAATAGCAGCAAATCAAGTAAAGCCAAGCTATTATGGAACTCCATGCGATCAAATATCAGTGGCTACTTGAATTTATCCAAGAGACGAGCAAGTTGAGACAGAACAACTCCACATATGCCCTAAGACCAAGTTAAAACCAAAACCAAGCCATTGATATTCATTAGCTATTTATTTATTTATTTATTTATTCTTGGTTTTATCTTACAATTCCTTGCAGAAAGTAAATTGTTCTTATTTCAAATTTCACCATTAGCTTCTTACTCTCTTTTGTTTTGTTTAACAGCTAATATGTGGAGCAACCAAATCAAACAAGGCCGAGGAGAGTAGCTACACTTTATATCTGCAGCGCACTAGTTTGGACAACAGTCGAGATGCTTTTGGACTTCAATTCTTGACAACTGAAAAGAGAAACTCTGATGCAGTAGCACTCCAAATTTCAACCTGTGTCAGCGGCTGAACTTGAAACTATCAAGCAATCCAAGAGCTCAACCTGATTCCAATATGACAAGCACTAAGCTGAAGAGCTCCAATATCAGCCAACATGGTTAGCAGCTCCTGAACTCCAATATCAACTGCCGTGTACTGAAATTCACAGCAGAGCACTTGAACTGGATAGCAGCTATAGAACAGCCTCTGCAGCAACTCAACAACAGTAGGCTATGGACTTATAATTTAGCAACCATGAGCTCCAAGTGCAGCATCACCCTTTAATCCAAGCAGCTCCAATTAGCTTGATAATTGTAGAACATTCCAAGCAAAATAACAAAAGTAGCATCAACAAGTCCAAACTGCAGGCTACGACATCTACTTAACAGCAGCTGACCGAGTCTCTAAGTTGAAATAAAAGCTGTAAACTTTCAATGACAGATGTGAACGTAAAGAATTCACATGGCACATTTAATCCAACTTGCAGCAGCCAATTCGTGTCTCAACTTCAACTACGACATCAACAGAACCCGAGTTGTAGCTGTTCGAGTTTCTTCTTCAATGCTCCATAACAAACGAACAGTTTCTTGTAAACATCAAGCCGATGTCCAAGAGCAGCAGACCATGTACTCTATTTAGTTGCAGTAGGGATTTTAGATCAAACCGACTAACAGCAGGCCATGATTTTCCAAGAGATCTACTGCAACAAGTCACGTGAACCATGCTGCAAAAAACAGGAACAGCAACTCCTTAGACACATGCTGCAGAAAATTGCAGCAGATAAGATGCTTCAAGAATCAACCGAGCACCTCCATTTGACTAAGCCAAGCAGCTCTATTTCTATTCAAGCCAAGACCAAGACTAAGCTAAGCTGCCGATGTTTAACTGCAGCAGACATGACCAAGCTATGAAATTCACTTGCGAAGCACAATTCAATTGAGCTGCCCAAGTCAATTGGGGGCTGGAAGATTGGAACAGTTAAACAAAGCATATGTTGACACCAGTACTGGACAGTAATTCAGAGAATACTGGTTGCTAATTTTTTTTCTTTTCTTTTTGGACTTAGACCATGTCGATGGAAGGCCCATGGGAAGGCCCATGGGATAATTAAAAAGCCCTTTGTGTAATTTTACCAAGAAGAGAAATTGTGTAAGGGGCAGCAGCTTTATGGTGGATACACGAACCAATCACTTGCATGAAAAGTGAAGAACACGTGGGGATTTTATGAAGAGAAAAATGAAAAGCTGCCGCGGGGGCTTGAGTCAGCCCATTTTTGGTGAAGAAAGCCCACAAGTAAACAAATGAGGAAATAGCGAACGACGAAAAGAAAAAAAAAAAAAAGGAGGAAAAGCAATACAGTAGAAGAGGATAGTAGGTTTACGCGAGAGGAAAATAGGAGTAGCATTTAGAGATAGAATAGTAGCTAGAGTTTATTTTTGGCTAGTATAGTTAAGAACAGAAATTTTATATTTGTTTTATTTTATTAATTTTAGTTTTTTTTTTTTTAATTTCAGGACTTTAAATCATTATATTTTAATTCACTAAAGACTATCGCAAGTTCTAAATAAATCGAGATTTACCGATTTTATATTAGGTTTTCAATTGAGGTGTTTCTTTTTCTTATTATTTCAATTTACATATATTTTGATTCATTTGGATTTTGCGATGTAATATTGTAATTAATTTATTTGGGTTTTGTATTGATGGATTTGATGAATTGATATTTTTTATGTATTATTTTGATATCGATATTGAGTATTTAGGTGTTTTTCTATTGTGTTTATCGTCCAGTTATTTAGTATTTGGCCATTACTTTTTAACTAGATAAAGTTATAGGATATTTGGAAGGGTTTCGATAACTCGTGTTGAATATAATTTGAATTTTTAAAAAAACTCGTCATAGGAATATACGGGTTTTAATTAAATTCATAAACTCATGTACTTAATGCAGTTACAAATATGGTTCGGGTTATAGGAACATGCTTAAACCATATTTCTAACTAGAATAATAATTTCAGTATAAGCGGATTATTAGTTATCCAATAATTATAGATAAATTATCTTAGCAGGTGAATTTATATTATAATTAGAATTTCGTTACTTCGAAAGGTAGGCAAGTTATAGTGAGTTTAGTTAAATCTTTTTTAATTAATTTCGAACATTGATTTGAGGCATCACATTTATTCACGACTCAAGGGTTACAACTTTTTATCTCCTGAACCCAAGACTCTCATAATGTAGCTAGAACATTTGATTTAGTATTTATCTTGTTATTTAGTTTTCACTTACTTTTAGTTCAATTATTGATAGCTTAGCTTAAGGAAAAACTTAAATAATTTAGTATTTAGCACCTAGCACCTAGCACCTAGCACCTAGCTTCTATAGATTACGACCTTGCTTAATATTTGTGCTATTTTCACGACTCAATATACTTGTCAATTCACACACTCACGTCAGTGAGTCAGTTAAGCAATAGGCAGTTCAACTACTTGAAACATATGGTAGATCCTCAATTTAGTCACATGTCGGAAGTCATGGGAAGTAGAGAGTTGTGTAGTTTAGTCTAATAATTGCTAAACTATTCATACCTTTATTCAAATTCAAAGTGTCGTATTAAGGTTGGCCGAGCTCTTTAGCCCATTAGATGGCTAGGATAAAGGTTCATTAGTTGTCAAAGTAGTTTGGTAGTGCAACCTTAGTGAAATAACATAAGTTAGCAAGCAATGTGCCAAACAGGGACTAAGGAGGATAAAAATCAACTATCATTATTTGCCCCTCAACTCTTATGGTCGAAGATTCAAGTGTAAGAGTAAATGAGCAATATGGTATTTTTCAACTCAGGTTAATAGGCAAACAATTCATGCCTATGTTTTCAGCTCACATGTAGTTGCTAAGCTCCCCAACACTTTGCTTGATATTTGCCATTAAATGCTGCATAAATTTCCAACTCAAGGGTTACAACTTTTCATTTTCCCACCTACTTATGTACTATATGCACTCACATGACAACTGTCAATTAGTCATCATTGCTCTGTATACCTTTGTAACTATCAACTACATTACATCTATGTAATTTCTGTCAATATACACATATCCCTCATTAAAGCTTTGTAATCAAATCACGTTTAGATCGTAATAACTGATGTGCATTCGAGCTCAGTTATTAAAAGGTTTTACCGTAGTGAATTAAATGAGTCCTTCAAAATATCGAAGAAAAGAGGATGGAATAGGGTTTAGTAAATTCTTGAGTTGCCCGTAAAGATATGACGCACCAAATGGACATTGCACAACCTAATCTCTACTTTGATATTATGCATAAAGTATAAACTAGGGTTATTCGGCACAATCCTTGTTAAAGTGATGGATAAGAGTGGGATATGAGAGATTTCACAATGAAATACTTAAAGGGTTTTTCATTAAAAGTGATAAGTGTTGCTAAAACCCTGTAAACATAAGTTATTTATACATAATGGCAGTTTCATAAATAAAATGAAGTAAAGGATACCTTAGTGGTAATCTTGTAAATATAAGATAAATATAAGGGTAATCTAATAAATAAAACATAAGTGAGAAGTCCTAATAACAAGATATAAACAAGTAAGCGGATGTGGTCTTTCGAGTAATGAGTTATTGAGCTAAGCTGGTGAGTTGTTGGGACTTTGATGACCTATTTTAAGCTGACCTAAAATTCTACCAACTTGTTTGTGCCAAACTACTAACCTGACCTGATTCAGCCAACTTAATGACTTGATTTTAGATAACCTACTCTTGATAACCTATCTTATTAAGCTCTCCAACAAATCTCTAAAATACGGATGAGCTCTTCAACAAGTCTCTACATTCTAATGAACTCTATAACAGATCTCCAAAACATGAAAAGCTCATAGTTAGGTCTTCAGCATAACTTAACACTTGGTAATTGACAACTATGTAGTTCATGTTCGTTTGGTTGGTTCCATGAAGCCCATCAATAACTTCTTTTAATTCCCAAGAAAGAGCATTAAATTCAAATAACACTTATAAAATCCCTCGAGGGCTACATCATACACTTTTTTGATCGCTCATCATCACAATACATTGTTGAATTTTAATGCTTTATTCTTTTTACTCTCAAACTGTTCTAAAAATTCTTGAATTCTCTAGTTCTTCTAAGTTCATTCACAACATTGTCAGGTATGGCTAGAAGTAGGATCTACTCTACTACCCCAGATGACTCTAAGGTCACTCCTTCTCTCTTACCCCCCACCCCCCTCCTAATGAGGTAACTAGATTGGCTTTGGCGTCCAATAGTTCAGTTGACAACACAATTGAAAGGTGGGAGAAGCTTGCTTGTATAGATGCACTATCAGTGGATGTCTACCCTGATGATGGAGAAGATAGAACTACCACCGGGTATTTATATAATAATGTCGCATACAATATTGATTCTCCAGATGGAATGGAGAGTAATGCCATTAGGAGACTTGTGTCTAAATATAACAAGTATTCTAAGGATCTTCTAATAGAGTGGAAACTTCATAAGCTTAGACAGGATGAGAGGGTATATTTTCCCATTGACTGTATGTTACATATATTTGAAGTACTTTGAGTTTGGTTTACATTTGCCATTTTTTTATTTCCAAAAAGATTTGTTTTAATTAATTCTGTGTCTTGTCAAGCATGTTCTTCCTAAACACCTATAGAATTCTTGTTGCCTTTGAGATAATTTGTGAGGAGCTTGAGGTTAGGGTTACTGTACAATCATTTAGATTTTTCTTTATAGTCAAATGGCAAGAAATGGGTGGTTTTGTGCAACTGCAAGACATTGTTGTAAGTTTATAGACAATTTGGTGCCATGATAAGTATATATTGGTTAGATCAAAAGTGGACCTTAATTTTTGGAATATTTAGTTAGAACCCATAAGGACTAAAGACATAAAACTTTTGCTGAACGGCACTTCTACTACTAAAATGATCTAAGATAGGTAGAATAATAAGATGTTCTACTGGGACATTGAGTGGATTGTTTAACATTATGAAAATGGTGAACCAATATTTTATAACAAAGAAGGTATGACCAACTCTTCTTATTATGCTGAGCCGAACTTCTATAAGGGAAGGGGGATCTTTAGCCTTTAAGCTTCACTTGCCATGGGTTTGTAAGTTTTATACTTTCTAATATTTCAAATTTTGATGCTCTTTTTTTCTATTGACATAGGTGTAAGAGAGGTTGACCCTAGGAAATTGCTAGCCTAAGCTAAGGCTAAGAAGCAAAAGCTTGACAAGTGTACTACCAAGGTTACCTCTAATAAGGGTATAGTATAGAAATAAGCCACAAAAAAACTAAGCTAATAAGAAGGAGACAACATAGCAAGGGAATGTTCCTAAGGTTATGCAAGATAAAGTACCATCCTCGTAAAAGAATACCATAGTCGAGAAACCAACTAAAGAATCCAATCAAATTACTATTCCCCATGTTGCTACCGAAACAACCCCTCTAGACACAATCGTTGCTAGCTTTGCATCAATAGAGTTGATGTCATTGCTAGACCCCAAGAAGAGGAAAGGGAAGGAGCTTACAGTAGACTCTTTAACTAAGGAAACTAAAGGCTTAAAGGGTGGTGCCAAAAAGACCCCTCAGGAGAAAGCTATCGGGATTACCTTTACCGAGTTTACTCCTCAGACTAAAGAAAGTTATTATTATGTGCCTTGCTGGAGCCACACTATTCTGAACAAAGATTCTGCTTTGGGAGATAGGACAAAGTCCTTAGCTCCATTGGAGGGGATCATTCTCCCCAAGGATAAGAATGTTTTGAAGAGAGATATTGATAGAATTGCTACCAAACTGTACAATGTAAGTTTCAGGTCACCTAATGTGATTTTAATTTGTAAAGCTTATGCGGTTATTATTTCTTTGCCTTTGCTTCTACATATTAGTAGCCATGTTTTGATGGTCATGGATAAGGTCGAGGAGGATATGAGAAAGGTAAGTATATTGTATTCCTTCATCTTAGTATATACAAGATTGAAAACCTATTACTTTATCACTTTGTCATTTCCGTGTAGAAGGTAGAGGAGGCTTACAACTCTTTTAAGGTGCAAACTAGTAGCTGAAAGTATAAGAATAAGGCTAAGATGAAACTTGAGAAGTTGCATGGAGAGCCCGTATTTGAGTAGAGAGCTCACATAGAGTTTTCTAAAGAGGTGATGACTCTAAAGACACAAAATGATGAGCTTTCAAGGAAACTCAACAGTTGAAGGATTGAATGCACAAAAGAAAGGAAAAATGCTACAGCTTGAGGTAGATTATTGCCTCAATGAGTGAGGAGAAGGATAGGTTAAAGGCCTAGATCAAAGACCTAGAGATCAAAAACTCTAAACTTGAAACTCAGGTGGCTAAGTTAGAGTAGGCATCTAAGGCCAAGCCTTTTGTGGAGGAAGCTTTAGAGATCGTCACACTTAGTCAGTGATACAAGAAGTTACTTTAAAAGAAGCTATTGGAAGGGGTGCAATTGGCTAAGGAGGAGATACTAAAAGTTCACCCTGATTATGAGCTCTCTTGCCTCGATTTGATCGATGTTGAGAACGATGATGGTAAGAGTGATGATGATGAAGAGACCGGTATCAAGGAAGGAGCTAAAGGTTAGGGACAAAGTAACAACCAACCTATCATTGTTGATGCCTCCTTACCTGTCGAAGGGCTTGCTTTAAAAGAAATCCCCTCTACTCTAAAGGATGTTCCTAGTGCTCCTACTAAAGTAATCAACGCTAGTCAAGATCCCAACCTTATCGATACCAAAAAGAATGCTGTCAATTAAGACCCTAACAATGTGAGTTGTACTAAGGAAAATGTTGTTGACCAATCATCTAGTTAATTTTTACTTTTTGTTTTAATCTTTTATCAGGTTAAGATATCGAACTTTTGGGTGTAGTTTTTCAACTTATTAAACTTCTACCAATATTTTTTATGCTCAACTTATAGTACATTTTATTTTACGTTCTTTAAGAAGTCAGCAATTCAAAATTTCATTAGAGAGGCTTTTCAAATTCATATCCCTATTTTGATTAGGGAGATAGTTACTTATCCGCTCATCCTTAGACATGGATAAGAAAACTTCACTAATCTTTTTAGATTGGAACTTATTTTGAACGTTCAAATTCATTAATTGAATTAAAATTTATCAAGGTTAGTCAAGCTCATTAACCACATTAGGTCGGAACTCTTTCAAACCAATTAAACTCATTGGTTGTTTTAGGTCAAAATTTAAGCCTGTTAATCATAATAGGTTAGAACTGTATTAATGTTAGCTTGTTCATCGTATAGGTTTAAACTATGTTATCCGTCAATCATAATTTGATCAAGATTAATTAAGGACATCATTAAAGATATATGGTAGATAAAAAAACAAGCATTTCATTTTAGCACAAATGAGGGTATTGCCTTACATAGTTTTTGAAATGAGTGTTGAATAACATAAACACACTATACTTTAGATTCTTAGCATTCCAAGCCCATGGGATGACTTGTTAACCTCTTTAGTTTGTAGGCTTTACTTCCTATGACCTCTCAGACTCACATTAGATCTTCCTACTTTGCAGCAAGCTTCCCTTGATTATCTGGTGTGCTCATTACTTACATCTTCCTACAAACCAAATCCCCTAGTCAGAAGACTTTATGCTCAACTTTCTGATTATAATACCTTGTTGCCCTAAGTTGGTAGTTAGCAACTCTAGCTCTTGTAATGTACTGAATTTCTTCTATAGTATCCAAATTGACTATAGGGTTGACCTGACTGGCCATGATGTCAAATCTTTGAGTGCGCAAATTAGGTAGTTCTAACTTGATTAGCACGATATCCTTTAATGCAAAGCCAGTGTGAAAAGAGTTTCCCTTATTGATGTCTTATTGGTGGTCTTATATCACTATAAGCTATTCAAGAGCTCGTCAGCCCGTTTCCCCTTTGCTTAATCAACTATTCGCTTCAAACTGTATGGTATGGTCTTATTGACGACCTTCACTTGCCCGTTGGTTTGGGGATGAGTTACTAAAGTGTAATTTAGTTAAATCCCTTACTTTTTACAAAAAGCTCGAAACTTATCATTATCAAATTGCAAACCATTATCACGTAATTATCATATAAGGGACTCCAAACCTTGTCAGAATAAAGTTTAATACAAATGACTCAGCCCTCTACTTAATAATTTTTGCCATTGCTTCAGTTTTTTCCCATTTGGTGCAACAATCCACTATAACTATTGTAAACTGCCATTGTACAACGGCCTTAGGGAAAGGCTTAAGTATATCCAATTCCTATTAAGTAAAGGCCAGGGATTAGTTAAGCTATGTAACTCATTGGAGGGTATATGGCTCAAAACTTCATGCTTTTGACATTGTGGGCATTGCTAAACTAAGTTCTTGGCATCCTCTTTCATGATCAACTAGTAATAACCGAACCTTAGTGCTCAAACATATAGTGTCTAGGCTTTGACATGATTATTGCATACTCTAGCATGTAAATAAAAAAGAACTCGTTGAGCATCCATGGGTGCAAGGCAACAAAGATATGGCTAAGTAAAGCCATGCTTATATAGCTCGTTATCAATCATGGTACAATTCATAGCTTGATAAACTAGCCTTCGAGCTTCCTTGTTATTCTGGTTTGATACTTGGGCAGGTGTGTTGTGGAGAGCTCAATTTGACATGTCAGTTGATTGCCTCGACATCTTGTTGGATGATGTGGAGAGCAAAATAACTTGATAAGTCAGACTGAGGGAAGTGCTGCTCCTGGTTTGTTCCTCACCTCGAATAGCTTAACCACCATCTAACCAAGCCCTTGAGTTTGAGAGCGTATGAATGGTCTATGATCCCTATCATCCCCTTCGAGCTATTTGAGATTTAAGATCAAATCTGGCTCAGCTCGTCTTCGAGAGTATGTAAGTAGAGATCAACAATGTTGATGAAGTCCAAGACTCTGTACTCTTTTGGTAGTTCAATCATGTAGGCATTAGGATTAATCTTTTTAAGCACTTTATGGGGTTTGTTGGCTCTAGGAGATAACTTGCTCTTCCTTAAGTTAAGGAACTGTTCCTCCTTATTAAGGTGGATCCAGACCAGATCACCTTGTTGAAATTCTCTTTTCCTCTATCCTTAGCCTCACCTTTCAAGCTTGGTAGTAGCTTAGCTTAATTGTTTTATGACCTTCTGATTCATGGCCTTGACGGCCTCGACTCTTTTTGCAACTAGTTGGTCATCATATAGGCTTGAAAGGGGTGTTTGGCCCATTGGGAGCTCAAGATTGAACCTATAGGTGACCTCAAATGGAGACATGTTTGTTACACTGTGGGCGATCCTATTATAGGCAAACTCTATGATTGGAAGGCACAAATCTCAATTAGCCATGTTTCGACCAACAGCAACCCGTAATAAAGCTCCCACTATTCTATTGACAACCTCAGTCAATCAGTCTGTTTATGGGTGACAGAATCTGCTGTACAATAGCTTAGTTCCCATACGTCTCCATAATGTTCTATGGAAGTGCCTCAAGAACTTTGGGTCCTTGTCAGAAACAATGGTTCTAGGCACTCTGTAAAGCTTAATTATTTCCTACTAGAAAAGAAAAGAAATAGCCAAGCCGTTATTAGATTTTATACAAGGCATAGAAATGTGCCATCTTGCTGAATTAATCTACGACCACCATGATGGAGTCCTTCTCTCGGGACATTTTCAGCAATCCCAACATAAAGTCCATACTCAGCTCAAACTAAGGTTTAGTCGAAATAGGTAAAGGTAAATAGTGTCCTTACTCGACTTGGCTCTTTGCTCTTTTACATATAGTACACTATTCTAACACAGATTGAATGTCTCTCATCATTCTTGGCTAAAAGAATCTTAAGGATAATATCTCATGAATACAGTACTAGCTAAAGTGTCTTGATAATCCTCTTCCATGTGCCTTACGTACTAGCAATTCTCTTATGGAATAGGTCGAGATATATAATCTCCTCTTCTTAAACAAGTATCCATCCTCCTTGTAATAGTCATTAGATGTCCGTCCTTCCTCACACCTGGCATAGATGGGACCAAAATGTAGATCCCCTGCATATAAATCGTTTATCATTGAAAAACTAAGTAGCCTGGTCTACAGCTCAGTCAAGAGAGAATGTCATCTCAATAGGGCATTGGCTACTACATTATTCTTCCCATTCTTATACTTCACAACATAAGAAAATCCCTTCATGAACTCAATCCATTTGGCTTATATTTGAGACAACTTAGGTTAGCTCTTCCAATATCTCAAGGATTCATGATCAGTGTAGATCACAAATTCCTTAGGAAACAGAAAGTATCACCATATAGTTAGGGTTCGGATCAAGGAGTAAAACTCCTTATCATAAAAAAAATAGTTGAGTGTAGCCCCTTTAAGTTTTTCACTAAAGTAAGCAATAGGTCGGCCTTCTTGAATCGACACAGTACCTATGCCTAATTTAGACACATCACACTCCACTTCAAATACTTTGTCAAAGCTTAGTAGAGCTAAGATGAGTTATAGTCAACTTGTCCTTCACCTCCTCAAAACTCTTTTGCTCCTTCTCTCCCCATTTGAACTCAACATTCTTCTTTGACAGTTTAGTGAATAGGGCTACGATCATATTGAAATTCCTTACAAATCTATGATAGGATGATGCTAGGCCATGGAAACTTTTCACATTCAATGATCGCTCTTATCTTCTCATCATCGACTCATATTCCTCCACCACCTGCAACAAACCCTAGAAAGATTAATTTAGATCAGCAAAAGTCGCACTTCTTTAGATTATCATAGAGCCTTTCAGATCAGAGTTTTACAAAAACTACTCAGAGATGCTCTTGGTGAGTCTCTAAATCAGGGCTATACACTAAGATATCATTGAAATAAACCATTACAAATTTTTCTATTGGTTGTCAAAGCACATAATTCATTAGTCACATAAATGTGCTTGACACTACAGATAGTCTAAATGGCATTATAAGCCATTCATACAGTTCATGGCGTGTTTTGAATGTGGTCTTCCACTCATCACCTTTGTACATTCGAATTTGATGGTATCCAGATCTGAGATCAATCTTGGAGTATACTCTTGCTCCTTTTAATTCATCCAGCATATCATCAAGCCTTGGTATGAGATACCTATACTTGATGGTGATGCGATTGATTGCTCGGCTATTTACACACATTCTCCATGACCCATCCTTAGGTACTAACAAGGCCAGCATGACATAAGGGTTAAGGGATTCTCATATATACCTTTTCTTCATCAACTCATCTACTTATCTTTGTAGGTCAGCAGCCTATTCTAGTTTTAGCTTATAGGTAGGCTTATTTAGTAGTGCAACTCTTGGTTGCAAGTCAATTACATGTTTGATTCCTTGGATGAGAGGTGGACCTTCCGGCAACTTACCTAGAAACAAATCGACAAATTCATCTAACAAGGTTTTCACATCTGCAGGCACCATTCCCTCGTTAGATCTCATCTCCATCAACCTTCTGACCAGCAGATAGGTTAGCTCTTCCAGCTCCATCTCTCTCTTCAACTTGGCTCAGGTCATCACCAAAGCCTCTTTCTTCAGGATTTGGCTCAATTGAGTTTGCTACTTTTAACTTGTTCAATAGTCATAAGGCTCAACTTTACCCTCTTACCCTTATGCTCCAAGGAACATGTATTTCTCCTTCCATCATACATCACAGTCTGGTCAAACATCTATGGTCCTCTAAGTAATATGTGAGACACAGTCATGGGTAATACATCATAGAGCACTTTATCTCGATAATTGCCAATACAGATCGGCAAAGATACCTATTTGTTCACTTGTAGGGCTCCCTTGTTACTAAGCTAATGTAGCTTATAAGATTTTGAGTAGGACTTGGCCAGCAACTTCAATTGTTAGACCATGAAAGTAGAGGCTGCATTGGTGTAGCTCCTACTGTTAACAATCAGGGTATACAGTGACCTATTCACCTTACACCTAATTTGGAAAAGATTCTCTCTCTGTTCGTCCTTGGGCACAGGACTAATATTCATTATCCTTCTCAACATTAGAGTGGCCAACATAAAATTATCTTTCTCACTATAGATGACTTCCTCCTCCTCAAATAGTTTGATCTGCTCGATCTCTTTCAGGTCTTCTACTTCCTCATTAATACTATCTACCTTAATAGTTAGTGCTTCACCTCGGATCACCATGGTTCTTTTGTTTAGACATTGACTAGCCACGTATTTAAATCCTTGACATTTGAAACACTTGATCTCACTCATCTTTCGTCCTAAGCTCATACCCTTCTCGAACTTCCTCAAGACCTCCTTCTCCTCTCCTCAAGCATTTTGAACAAGTCAAGTCTCAATGACCTTACTTGGTTTTGTTAGTACATGTCTGATTAAAACAGATCGGCTATTGTTGGGTAGATTGATAGGGGGTCGAAACCTTCCTATTTTGATCAGGTCAAGTTGGTATTAGCAGTTTGGTAGCTCAGGCAACGAGGATTGGAAAAAGGGTTGGTTTAGGGGCTACTTATTGTTGGGTTGACTTCTAGAGGTTGGCTCTAAAGAATTGCTGACCTGGCTTTAGCATAAATTCGGTAGATAGTTTTCTAGTTTGATACTTAGGTAGGTGTGTTGTGGAGAGCTCAGGTCAACACATTGGCTGATCACCTCAGTAGCTTCTTGGATGATGTAGAGAACAAAGTAACTTGTTAGGTTGAGCTGAAAGGTATGCTGCTCTTTGTTGTTTAACTCACCTTAGATAGCTCAATACACCATCTAAGCAAGCCTACGAGTCAAGAGAACGTAATTGGTCCATGATCCCAATCACCCCATCTCTCAGATATTCAATAATGGGGTCCATCTAGGATCTCTCTTTTGGATAGGACTGCACCTCATAGCATTGCTCTGTTGGTTCCAAGATCATGCTCGGTAGAACTCAATGAAGAGTTTGTTATTTAGATCTGAAAGTGATGTACTAGCCGTACTCTTGGAATCTTTATAATTGTAAAGGATTGAAATTTTTCTATGAGCATTCATATAATGGCTAAGTACTTGCTCATTATTTCTTCTTTTGCTGCATAATCTCTTGTGACTTAATTAACAGTTAATTGCAAATCCAAGCATGCTTGAAACTTTCTCAGCTCCAACTTCCTTCACCAACTTTAGTTTGGCAATTAAGCCTTCATATTCAGCCACATTATTACTTGCCAGGTGTCGAGCCTAGTTTTTTTTGGTTTTCTATTTAAAATTGATTTTCCATTTTTTGATTAATATTAAACCCTAACCCATTTAATATTAATCCTCAACTAAAGAAATTGAAAAATTTCGATCTTTTTTTTTATTTAGAAAAAATTTTGGAGTCATCACTCGATTAAAGTCGGGAAAAGAAAAGAAATCGTAATTAATTAGGTGGATTAATTACGATTTAGCCACTGATCTTCGATTTCAATTTAATACAAATCAGAAGATTCTGAATCTGGGGGTTAACCTATTAAACCCTAACAAGTACTATTATCTATTTACCGAAATTAGGATTATTCTTCTAATTATAATATTTTTTAAAGAAATAAATAAATAAATAATCAAAAGAAAAAGAATCTAAGTTTCTACATATTTTATCGTCGCCACGAAGATACCTACGTATCCACTAGTCGGGATCAAACGATCGTAGTTCTTTCTTTAAAAAAACTTTAGTGTATTGGTTGATTTTAATTTCGAAAACTAACCAAGTTTACGTTTGTTTAATTGATTGAATTTATTCAAAAAAAAAAATCTAAAAGGATCCTAACTCATGAGTGTTGTTACTTTAAAAGCTTTCTAAAAAATCCTATTTTTCAAAAGGATCTTTTATTAATTTTTATTTAAAAAAAAAGGACTTTTTATGTGATGAATCCTTAAAAAAGACCTAATCCTAAAAGAAAAACCAATCCTAATAATCTCTAAACTAAAATATATATAACTTTCTATTAAAAATAAAATAATTCCATATAATACGCTTATATAAGAATTAATATTAAAACCCCTATACTAACATGTTCATATATTATATTATATAAAATATAATAATCTATATATAATGAAAAAAAAAAAACAATCTTAATGATTCCTAAACTAATATTCACATCCGTATCTAGATAACTGTTATTAAATAACCATTTACTTAAATCATTATCTAATCTATATAATATTAGAAAACTAATACTAAAAACATCTCCTATTCTATACACATATGCTATATAATAATATAATATAATACAATATAATAACAAATTTAAAAAATAAAAAAAGATTGAATTGAACCTAATTTCGAAGGCTAACTGTATAATGCTTCGGACGTGTATGTTCTTCAAGGCTCCATCTGATTGTTGGTAGGAGGATGAATTCAACAAGTATAGACAATGATTGCACATTCGTTAGGGAGTTGCAAAGTGATGATGGTGAGCTACAACGATGTTGTTGCGTGCACTGTAACGTTCTATCGCGGATGGATGGCTGCGTGTTGTTGGACGTATGTGAGTTGCTACAGGCGATTGAAGAGGATGGAGCATGGTAATGGATGTTCGATGTTGGTTACAGACAGCAAGTCAATTTCCATTGACAAGCGATTTTTGCTATACTATCGTAAAGAATGCTGAGTTAGGTTCTCTCCCAGTAGCAGTTGCCGACAACGAAACTTGCTGCGTGGAGTGTAGAATGCGAAACGTGGTTGGTCTTGGGTATCGGCGATGAGTATGAATGTTGGACAAAAGAATTGGTTTAGCTACTGTTGTAGGATGTCAGTTGGGGCACTATATAGATGTGGCTAACTAGAGTTGATTTGCGATCTGCATTTAGAATCTGGTTGGCATTGCGATGCGATGGCTTGTGGATGGACTTGGATTTTGCTGTTGGTCACTAGATGAGTAATTGTTGTTCAGTCGCTGGGCCTCTTGGTACAGTGTATGTATTGCAGTTGCGTCTATTATAGATGGAGGGAATTCGGCGGCTTGGTTGACAAATGCAGTGATGGTGTTGCGGTTGTGATCGTATATTGCTGATCAGTAGTGTAGCATGCACTGTTGTAGGCAGTGGGTTATGGACACCGATTGTGTGTGTTGAAAAGCTTTTCTTTTTTTGCGTCCCGCACAATCTGTATTTATAAACTTATAAAAGAATCATTTGTTATTGAATCGAATCGAATCTAATATGAATCTCATAAGTCTTTGTTTCATTATATTCAAAAGATTCGTTGAGATTTAAAATTAGATCTTTTAAAAAAAAAAAAAACACCGCAATGGAATAAAAGATAACACACATATGTGCTTGATGAGATTCAAACTTATGACTTCAAATTAAATCTAATGCAATACTCCAATACTTATCCATTAGGTCGTTGGCCTATGCTTTGATTTCTAATAGAATTAAATTATACTTAAACCGTATGACTTTCTAAAATAATTATTTGACTTAGACAAAAACTAAAATTAGTTAACCCTAAAAATAATTTACTCCCTAAAAATATTCTTATTTTTTTGTGTTTTCATCATTTGTCAATTTTTATTGTCTTTATCTTTTATTATTATTATTTATTATTATTATTATTATTTTAATTAGGACCCTTTTTAAAAAAAATAAAAAATTAAGATTACGGAAGGGCAAAAATTAGATGTCTATACCAGGAATCCAAATTGCAATGCATATTGTATTCTTAGATCGTATGACCCTTATAGAATAGGTCCTGCTCTACTGCCTTTTTATGTAGAAGAGCCATCAACATACAAATTCCAAAAGGGTTCTACAATCATCTTAAAGCTATTCTCTTCTCTAGTAAATTTAACCACAAAGTTTGCCAAAACTTATGCCTTTAGTGTCATTCTAGGTTTGTATTACACACCATAGTCACTCAATTCGAAGGCATATTTCATCATCCTTCTTGACATATTAGGTCATTGCAAGGCCTATCGTAGTGGTTGATTAGTGAGAATTATGATTTGATAAGCTTCAAAATATGGCTTAAGCTTTCTAACCAAAATCACCGTGGCTAAAACAAAAATTTCAATCTTAATTTATCATTACTCTAAGCCTTATAAGATGTGGCTTACATAATAGATCAACTGGAGCTCCTTTCCTTCTATACAAACTAGAATAGAGGAAAGAATTGGCTGCTGACAGAAAAATACAAAAATAAATCCTCTCTGGGAATAGTTTTCAATAGCATCGATGGAGATGATAGAAAATCCTTTAACTCTTTGAATGCATCATCGCATTCATCAAACCACCTAAACTCATTGGATTTCTTCAAAACCTTGAAAAACTCTACACATCTAGCACTTTTTGAAACAAAAGTATTCAAGGCAACAATCTAACTATCAATTCCTAAACTTCCTTAATAATACTTAGGGACTTTGTACTCTTTATTGCATCAATCTTCCTTGGATTTGCTTCAATGCCCTATTAGGTCACCATGTAACCTAAAATCTTGCTTAAGGTAGCTCCTAAAATGCATTTTTATGGGTTCAGCTTCATGTTGTACCTTTTTAGTCTATCAAATGTCTTGTATAGGTTTGCAAGACGCTGATCTTCTTCCTTGCTCTTAACTATCATATCATTAGCGTACACTTCAACATTATGATGGATTTGAGGCTTGAACATCTTTGTCATAAGCCTTTGATAGGTCGCATTAGCATTTTTAGCCTAAAGGGCATAACCATATAGCAATACATCTTGAAGGTAGTGACAAATGAGATATGCACCTCATCTTCCTCTTCCATCTTGATTTGATTATATTTGGAAAATGTATCCATAAAAGAAAGCAAGGTATGCCCAATAATTGAGTCCACCATCTAGTTAATTCTTAGTAAAGGAAAATAGTCCTTAGGGTAAGCCTTGTTCAAATTCATGAAGTTTATGCACATACACTACTTATTATTTGACTTCTTGACTAGCACACAATTGGCTAACCAAGTTGGGTAAGGCTCTTCCCTTATGAATCTTGCTTTCAGTAGCGTATGGTCTTCTTCAATTGTAGCTTGCTGTTAAGGGGCAAAGTGCCTCTTCTTTTGTTAGATAACTTTCACATTAGGATCTATCTACAACTTATGCATCATGACCTTTCTTGGGTGCTTGGCATATTTAAGGGAGCCATAGCAAAAACATTGGCATTGTCCTGGAGGAACTTTATCAAGTCTTGTCGAATCTTCATCAGCAATGGCTTCCCTATCTTAGTAGTCTTATTAGGATCATCTCCTAGTTGAATTTCTTCGAACTCTTTTGCTACACTTTCTACATTGCTACATTTATACTTTAGATTTGCCTCAATATGGAAAACTTCTTTACGCTTGAGCACTCTTAAATATAACGACTTAGCTAACTGTTGATCTCCCCTACATACTCCAACTCTAGTAAGAGTAGGGAATTTTGCCTTTAAGTGTGCTATTGAAGGATTATGTCGAACAAATTCTGACATGTTTGGCCCATAATCATGTTGTAGGGTGACTAGTACTTGATGATGAAGCAGTCCACTTTATCCCTTACCACATTTTCATCATCTCCGATTCGGATTGAGAGTATGATCACTCCAATCAATCATACGGGTTGATTATTGAAGGTACATAAATTGTAATTATAAGATCTTAGTTGTGCCTTAATCTTCGGCTTTACCTAGTCAAAGGCATGTTGAAATATGATATTGGCTGAACTTCTAGTGTCAATTAAAATTTTATTGACCTTGAAGTTGGCAATTCTTGCACTCATCACCAGTGCATCATCCTAAGGCCTTTATGTGCCTTCGAAGTCTTTCTCCATGAAGGAGATGGAATTGTCCAACTACGTTTACTTACCTTGCACATTGCAAACATAATTTATGGTGTTAGTTAAGCTTGAAGAGCAAGATTAGCCTAAATTGGAGGGTCCACTAACAATGGTATTTATAACACCATTCGAGGCCTTGTTGTAGTTACCTCCTCCTCTCGCCTCCCTTTTAGCCTAAGGAGGTTGATCATCATGATCTTGCTCATCTGTCCTTCTTTGTGTTAGCTATTTAATATTATTGGCATCACGAGCTAAAACCTTACTTAAAAAACCTCTCTGGATTGCATCCTCAATAACATTTTTAAGCTTATGCAATCATTGGTGTCGTGGTCTCCATCATAATGGAAATTACAATACTTATTCAAATTCCTTCGCAATGGGTTTCCCTTCATACGTTTAGGCCATTGCAACACTCTTTGATTTTGCACTTCCATCAATATGTTGGATATTGGACTATTAAGGGGGGTATAGGTAGAAATAGGTTAGAATTCTCGACATTTTCCTTCCACTACTACCTCCTTTTGAACATGGGTCATCCCGACCATTAAGTCTATCCTTAGCACTCCTTTTGTTTTTATCATTTTTTTGTCGTTTCTACTTTGGTCAACCTCATACAAGGCTTATGCTATCTTCCTACTAGAAGCAACCTTGGCCTTGAACTCCACAAATATTTTTGGCTTGTTTTTCAGCTAGAAACTTAAAGAATTCTATATGTGGCTTTACTCCATCAATTACTTTGTTCAAAGTGTTGCTCATATCTAATTCAAGGATCTGAACCATTTTGACCATAAACTAAGCCAGGTAGTCCATAATCGATTCATTAGACCTTTGTTTAATAGTGTTAAAGGCAAAGGAGTCCTTAATAGGAATCTTACTTGTAAGGAGTTGTAAAAACACTTCTACCAAATCCTCAAAATACATTATAGTGTTTAGCTTTGAGTGTCTAAACCATATACTTGCAGCATTCTGTAATGTTCAAGGAAATGCTTGATAAGCTACTATATCACTCAAGTCGTGCAACTTGGCAGGAGTGTGATAATATTCAAGATAATCTTCAAGATCTTTTGTCCCATCATACATCTCAAACTATACCAGTTTGATGTGCTAAGGTACCACTTCTTCCACAATTTCTAACATAAGCAAACTCTTCTTAATTATGAATTGATGACTAGTTGAAACAAGAGCATTTATATGTGATGGACTGGCATAACGTGCTTGCTATGTTTGCTTTCCTTTATCCATTTTCTTAAGTGTAGGGGTTGAAGTTTCATGTATTACTCCAACCTACTCCCTTAGCAACTCAAGTGCATGAACTGAATTACTAGAATCCTTGGCACTATTGTTCTCGTGCTTGCGATTCTAGTTAGGCAAACTATTCTTTCTTATCAAATTCAAAATCTCATCATTCTTCTTGGATAATTCTTGATTCTCCTTAGCTAGATTGGTACAAAGCTACTCCAATCTGACCAACTAATCCTCATCAAGATGGTGCTTACTCCCCCCTTCCCTTGAAATTGTCGGGAAGGATTTCTAGCACCAAGGCTTTTAGTCAATCATGTCTTAGCCATTAGTAGAATGGTTTAAAATAGACGGTGCCAAAATGTTGTCAGTTAAATTAAGTATAGAGTGTTTATTCCTAAAAGAAAGAAGTTAGGCTATAGAGGGCGCTAAGGCTAGTCCAGTATAGCTAATTCAATGCCTAAGTCAAAGTTTGGTTTAGTGGAAGGAAATAAGTAAGTAAGCGAGCTTTAAGAGTGTGTAGAGAGTTCTTATAGTATGATGTTCTCATATCTATAGATGCTTGTCTGATAACCATAGTAACAGGTAGTTCAACTGCTTAAGACACATAGCAGTTCCTCAATTTAGTCACATGCGACAAGTTGTGGGCAATGGATAGTTTTGCAGTTCAGCTTGACAATTTCCAGATTGTTTGTACCTTTGTTCAAAATTTAAAGTGTCCTATCGAAGTTAGCTAAGCTCTTTGACCCATCAGATGGCTAAGCCCAAGGTTTACTAGTCATCAAAGTAGGTTGACAATGTAACCTTAGTAAGATAGGACAGGTTAGTAAGGAATGTGCCGAGTAGTAGCTAAGGAGGGCAAAAATCCACTATCATCACTTAGTATGGTAATAAACCTTCACTTTCCTATTTGAAAATCTTTAGTTGCTTATGTTTTCCTTATATGCCTTAGGTTAAGAGGGATAAACTAGACAAGAAAGCAAAATTAGGGATCTTTATAGGCTATAGCAATACTTCTAAAGCCTATAGAATTTTTCAATCCTAAATAGAGAAAATCAGTATTAGTAGAGATGTTGTCTTCATAGAGGATTAACAATGGGATTGGAAAGTAAGTGAAGAAGATCAACTTGGTAAATATATGTCAAATGAAGATGTTGATGATCATTCAATTAGAGGCATGAGATGACTATGTGACATATATGCTAAATGTAATGTTGTAGTTCTTGAACTAGCTAATGTTTAAGAAGCAATGCATGAACAAAAGTGCAAAAGTGCTAAGGAAGAAGAGTTGCATATGATTGAAAAGAATCATACTTGGCAACTTATAGAAAGACCTCAAAACAGAAAGTTATTAGGGTAAAGTGGGTTTTTAGAACAAAGCTTAATGCTGATTGGTCAATTAACAAGCACAAAGTAAGACTTATGGTAAAGGGATATGCACAAGTATTTGGAGTAGATTTTTTTAAAACCTCTACACTAGTGACAAGACTTGATACTATCTATTTAATACTAGCAATTGCAACAAAAGAACATTGGAAAGTATTTCAATTGGATGTAAAGTTAACTTTCTTGAAAAATGTCCTTAAAGAGGAAATTTATGTTGAAAAACTCAAAGGATTTGTGGTGAAAGGACAACAGGAGAAGGTGTATCAGTTAAAGAAAGCATTGTATGGACTCAAGCATACCCATAAAGCCTAGTTTATAAGGATAGATTAACATCTATTAAGCTTAGGCTTTGTTAAAAGCTTAAATGAAGCGACTCTTTATGTGAAGGATGATGGTACTGACTTGATCATTGTTTCAATTTATGTTGATGATCTTTTGGTGAGTAGAAACAATGTAAAGACCATTGAAGATTTCAAGGTTAATATAATTGAGGAGTTTGAGATTACTGATATAGGAATAATGACTTACTTCCTTGGATTAGAAGTAAAGTAGATGGAAGGTGAAATTTTCATCAGTTAGTGCAAATATGCAAAGGAAATTTTGATGAAATTTCATTTAGAAAGTTGTAAATCAACAAATACACCTATGTCGCCTAGAATCAAACTTTGTAAAGATGATGGTGGTGTCAAGGTCAATGTGAGCCATTACAAAAGGTTGATTGGATGTCTTATGTATCTCACTACATCTAGATTGAACGTCATGCAAGCTATAAGCTTCTTGTTAAGGTTTATGCATTGTCTAAGTGAAAAACGTTTGTACGCTGCAAAACATGTTAGATATATTAAAGGAACTATTGATTTTGATGTTAAATACTCAAATAGTCAATATTTTAAGCTTAAAGGATTTTCTAACAGTGGTTAGGCTAAATTAATAGATGATATGAGGAGCTCAACAAGTAATTGTTTCAACCTTAGATCTGGTGTGATTAATTGGTGTTCAATGAAGTTAGAAATTCTAACTCAAAGAACTACTAAAGTAGAGTTTGTGGCTACAAATGCTGTTGTGAATCATGCATTTTGGATTGGGAAAATGTTAAGGATTTGAAGGTAATGCAATCAAAACCAATTCATATTTTTGTTGATATTAAGCTACTATTTCAATTTCCTTCAATCCTATTTTTGATGGAAAGACCAAGCATTTTAAGCTTATGTTTTATCACTTGACAGAGATTTAAAAGGAAGGTGAAGTCACCTTGGTGTACTACAAAAGTGAAGAACAAGTGGCTAATATTTTCACAAAGGCTTTACTTAAAGCAAGGTTGATTTGTTAAGGAAGAAATTAGGAGTTTGTTACATCGAATCCAAGGAGAAGTGTTCAAGCTTTGTGCAGTAAAAATCAAGAAAGTTAGTTTAGGATTTAGGTAAATCTGATGTTGATGATTTAATTCGTAGTTAGATAAGTGCAGTTCGAATTTTTAGGATTATTGATGTGTTAATATCTTCTCATTAGTTAGCTAATATTTTTCTGATATGTTTCCTTTAATGTGTTTCCTATTTTTTTGTTGCATCCCATTGTATCTAAACTTAATTTGATCGATAAAATGATTATTGGAGTTTTTTAGTTCAAATACATTCTAAATACAACACTATGCACCTAGTATATGGAAACTATTTCGTCTAGTATCAATTGATCATGTTTGAATAATATACACATGTTTTTCCCAAAAATTTTATGTGATAAGAGTAAGAGAGTTCCTCCTTTGTGAACTTCACCCTGAGCTCATTCCTTATTGTCCAATAGGTTATTCTAAACAAACATTAAGTCCTTATTGTAGTGCTTATGGCATTTTATGGTTTATTTAAGGACTTTCATAATTTCATTCCAAACTTTATTCAAGAATCAAGCATATGATGTTTCCGTGTGTGGTGTTGGAGTTAACACACATAGTGATGAGGAAAATCAAAGAGGAAAGTAATGTTTTTGGAAGGACAATATTTTAAACAAATTGAGTAAATGGACTCAACGAATACTGAGCTATGCAGAATGAGAAATCATGAGAAAATCCAAAGTGTTACCTTTACCAACCTACTCTACAATGTATGTTTGATTCTTAAAGGACTTAGTGTGGTAAAACACTTCTTTATTAGTAGAATTTTGGTAGGGAAGAAACAAAGAGAGGAAGTGGATTGAAGAAATTAGGTGTGTTAACTATGAATATTTTAGATTCTTCAAGACTTGGTCTTGTAAAATAAATGCTTTAAAAATGAACTCTTGGTTTTGGGAAAAAGAAAGAAAGAAAGAAAAATTAAAAGGGGTATGTACATTAGAATGTTGCCCTTGGACAAGCATTTGTAAGAGCCTACTGCCCAAATCCAAATCTTCTCTCAGTAAGAAAAGGGTTTAGGCATCACTAGCTTGGTATAGTACATTGAGATGAAGGAGTTTACTTGTGGAAGGTGGCTTATGATGTGTAAGGGTTGAAAGACAATATGACTTATGAAAGAAATTTGTATACCTAATGCACTTGGACAACACCTATACAACGTAAGATCTTTAGACAACTAAGAAGATGGTAAACCAAGTTATTGATAAAAAATCTGAAGTTGCTTTGAAACAACTAGGTATTTGTTTTTATGTTTTGGGGTTCGTAAATAAGAAAACAATATTTTGTGATTTTTAGGCTTTTATGAAACTAAAAAAATAAAAGATATGGAGAAAATTTATATTTGATATGACATACAAATATAGAAAACTAATTGATCTTACAATAGAATCATAGATCGAGTTATGATGACCTATGAAAACTATCATGAATGTTAAAGGATACTTATGTAACTTAAAGATTACAATAACAAAGGTCACCACAATTAATAAACAAGTGAAAAGAGCACGATGCAAATAAAGATAGATTCTCAATATTTAATAAGAAGAATGGTGCATCTCCAAGGTTAAACATACGAAGAAGCACCATAACGAAGCAAACCAAAAACAAACAGGGAAAAAGTTGGCAAAGTCCAGGTAGTTATGAATGGATATGATGCACTATTCAATCTTACTCAGCCTACAATCCACCGAATATGATACACTGGTCCGAATTGAAGGATCATTCGTTACTACTTTTTACTAAAAGAAATAGATAAAAGTTGAATGATGCTAAGAATACTAAGGTTGCTCAACATGAATAATTTTATATTGATTAGTTGCTTGTCTGCATACAAGAAAGTGAAGGGTTATATATCCATCCACTAGGGTTACTTTACATACATGAAAAGATAAAAGGGTATTCTACAATTATGTTACATGAAACTTACTAAAAGGGGTAAATGAGGCAAAGAATATTCAGTATGAAAAAGAAAGAATAATTCTGAAATATTGTGTCTAAAGATACATGTTGCTTGATGGCTGGATGAGAGAAATATGATACAAGGTAGGCGAAAGCAAATTTGGATCAGGTTGGAGGGTCAATCAATCCTGTAGAGAAGTTAGCTGTATTGGCGTCAAATGTCTGTATTCGGTCTGACAACTTAACTCGAATAGTCTTGGGCTATCTTCTAAAATAAGGCATCGTTGTTAGGCAAGAGTAGATTTGATACATGTAAGGATCTGATAGATAGGTTGGTAGGAAATCAATTCAGCATAGGGATCCCCGTCTTGGCTTTGGTTTCAAGCTAGTATTCTCTACACAAGTCCTTAGAGTCCTCTAGCTTAGCTACAAGTGATTGGTCTAAGGGCTTAATTCCTATCATTTACTTAGGGGTCAGAAAGATTTGCCCTCAAATCTGGAGGAGTTTTTGCTTCTTCTTCTGGTGTACATGTGGGGTCTTCTTCTGCTGGTTGGTGAGGGATCAAATTTAACACATTAAAGGTAGAAGAAACGCCATAGTCATTAGGCAACTTGATCTGGTAAGTGTTGTAGTTGATCTTCTTTAAGATTTTGAACGGATTTTGTCTCAAGTGTAAGAATCGTTATCAACTGAGGTATATCCATACCTAGTCTCCTGGGTGGAAAGAAACAGTTCAGCAGCCTCGGCTAACAATTTCTTGATCTTTCTGATTGAATTTGGCAATCTTCTTAGTTACAAACAAGTGTAGTTTACATAATTCTTGCACTCGATCAACTTCGGATTGACTCTCTTCAGTAGCTATTGGAGCGCCGATCATATTTAAGGGAATAGTAGGGTTAAGGCCATAGATGACCTCAAATGGAGTCTTCCCAGTAATGCTATGGATAGTTTAGTTGTATGTAAACTCCACAACTAGTAGGCACAGATCCCAATCCCTCAAGTTCTTTCCCACAATAGCTCTGAGTAGATTGCCTAGCATTCTATTTACTACTTCAATCTAGCAATTAGTCTATAGGTGGCTACTAAAGCTGAAGAGAAGTTTAGTTCCAAGTTTTTTCCAAAGAGTCTTCCAAAAATAGCTCAAAAATTTTGTGTCATAATCTGAGACAATAGTCTTCGATACCCCATGTAGTCAGATAACCTCCTACAAAAATAAATTAGCAATATATAAAACATCGTTAGTCCGATGGCATAGAATGAAGTGTGCCATCTTGCTGAAGCGGTCCACTATAAGAAAGATAGAATCTTTACCTCTGGATGTCCAGGGCAACCTTAAGACAAAGTCCATACTAAGGTCAACCTAAGGTAAGGTGGATGTTGGCAATAACATGTGTTCTCCATAGAGTTCTCTCTTTCCCTTAGCTCATTTGCACACTTCATAACTACTAACTAACTTATAGACATCCTTGGCCAAACCTAGCCAGTAAAAGTTCTCTCTCAACAGATTGACTGTCTTGGTCTCCCCAAAGTGACTTGATAATCCGCCACTATGAGCTTCCTTGATCAATAACTCATGCATGGAATAGTTCAATATGTATACCCTCGATCCTTGAACAGATAGCCTTTCTTAAGATAATATCCCTTAACAGCAATTCTATCCCTATACAGTTCTATGATGAGGCCAAAATGAGGATCATGAGCATATTGTTCTATAATGAGTAAGAATCCCAATAAGTTGGTATGCAAAGTGATCAGCAAGGTTTGTCATCATGATAGAGTGTTGGCAACTACATTTGCGCTTCCCTTCTTGTACTAGATGACGTACGAAAAACTTTTTATAAATTCCAACCACTTGGCTTACCTCTTCAAAAGCTTGTTCTAACTCCCTAGATGCTTCAGAGACTTATGGTTTGTCTGAATAACAAACTCTTGTGATAGCAAATAATGTTGCCAAATAGTAAGGGCTTAGTAAAGAGACTACAACTCTTTCTTGTACACAGAATAGTTCAGGGTAAGACCATTAAGCTTCTCACTATGGTAGGTGACAAATCGTCACTCTTACATTAAGACGATGCTAATTCCCACTCCCGATGCATTGCATTCCAATTCAAAGGGTTTGTTAAAATCTGGTAGCAAAAGGACAGGTACTGAGGTGAGCTTCTTCTTGATCTCTCTAAAGCTTTGCTCAACTTGATTGCTCTACCTAAACCCTTCATTCTTCTTTGTTAGCTCGGTCAAAGGGGCAACTATGGTACTGAAGTTTTTAATAAATTACTTATAGAAAGAAGCTAGGCCATGAAAGCCTCGAACCTTAGTGACATTCTTTGGCATTAACCATTTAAGAATAGCTTGGATCTTCTCCTCATTTGCTTAGAGTCCTTCCCTTAACACCATAAACCTTAGGAAAATCACCTCTTTCTAACAGAATGTACACTTCTTCACATTCCCATACAACTTCTCAATTTGCAAAATATCAAATACTTCGTGAAGATATTGAACATGGTGGTTTAAGTTGGTACTGTATACCAATATGTCATCAAAGTACATGACCATACATTTTCCAATTAAGAGGCGTATTACATGGTTCATCAACCATTTGTAGAGTCTAAGCCTAGTCTTAAAGGAAGTCTTCCATTCATCGTCTAGCCTCATGCGAATTTGGTGGTAGCCACTTTGCAAATCAATCTTTGAAAATATTTTGGCACCATGAAGCTTATCTAACATGTCATCGAGCCTCAGTAATAGGTATTTGTACTTGACAATAATTTGGTTACTGCTCGGCTGTTGATGCACATACACCATAAACCATCTTTCTTTAGAACAAGTAAAGCTAGTACAAAACAAGGGCTCATGCTCTCCCTTATATATCCTCACTTTATGAGTTCGTCTACTTATCTTTTCGGTCGACAGCTTACTTAGGGTTCATCTTGTATATAAGTCAGTTTGGTAGGGTAGTACTTCGGTACAAATCAATGCAATGCTCAATGCCTGGGACTAGAGGCAATCCTTTAGGTAGTTCTTTAGGGAGTAGATCGGAAAGCTCATTTAGTAAGCTTCGGATTTCATCAAGGATATCCTCCAAATATCTCATTTCCAACAATCTTTTGACCAACAGGAGCATAGATTTGTTAGATTCTTCAACAGCTCGAAGCTCTCTTTGGCTCATCACTAAGGCATTCTTCTTACTAGCTTAGGTAAGCTGATTATAGGTTTCATTTACTTAGGATAGGGCCAAAGGTTGTAGCACAATTTTTCTTCCATCCTTAATAAAGGCATAGATGTTCTTATACTCGTTGTGAGTAACATGTTAGTCGAACAACTAAGGTCATCTAAGCTGCAAATGTAAAGCTCTCATAAGGAGGACATTACACACTACTTCGTCCTTATACACAGTCATAACACTAAACGGTATGGTCACTTATGCAGTTACATACATAGCACCCTTATCATGAAGCCAATGCAGCTTATAAGATCAAGGATGCTTTGAGCTCTACAGTCCTAACCTTTGCACAAAGGACTATGCAACGACATTAGTACAACTTCCCTTATCCACAATGATCATGCATAATTGGCCTTTGATGGTAAACTTAGTATGGAACAGATTCTCCTTCTGGTCTTCCTCAGAGTACGGCAGGGAACTTAGTACTCATCTGAGGACAACAGTCATCACTTCTCCCTAGTCGGCATAGACATGGGTCTCCTCTTCCTCTTCAGCCTTGGGATTTTCAACATCTTCTTTCTTAAGCTCACTCTCGTCGGTGCTATCCACTACATCTCCTTAAAGCATCATGACGTGTTAGTTCAAACACTCAAGGGCCATATGTCCATAGCCCAAGCATTTAAAGCATTTCACCTTGTTGGTTTTTCATCCAGAGGTCTGCCCTTTCTCATAAATCCTCGAGACCGGCCTAGCTGATCGGTTTGGCCTTACTAACATGCTTGGCTATCATCAAAGCAGTCATTCTTACCCTCGGCCCTGTATGGCCTCTTCGACTCTACTTGAATAGGTTTATGTAGAACTGAGGATCAAGAAAAGGTTGGCCTAGGTTGGCCCGGAGCACTTCTTCTTTGTTTTTCAATCCTCTACGCTATGTTTATTGCCTCTTCTAAGGTATAAAACCTTTGCACTTCCACAATGTTGCAAATCTTAGAGTGAAGTCAAAAAATGAACCTCGACATAATGTGAGCCTTAGGTTCTTTTACATCAACCCGGTTCATAAGCATCTAGAACTTTTTGACATAATCATCAATAGATTGACTTCCTTGGCGAAGCTCCTACAACTTTGCAAACGTATCTTATAGGTAGGTCTCAAGTATTAATCTACCTCTTAACAACCTTTTCATCTCAACCTAGGTTCTAATACCTCATCTTTCATCTCTTGTTTTGGTTGCATTCAAATTCTTCCACCACATAGTGGCATACCCAATAAACTCCAGTGCAATAAGTTAGACTTTGACAGCATTCGTGTACCCATAACATTCAAACACTTTCTTGACCTTCTTTTCCCCCTTCAAGTATTCATATACATCCCCATTTCCATTGAAGAACGAGATTTGAACCTTGACATTATCAACCTTTGAGGGATTCAGCATCCTTGTCCCTATGCTTGATAATAGTCAACTTCATCTTCTTCCTCCCCAAACTCTTCAACATCTAACTCCTCATCATCTTCCTCAACCTCTTCTAACTTCAATCTTCATCTAGCAACTCGATCTACTACTCCTCCTACTCTTTGCGATCGAACTAGGTGATTGGTTCAATTGCCTTGGCCATGGTGTCTCTTAAGGGCATTTTCTAATGGGTTATGGTGCTATACACCATGGGGTTGCTATATATTAACTTGTATTGCTGTAACTAGACTCTTAACAAGGATGATTAGTTTGTCAAGTTTGTCATCAACCGAACCTAGGGTAGTACTACCATTATGACCTTAACTAAGTTGAGCACCACTACTTTGGCCACCAATAACACCTTGAACACTCGAATTTGACATGGTACAGTACCTTTCGAACAGATTAATAACTCACTAACAACTTCAATTCCCAACAATCACTCGAACAGAATAGTAGTGAACTTGCTTTGTTTTTGTAATGAAAAATAGAGTAATAATGAAACTACACTTACATAAAAACACACTACAGTAGCTGTAGAGGGAACACAGCAACCACTAATAGCAAAGCGAACTAAAACTTCATGCAACTTCTCACACTCCTTCATAGAACTATGCTCTAATATTAGCGAAGATAATGCATCTTCGGGGTCAGATACACAAAGAAGCACCACAACAAAGCAAACAAAAAACAAATAGGGAAAAAGTTAGCAAAGTCCAAGCAGTTACTGAATGGATATGACCCACTACTCGATCCTACTTAACCGACAATCCACTAGACATGATATACCGGTCTGAACTGTCACTCGCCACAACTTATTGCTAAAGGGAATAGATAAGAGCTAAATGATGATGAGAATACTAGGGTTACTCAACGTAAATAATTCTGTATTGATTAGTTGCTTGTCTACATACAAGAAAATGGGGGTTTATATACCTATCCACTAGCGTTACTTTACATATTTGAAAAGAAAAAAAGGGTATTCCACAATTAGGTTACATGAAACATACTAAAAGGGTTAAAAGGGGCAAAGAATATTCAATATGGAATAAAAAAAGGATTATTTTGGAATATTGTGTTAGAAGGTACGAGTCACTTGGTGGCTGGATAGGAAAAATATGATACAAGGTAGGTGGAAGTAGAAAATCGTTTGCAGTCAAGGGCCGACCTAATTTGGATTAGGTCGGGGGTCAATCAGTCCAGTAAAGAAGTCAGCTATATTGGCATCAAATGTCTGTGGTTGGTCTAACAACTTAGCTCAGATAGTCTTGAGTTGTCTTCTAAAATAAGGCATCATTATTAGGTAGGAGCAGATTTGACATATGTGAGGATTTGATAAACAGGTTGGCAAGAGATTAGTTCTGCATAGGGATCCCTGTCTTGGCTTTAGTTTCGAGCTAGTATTCTCGATTACAAGTAATTGGTTTAGGGGCTTGATTCCTATCAGAAGAAGACCTAAAAATTTCTCAATGTCAGTGACATATAACTCAAAGAAATAAGATAATTGGAATAACTTCCTAAGCTTTTACATAAACAGCCTATTTATATGCTTAAGAATTAACCCTAGTAAACTTAACTGAAAAGGATACCATTAGAAAGAAAAAAACATAATAATAAAAATAATGACATCAATGGAAACTAACATGGAAATAAAATAAAGGAAAATATCTTAGAAACCATATAATGGAAACAAATTTGTGAAGCCATCAATTAAACTACCTTTGTGGTTATAGCAGTCTTGTACACTATTAGTCAGCTAAGGCTAATCAACCTTACCATCAATCGCCTTTAGGATGAAACTCTTAAGCATCCAAATGATAGGTTTCGTCTTTGAAATTGCCTTAATCCATCTTTATTACCTTTAGTCTAGAATCTTTTTGCTAAGGATCCTCATGGTATAGAATGTATACTCACCATCAAAACTTGTAGTGTAATTCATCCTTCATCTAATAGTCTCAAGTATACATATTATGTTCCAACAACAAATTAGCTTATGGCTTAGATTAAGCCCACTTGATATACTTTAATACTTCATTAAGTTCTTAACTTACAAACTTTTGTGGTGCAAAGTACTAATATCTAATTTTTCATCTCTTTAGGTTACCTCTTCTCTAAATGACTTCGACTCAAGAAGCTCTTTAGGAGCCTTTCTTATCATACTGGTCATCATTGATGTCTTTTGGTCCATTGCTTTATTATTTGGGCAATGAGTTTCTTTGGCTTCATTCCACTAGCAACTTATATAGAAACAAAAAAACTTAAGGGCTCTTCCAAGGTTACAATTAGAAGTTAAAAGGGACCACACGTTGCTAACACTTAAATATGATTATCATATAACTCATTACAAGAACAAATTGGCTATATACTCTATTAAGGAAGTTCATTCACGTGACTAATTTGTAGTTATGCAAGGGGCTTACTTTAAATCTTCTTGAGCTCGACATTTTGAGTTAATACGGTAGTAAGACTTTCCTCTAAGTTTGCTATTTTAAACCCCTACCTTTTTGGACCTTGAGCCTAGCTTCTCAACTACCTTCTTGGAGCAAAATAACTTTAAGGCTTTAATATTAATTAAGGCATTTGTCTTTTGGGTCCTTAGACTCCTTAGTGGACTAACCTAGCATAGGGCCTAATAGCTTTAAAATTCTAAGCTCGATTCCTTGTTAGACCTCTTCCTTAACTACTACTATGGTCACTAGCTTATTATGTCTTTACAATCTCTTGCTTTGTTGCCTTGGTGCATATGAAGCAAGATAATTTCTTTTTCAATAGTCCCTTCATGCATGGTTCCTCTTATCCTAGGCATAGGCTTTCATACTCTAGTTTGAGCTTTGATATAACATTTCCTAGACTCCCCTAACTTTGTTATGTCCTTCATTCTCTAACATATTGTTAGGTTATTCTATCTATTAAGCTTGTAGCTATAGTTTGTGTCAATGACTAGACTCCTCATTACTCTAGCTTTACTCTTGTCACCCTTATAGTCTTGTACCAAGAATATCAAGAATGATTTGCTAAGGAGACATAATAAATCTCTAATGTCAAATTTGGTGACTCACAAAAGTTATTTAATAGATCTATTTTTATTGTTTTTGTATGTTAATGAAATAGAAGCTATAGGGCATACGGGTTAGATGTGATGCACCAGTCCTAAAATTGAATTATGATCATATCTAAGACTTTATATATAAATTATTTTATAAATCCTCAACGAGCTAATGAGAAAACAATATGTGCATGAATTTTAACTAATAACTTTTTTCCATAATCTAGAAAGATTTATAAAAACAATAGGAGAGGAGAGAACAAATAATGAATAATAAGACAAAGGTCATGATTTTGAAGAATTCACGCAAATAAGGATAAAAAGATAATTAACAAAATTAATTAATTAAAAAGGTAAAACATACAAAAGAACTTTAGTAGAACTTCACTCAAATGCTAAGTCGTAGATTGGAATAAAGGTCAATAGTAGTTGAACTTTTGAATTTTGACAGACTTCATTGGAATGCTTAATTTAGGCATCCAATTATAGTAACTTCTCATTTAAATGTTCTCAAATGACATTTGGATGTTGTCCCTAATAGTCTTTTGTTAGACTCTTACAATATTTGTAATAGAAATAACTTGTCTTTGCTTGCTTTCCATTCTCCTTCCACCTCTTGAATGATTCTTGAGTCTTGATTCCTATCATTTCCTTGAGGCTACCAAAGATTCACTCATTGAATCTATCTTCTTTTTTTCAATTCTAGTACGGACCTTTTATTCTTTGCCAATAAGTTTCGAAAACTGATTAATAAGCTCCTTATCCCTTTCTATTTTACAAGTGCAATTTGATCTATTTTCATCTCATTAGTACTCATTAGTAACAAAACCACTTGTTGACCATCATTTTGGAATCTATCATGCTCATATATTGCTCAACGATCATATTATCATAACTTTCACAACATTAAATGAATATGATACTAAGGCATCACATCATATCACACCACACATAACCTCATCAAAGTACTTCTTAATAGATAAAGGAAGTAACACCTATTTGTTAATATAAACGACTCCTTTGGCAAATTGTGTTATCATAGATGTATAGATGTCTTTCACTCTAATTTCTCGACCATGGTGATAGAAGCCATACTAGCACAATCGTTCTCATAGAAATAACCACTACACTTGTCTTCGCTAAACATTTAGTATGAAACCAATTGTCTCTCTACTCATGGCTTGATATAGACATTACACTTAGATTTTTCTTAACAACCAACTCTAACAACGGGCCTCTCTTACACTTAACATCATCTTGGTTACATTTAATTCCTCCATTCTTAGTTGTCTTTTGTTGCTTACGTTCATTACTCACCACTTCTACATCAGCTATAGCCCCTATAGCAATCGTGATATATTTTTTTATGGCTTTAGGATGCTAAGTGCCCATGACTTGAACATTTGAAACATTTTATGTTATGACTTTGCTCGATTACCTTTGCTCCATCTCTTATGTCCCTCTCATTTTATCGTTACTATTATCTCTTCATTACACACCTCTCTTATGAGCATGTCTCTCATCTACATGCTTCTCCGCTTCTCCTTAACTTAAACATGATTAGAAGCAATGGCCCATATTGATGATGTGGTGATCATATTCCCTGTTTTTGTGTTACCTCTCTAATTTAACAGTTAGTTTCATCATATTTTCTAGAGTTTTATGTTGTTGAAGCTTTACTAAACATGAGTTGTTAGACTTAAACCCACTGATGAATTTGGCAATGATTTATTTTGATGTTTCAATAACCTCATATTTGATTTATACTATTTTGAATTTTTTAACATAATCTTCCATGTAAATTCCACCATACATTACAAGTTTTGAAGATGAAATAACATTTCTTAACTATAATACTCTAGCACAACTTGTTTTCTCATTGATCCCTTCATTAGTAGCCATGTGCCAACATCTTTCTTCCTCCCTATTTTTAAACTTCAAAATTTTCAACTTTTTGCACCATAAGCTAGCACATACAGTAAATCCTAAGAAAGCAAATTTAACCTTTGTAAGCTCAACATAATCAAAATATTTAAAATACATTTTCTAAACTCCAAAAACTCAATCCAGAAACTGCTTAGATGAACCCTTACCTCTTAAGGAGGAATTTTTAGATTGATGTATTCTAATTCCCTATTTTGCCTAATATGCCTAACCACCTTATCTATATCAAAATTGTCATTACCAAACTTTACATATTCTTCAGCCCCTCCATTTATTCTACGATCTCCCTGTATAACTTCTCTTTGTGCACCCCACATACTAGCTACTTAATCAAATGTGCTTATACAACCCTTATAGGTTTCTAAGAATCCATATAAATATTCTTCTACATTAGCTACCTACCCTCTTCCACATTACTAACACAACTATGCCTCAAATTGTTCACACTTGACTCAATCCACAATTAATCTTAGTGATAGCACAATTTAATGAGCCAAATTCATAAGCATTCCAACAACTCAACTTCATATAAATCAACTCTAATGAAAATTTTGCAAGAAAATTTGCCAAACATATCTTGAGCTCTATTACTAATTATCATGTATTTAGGAGGGAAAATTAATTATTGATGTTGAATTTGACGTCTCAAGGAAACTCCAATTAATAAAAGTTATATTTATGGGTTTCTCATGAAATGGAAATATTAAAAGGATATAGATAATTTATGTTTTGAGGTATCAATCCCATTGCTAAGCTAGGAATAGATTTAAGATTAACACAATGCATAAGCTTAAAAATAATCAAAGAGTTAATGAGAAACTACTATGGAAATATTAAAAGGATAACAATTATGTTGTTATTATGTTGTGATCATTGATTCAAATGTCAAGCTAAGATTAGATCTAAGATTAACACGACGCATAATCTCAATGATAATTAAAGGGTTAATGAAAAAAAATTTATAATGAAGATTCTAATTAATTGACATCTCCTACAATCTAAATTGTTTAATTGAATGATAGAATTTAAAGAGAATTACAAGTCTCTTCTAATTCTCAATGATGAATAACAAATTAAAGTATAAGCCTAAAGATTACAACTAGAAAACACACTTCAATAATTCTAATTCACGCTAATAAGGATAAAAATATAATTAATTGAAATAATTGAGTAAAACAAGTAAGAGTTGTGAGAAGCTTGTCAAGGGAACTTCGTTGGAGTATTATTTTTTTTTAGTCTAAATAAGGTTCAACAATAGATGAACTTTTCCATTCTAGGGAACTTTAACCAAATGCTTCATCAAGGAGTTTAAATGAATAAGTTTGACTATTTTTGGATGACATTCAAGGAAAGCTCTTCTGGTGATTATCGATTAGATTCTTGTCAAATTTGCAATAAAAATACTTGTTTTTTCTTACTTTCTCTTTATCCCTATGCTCATAGATGACATCTTGATTCCTAAGAATGTCTAATAACAACTCTTAAGAGTTTTATCACAGTCTCTATTTACTTGATTTCCCTTTATCTCTAACCTCTTAGATGATGTATTTGGTTTTGAATCCTATCAAGATATCTCTAATAACAACTTTAATAGTTCCCTTGCATAGTTCCTAATGAACTCCTTATGCTCCAACTACCTTGACTTAACCTAAGCCTCCTTCCCAACATTGTTCAATAAAATTATAGCCAGCATTTCAGCTTTGAATTCATCCTATACTTTGATTATCTCAATCCTTGCTTAGCTGCTTCAATCTATTTATGCCACTATAGTAGTTACATTATCCAAAAACATAGAAGTCGTTATTAGCCTCAATGCATTGTCTAGCACACTAATTGCATCAAAATAATGCCCCATAATCCTAAAGTTGCATATTTCTTTGCTATTCATGAGCACAAAGTGGTTTGGGGCCTTCGCATATCAATTCTTACCTTTATCTCTATTAAACCGACCCAAGTCTAACTTCAAATTAGCTATGAGCCCTTATTCTTATGTCCTCCATCTCCATTCTCAATGAAGCTACCATTTCCACCATTATTTTATTTCTTAAATTTTATTTTTTATACATCATCCATGGCCTAATTCAAGGTTGAATAATTTCTCCCTTAATAGCTCTATCTTAAGCCTATACATAGCATCTTCCACAACCTAATAACAACTATGACTAGCTCCACCTTGTCACCTTAGCTTCTATCATGGATTTCCAAGACCCACTTTGGTTGAGAAAATGGTCATAAGGACCCCTTCAAACCTAGCAAAAAATATGGGATACATCTTTTTCCTCCACTAATTTCACTTATCATGTGTGAAATGCACTAATTGCTAATGGGTAATTAAGCTCTCATTAATCATCATTAAGAGGCTAAGTCAATGTTTACTCCAGAATACTCAAGACTTACACATGCTAGAGAGAGAATGGAATAGAATGACTATAAGAACGAATAATCTTAAGCCTACACATGCCATCATTACCTAAAAACAAAGTATGGCATCCAATTGTGACTAGTTCCACCTTAGTGACCTTTGCTCCTATCAGAGCTTTGCTTCCAAGAGAATTTCTCAATGCTGCCATGCTTTGATTGAAAAAAGGGTCGTAACTAGCAAAAATATCTAATGCAATTTTTCCTCTACTAATACCACTTATCGCATGTGGAATGCACTGATCATTAATAGACACTTAAGCTCTCATTAATCATCATGAAGGGCTAAGTTAATGTTTGCTTAGGAATACAAAGACTCAAGCACACTAAAGAGAATGGAAGAGAGAGATTAAGAGTGAATAATCTGGAACACATTGGACACTATACAATCTACAACACTCCCACCAACCTGGGTTAGCCGTATTTGAACAATTATAAAAATTTTAGGAAATCAACATTGGCTTGGTTATAAGCTATCAATATTACCGCACACGCAAGAAAGAAAAAAGATAAAAGAGCGAGAAGAAGAGCCTCTAATGTGAAGCAGAAGGTTGACCATACCATCTTTAAGAGAATGGCCTTTCGCTCAGTGAAATCAACCACCACATAAAAAAATAGAGAGCGAATCATAGCAAAAGCAACCGTGCCTTTTCATCCACTCAAGCTAATAAGAGAACAGAATTTGGTATGTAAACAACCAGAATTAAGAATTTCTTATGGAGGGTAAGTCCAGCACTCGAACACAAATTGATTCCTATGGTCTAATCACTTTCAACCCAATCCGATTCCATCTCAATTTAACTCACGATCGAGCCCGTTTCATCCCTTCTTTAACTCTCTTTCCTTTTATATGTATCTGGATCAACCCTCCAGTAGATAAGTCTTGATGCACAAGCTATAGATAAGTCTTGATGCACAAGCAACAAGGAACCTAGCCTAGATAGAGAGATCATCGCCACGTAGCCTAGTTGTCCTCCTATGGAAGAGAGGAAACCGTGCTGCACTCTGTCCTAGATAGTCTATAAGCCAGATGGGTGTGAACTGGCATAATGTGAATCAAAAGTAATGTTAACAATAAGGACTGGGAAAAGGTTGGCTAATCCCAGCAAGAATTGTCTTTCGAAAAAAAGAAAATAAGAAAAGAAAAATTAAAAAGAGGGGCATCCCGCATACATGGCATACATGCTTAATAAGGCATAGTATGCCTACAATAGCGTGCCCCACCCGCACATACAGAGGGATTTCGATTGATATCTTTCTCATAATAAAAGTCTCCTTAGTGACTAAATAAATAGTCTCATTTGCATAACGACCGACACCCTCCTCAGCATCAACATAAATTCCTACATATAAGGGATTTACAGACCGCAGGACTAGATATTAACTCAAATATAAAATTTTTCTTAAAAACCATGGAAACATCAAATAGGAAGACTACACATCATCCATATTGACTGAACCATTAATGGAAAACGGTGATTTTCCACACCATTCCCCATCGAAGTCCCATCAAATTGGCAATAATGCGTTAGCCAGATTTCCATGTTAGCACAAATTAGGTACATACAGACACTGGCTGAGGAGGGCGGCCTTGTAAATTACAGACGGGATATCAAGAGGGGAACATACACGGAGGGCTCCTCACCCATGACTGGTTGAAATACATCCAGCTCCCCATAACGCTCCAGGACACGCATCCGGCAGTCCTTTGCAGCCATTAGGCCAGTAGAATATGCACCATGCACAGATCCTGGAAAGCTCATGCTTGTTGCCTCCCCTGCAAAGAATAAGTTATCCACCGGAATCCTCAGCATTTCATATAGATCATGGGGCTTGCTGACTATATCATAGCTGTAGGACCCAAGTGAGTTCTCGTCTGTGGCCCAGTGAGAAACTAGATATTGAATCTGCACCATTGAAGAATTGTTGGTGACATGTCTGACGGAGTTGGATTAGAGAATCATCAAACTTACAAAGAAACAGGATTACCGGAGCAGAAGCACCAGGAAGGATTTTCTTAAGTTGCAGGAAAGCAAAATTAGCAGCTGCTTCATCAGACATCTTTTCAATATCTCTAGCTAGCTTCCCAGCTGGCATATAAACAAGTACAGAATGACCAGTTGCCTTGTGAAGATTCAAGAAATAACTGCACCCATAAGATGTATCAGCTACAACCCCAAGGAACTCCACATTTGGCCAGAAAACCTTCTCAAAATGCAGCACAATCTTGTTCTCAATACCAACTCCAAGATTCTCGATTGCAGCCTGTTTCCAATCAGGTAGTTTGGGCTCAAACGCAATGGTTTGAGACTTCAGCACACCAAGAGGAACTGCAATAACAGCAGCATCTGCTACAAAAGTTCTATCATTATCTACGGTTACCTTCACACCATTATACTGCCTCACTACATTTGTAACCCTGCAGATACAACAGCCGAAATGAATTGAATGCCACAAAAAATCACCAGATTAATACACAAATAAATACCAGACAAACTAGCAAGAATTATCTTCTTTGCTAATAAGCCAATACCTGTGACCCAAGCGGATATCAAGACCCTTAGCAAGGGTGTTTACTACAGGGAGGTATCCTCTAACCATTAGTCCATGTCCACCAGGTAATAGCACTTCCTGTATTTAATAGGTAAAAGCAAGGGAAAATGTATCAGCAACCTCAAACAACCAAATGGTCAATCAAGCATATTCCTTCCCCACACTAAGGTGATATTACAAGTCTTCATTTAAAAAAAAAAAAAAAAAAAAGAGAAAGGGAAAATTAATGAGATAAGTTATGACATGACCTGATCCCAACTTCTCACTGAGATGGTATCAGCATCAGCAGCAAACCAGCCTTCCATTCTGCAAAGATACCATTGCAGCACCTTGTGGGCAAGGCCCTCCAGCCTGTAAGTCATAGCATAATTTTAACAAAAAAAGACTAAAGAAAGACATGGAGAAAGGAAGGAAAAAACTTCTTGCATGAGATTTAGTTAAAACCTTAATTCTGGCATACGCTCAAAAACAATAGAGAAAGCCTTTTGTATAGATACATCTTCATCGAACTCCTCTCTGAGTTTATTTGTCTGCAAAAAAGAAATAATGAACACCACTGTCACCAAAAACTTCCAAGAAAGCACATGTACACTCAAGTAATACCACACTTTACACTTCCCAAGGACCCAAAAAGGGAAAGTAATCGGGGTGTAAAACATACCATGCTAGCTTTCTTGCAATAATGGATGGAACATAAACCACAATACACACCTCATTTAGAACTCTTTCAAAAGCTTCACCAACACGAGTGACCAACTCCTGAGGAACTTGATGTCCATCCACATCATAGAGTGCATAGCTGCAAGAAAACTAATTAGAGCTGTACAAAAAGAGTTGAAAGAGAAATGGACTTCTGCAGTAACATGCAGCATACAACAAGGACTTAAAATGCACAGTAAAAAAAAAACAAAAGGAAAGTAAAAATTTATATAGATTTAACTTTTGATTAAAATATTGATTGGGTATTTAACATTGATGATACGATCTTTGTATATTCAGAATCACAGAAAAATTTCCTTCTAATAGTACCTAATTTTTTTGTTTAACAATTATATGGAGTAGTCACAAGGATGATCTTTAGACAATCCCACTTGAACAACAGCAATACAAAATATGAGTTTGCTCGTACATTTCTTGTCCATAACCATCAAAACACAAAAAGAGAAATAAAAGAAAGAGAAGAACAGCAAGAAAACAAACAATTATTAGGGTCTGGAAGGACAACCCATGCTCAACAGAGTAAAATGAAAATAAAGCTGCCAGAGTAGATTGATGTGGCATACCTTTCCAAATCATGGTCATACAAGACAGAGTTGTCACCACTAGTTCGATACAAAGGCAATCCCAGTCTACTAATCAATGGTGCCAATGGATTGTCTTTGCAAACTCCATGCAACCTAAAGAAAGAAAAATTAATTGAGAATACATTTATGCATAAAAAGAGAACTTAATACACGGATGCGCACGCGCGCGCGCGTGTGTGTGTATATATATATATATATATATATATATTAAGAAACTTACCATGATGCACCTAGATCTACAGGAAAACCAAATGAGTAATCCGTGTGTACACGACCGCCGACTCTATCACGTGATTCCAATACTACAACCTAACACAGAATAATGCGGTTAGGATTTGAACCATTACAAGTACATACAGTTACTTTTATGAAGACAACAAATAGGAATGGGAGGGGAGGCAAAGAAAAAAAAAAAAAAAAAAGGACAGGATGTTGAATAACTCTTAGCTATGCTTCTCATTGCTTAGAACCTGCTGATTAGCACATGAAACAACACCTCCTACCACAAGAGTCTAAGCAAAGTAGCTCAACTCTCATCATGCCATTGCTGGCTGAGGTCATTGATGCTCCATGAACTTCGCAAAGCTACTTCAGAGGAGGCATCAATGCCACACTCAGGGCAGCTGAAAACATGAAGACAAATCCACTGCATTAGCTCAGTTGCTTTTTGGTTGGACCATAAACCACAGGCTAAACTGAGGTAAGTAAGAAAATCATCACTTGCATGAACATGCAATGCCTCATACTTAAAGACTTGAGATTTGTTGGCAGTTAATCACCAGAAGATATGAGAATGGACAAAACATATTCTTCTGAAAATAAGAACATTGAACAGACAACACTGCTTTGCAAAACACATTGATACGCCCCCTGCAGTTGAAGCACTGAGCAACCAAGAAGCTGCTGCAAACGTAATCCTCAAGAGTAGACCAGACCAGCAAGCAGTCAGAAGACCCAAGAGTTATATATGTTCCATCTTGTCTGGTGATACTATTTGCAATAATTAACAGGAAAACATAACAATGGGACTTGTCTGTGCACTAGGTCATCAAAGATCATCCTTGCAGAAAGGTTTCAGTGTAAGGATAAACCAAGCTAGAACGCAATAATAAGAGTAATAACGACCTATCATCAAGCATATAAATCAATATGTCACTTCCACTTCAGTTCAAAGAGGGAAAAAAACCAGAGTGCATAGATCCAAGACTTTTCTAATTTGGGTGGTCCGGTATACGAGACAACAAAATAACAAGCAAATCAAGCTTTGTACCAGTTTAGTCAACAACATAACTCTAAAAAATCATTAAAAATTTGAAACTGACAAAAGCACCAATACACTGCACAGTGTAAGCGATGGTAGATGACCCTAGTCATTACCTGGAATGAAGCATCATGGAGAGCTCGAGCAGCTGCAAGTCCAGCAATGCCACCACCTATTACAATAACAGAAGGCATCCTCCCTTGCCTCCTCTCAAGACCAGAATAGCACAAAGCTGCAAAATAATTATGCATTAATAAATGTAGAACCACCACATTACATAATTCCATCAAATCAATTTTTCACACCCTTCAATAAATTCCCAGCAACCAACACATTCCAGCAAGAATAACTAAGGATATCTATACTTTCAAGAAGAACAACACTCAGCTCATCAACATTACTGCATGAAATTTACGTATGCATTATTAGATGATGATGTTCAAAATTCTTATCGCAGCCTGCATATCATTAATTACGGTAAACTGTGCGCTTAGCCCCTACATTCAAAATTGGGAATCCAGACCCCAAATCTATAAACCTGCTAACACATGACCATAATGGCCATGTAGAAACACTGGAAGGGATAAAATATAACAAGTTATTTATAAACTACAAGACAAAAACGAGAACTGTCTGCATCATCAGCTTTCGTGTATCTTTTTAATATCAGTAAATTGTTTTATCATTTTCATGATGGGTAAAATGATTAGGTAGGCACAAGGAAATCAACGCAAATGAAGAAAAAATAAGGGGTATTATACAAATATTCAATATGATTATTGCAGATATATATCTATGCTCAAATTTTATACCCAAAAACAAAGCCAAACCAGGATGCATAGCGCATGCTCAAGACTGATATCCAATTAAACAATATCAGGCACTTTAAAAATCTCGAGAGACACAAGAAAATGGAATGGCAGAAATATGAATTAAATGCGAAATCTCAAACTGACGCATTCATGTGACCGACAATGACATAACCCAATTACAAAATTAATTAACTGAAAACGCTACATCAATTTTACTGATTCTGTATACCGACATTCATTGACGCAAAACAAATATGAATTGCGATCATGACATAAATTGCTCCTCCACCACAAATATGCATCAGGAACAATGTTGATTAAAATCAGACTCAGAAAGCTGCATCATGAAATTTTCTCCATATGGCGCAAAAAAAAATCATTTTATTTATTTATTTTTTACTAAATTGATTGCAGAAATTTTACTCCGGAACAAGAAATTGAACGGTAAATCAAACAAATTTTTGTATTTTTCTTTACAACTCAAAGCATCAGCCACAAGCTACAATTATAAGCCATTGCATCAGTTCAAACATAGATAACTGTCCATAAATACATAAAATGAACAAATACTTTCCACTTTTTCAACTGAAAAATTAATAAAAAAACCAAACGAACCGCCCAAACTATACTAAAAGCTGCCTCCACCGACACTGTAACTATAAACTAACAAGAACCCATCTAAAAAAAGAAAAAAAAACAAAAAGAAAACAGAGAACAAAATCCACCTGAAACGAACCTGTACGTAACTGGCGATTACTCCTTTTTCCTGACTCCATTAGACGATGATTCTTTATTAATACTGAACCAGGAATTACTGATAAAATGAGTTAAATTTGATGATGGTTTTAACGATTTTTCCTCAAAATTAAAACGAGAAATGCTCAATTGGGGTGAAAAATGGAGAATAAAAATTAAAAGACAAGTAATGAAATGATTTGAATTCAGATTCAAAAAACCCAGCTTCCCCAACCAGCTCATGCAGCTCAATTTTCAACAAATTATTGTAAAAAACCAAGCAAATTATGGAATCAATTCCTTATGAAACTCCTTAAAGCTTCAGAATTTACGATCACATAAGAGAATCTGTGGATTAGGGTTTGGTAGGGAATTCCGAAATGATTGGACTTGGAGGTTCTTATAAACTTATAAAGATAAAGGGAAGGTAAGACAGAGAGAGAGAAGGGAAAAACTGGAGCTGTTGGTGTGATTGTAAATTACGCGTTTTCAAGTTGCCTTTATAGAGCGTCCGTTGCCTGTCGGTATCAACTATTCAAATTGAAAAGACTTTTTTACCCTCGATATCAGGATAAACACGTGGGAGTAAGGGGCGATTTAAGATTGTCTGGTAAAGTAACTCCCATTTCTTGGATATATAAATATTAGCCGTGAAAAATCAGTTTTTTTATCTAATAAAAAAAGAAATATATATTTATTTTAAATTTATAATAAAATATTTTATATTTATCATTACAAATTTTACTTTTAATGTATCTATATAATTTATAATGATTTTTTAAAAAAAAAATCACAGAAATAAAAGAAATTATAAAAATTATGAAAGAAGTGGTTTTATTGAAAATTGTGATAGGAAAAGAATAAAAAATTGAAAGAGAGAAAAAAAAGAAGAGAGAAAAAGGTGGAGTACAGGTTTAAGAAAGTAAGAGAAAAAAAATTAAATGTGAAAATTGGAAAAAAAAAATTTTACTAATAATATAAATTATATATAATTTTATAATATTATTTTAACATTGATTTTTCTGTTAAATAATATTTGATGATGATCTATATAATAATTTTAACTATAACGGTTACTTAAGTCTCTAAGGGTTTTAATAATATAAATTTATATTTTTATTTCCAATTTTCTCTCATTCAAATGCCTTTTGTTTTTTTTTTTTTTCCTTCTCTCAATATCTTAATAGCATTTGGTTGTAAGATTTAAACTAGATAGAGAAAAACAAGTATAAGAAAAACTAAACAGTGAAAGCTTATTGTATCATATTTGATTTGTATAATATTGGACACAAAATTTATATTAAAAATTAATTATTTATAATATAAAATTAATAATATTTAATAAAAATAATATCAAGCAACTTAATATTATAATATAAAGAGATATTTTTTAGAATATAATATATTTTTATTTTTGTCTCATGAATTTCATTTTTTTATTATGATATAGATGTGACAAAATTTAGATATTTTATCTAATTTGTCAACCCAAATTTTTGTTTAATCCCCAAGTAAAGTTATAAATTAAATATCGAATAAAATTTTTTGTCCAGTCTAATATCATAAATATTGTGCAACCAAATGCTACAATAGTGTTATTTTCTTTTACCCATAAGGTTTTCCTTTACGTAATGAAGCTAAAGGTAAGTTGATAATCTTATTATTTTAGGTATTCATATATGTCTTATTTAGGTTTCATTTAATTCATCTTTTTCTAATCTTATTTGTACTTTTTTTTTCTATTTAAATCTTACGTCTGATAAGATAATGCACAAAAAAAAAATTAAAAAATAATTTTATATATACCCCTCTTTTGTCCAATAAAGTTGAATTGATATGTACTTTACTTTATTCATATTTATTAAAATATTAATTAAAATCATCATCTCCAATGCATAATTATACTTTTTTCAAATATTTTCTCTTAAAAAGTACATGAAATTTCATTTCTTAATGTTAATACTCTAATTTGCACCCTAATTATAATTATGAAATAAAAACAAATATCATATAAATAAGATAGTTTTTTAAATACTAAATTTCAAATAGATATAAATTAGATACAAAACAAATATAAATAAAATAAAATAAAATCCAAAAAAAAAAAAACTTAATTAAATAGGTTTTAAATAAGTTATCAACAAGTACTAAGACTAGATATTAATTTTTCGTAACTTAGTTATATGAAGTATGGTACGAATATGAAGATTTTATACCATATACCACTATGGAACCTATATCTTAAATATATAAGGTATAGGTCTTAGAATACTTTGTACTAACCATTTAAAATTTATTGAATAACGTAATATATATTGATGAATAATCAAGAACCTTATATTTTCTTAAAAAACCTAAAAGAGTAAAAATAATTTTATATTGGTATTAAAAAGAGACGAATTAAGTCAAGTACAAATCATAAAACTAAAGCTAATTATCAATCTAAAAATATTAACTGTAACATCTAGAAACAAATATTTATTATTAATTTTAAATAACTTATATCTTCTTTCCTTTTATATATATATACTCCATGCCTTCATATTATAATATATAGTTTTTGAAGTTATTTTCATTTTTATATTCCATCTTTAATGCTATTAATGTATTTTCCTTATTTGCTTTTTAAGTCATAATGCCTTTTTATAATTATTTTTTTGATATTTTCCATTATTTGTTGCTATAAATAAGTCTATATTCTCTCTATTTTATTCCTTCTCCTCCTCTTCATAATCAACCCTCTTATTTGTTTTTTGAAATGATGCTTCACCCACTTTTTTAATTTAAGTTAGTAATTTCGATTTGGTCTATTTTTATACACATTATGATTTTTGTTTCTTTTCTTTCTTTTTTTTTTTTTATATTTCCTCTTTGTTTACTTTGACATCTCATTTTGGACTAACTTTTATATTTGTTCGTTATACAAGCGAAAATGAAATAGAAAATGGATTTAGATCAAAAAATGGAAATCATAAAAGCAAAAGGATTGATAAAGGAGTTTTTTTTTTTTTTTTGCCTGACATTTATAAAGGAGTTTATATATGGAGTTTTAACTATTCTAATAGTTTAGGTAGAAAAATATTGTATCTATATAAATTTCATCACAATACCATATAATTGATGTATTCTATAATTCAAGTTTGTAATTGAATTTGGTTGTAATAGTGAAGCTATATGATTTTTATTGCAATACTATATTATTTTGTTGTAATTTTTACTTTTTTTTTTTTCAATTTCATATGACATTTTATATTTTTTATTTGTGTAATATTTCTTTTAAATAAGTATAATTTGTATTGAATTTTATATAAAGATTATTGTATAGAAAGGAGGACATTAATGGTTTTGATTAAGGTACTTATAATAAAGTTAAAGAAACCATTAACTTTAAATAAAAAGAGATTATTAATCAATTGATATTTGAATTTTACACTTATGATATTATTATTTTTCATTTGCATTAAAGTTTTCTTTATTGGATAATGTTAAAGTGTAAGAAGGCTTTTTAATGCCTTTTCTATATGGTTTAAATTGTCTCTTTTTCACATAGTTTATTACTTGTAACTATAATTATCTTAATTCACCACTTATATAAAAAAAGACATATTTAATACCTTTTTCATTCCATTATTTCCATGTTTATGGTGTCATTTATTGTTATTATTATTAGTATTATGTTATTTATAAAATATCTATATACACCACTATATTATTGTATGGAATTTTAACATAAGAGAGAGTGTAAGGGGTGGGGGGGTTAGTTGTAATTTATGGATATTTATTGTCCTTTCTAATTTCCTTTTACTGATATCCATTTGATAAATTGCTAGAATCAATGCCTAGATTTTTTTTTTTATTTCATTTATATAAAGTATCTCATTATGCATATCTTTTTTAAGAACGTATTGCATGTTTTTATATTGGTATTAGTATTATTATCACTTCAATTGCATTAGAGAGAAATAAAATTATAGAATTTAGAATAATTTAAAACGTTGTATTATTATATGAGAAAATTAGTGAGACTCAATTTATATCCTTTTATATCTCCTTATTTTAGGTTTTCACTTTTATCCCACCTTTTTTTTTTCCCATTTCTAAGGTAATGGATAAGAGAAAACGTTGCAAATTGAATGTATTCGTTTGTGGAAAGTTTAAATGTGGAAGTTAATCGACATAATTTTTACAAAGAGATGATTAATAAGGATATAAAGTAATATATAATTTGGAGTACGTAATGTCTTTCTAGCCTTTTTATGTTAATTTTTTGTATTTTGCATTTAACAAATTATTTTTGTATTTCATGTCTCTCGTATCTATTTTATTTGATATTATATTGCACTTTTCCTTATACATTAGGAGACATAAGAATAAAGAATTTAGAATAATTTCAAGTATTTCCTTATTTTGGTTGAACATGCCATAAATTATTCAATTTACTGAAATTTATTAGCTATAAAATACACTTTATAAACAAATACTAAGCAATTTATGAAATGACTTTTTTGTTTCTCCATTGAAAGATAAATAGATAAAAAAATATCAAAATTCATTTTTTTTTAAATTTATGGAAAATTTATTTTATGAAAATTAATCAACACATTCTTTACAAAGAGTTGATTAAATCATTAAGCTTAAATTCAAAGAGATCCTATTAAGTATTGTGGTATTTTGGTATCAAAGATAGTTCATTCTTTTCAGTCTTTTTAAGAGTGGGGAAGGAGATTAGTTATATATTTCTAAGAGATTTGTTAATTTCAAATAACACTTTGTTATAAATAGTTTGCATTAACATCCTTATTTGTATTGGTAAGCCGTAACTATGATCTTAGTAGTAAATCCCATTGAAGTGAAGGTAATGAGATCGTCAATCAATAAGGTGTTCCCACATGGATTAAGCAATCTATTATGCAAAGTTAACAAGTCAAAATGGATCTATTAAGATGTACCCCTTCTTATCTAGTAATAGGTCTCAAAAAGCTAATTCTCTATAAATGCTAAATCTAGTATTTTAAATCAAGATACTCTTAATCAATCAGAAATTAAGATTTCTCAAATAGAACAAGAATTACACAATTGATCAATTCTTGAAGAAAAAACTAAAGAGATTTATGAAATAGGAAGTTTTAGTTTGAAACATAATTATGTGATCAAAACTATAAAAAAAAAAACTATATCTCTATTAGGAAAACAAGAAGCAATCAAATTACTTTCTAAATTTGCTGTTCAATAACATAAAAAGAAGTACAAATATTTGCATATGAGTCTTATTCAAGTTTCAATAAAACACTTACATAGATTAGACATAAAGCACTCATCCTAATCTAGTTAAGGGATGCAAGAAATACAGATTTTTATGAAACAATCCTTTTTTTATTCCAAACAAATTTACATAGTGGTCTATGGTTTACTCAATTTTTGACAAACTATACAATAGTACTAGATGATCTAAAATCTTTTGATGGTTTGGTATTATATATTCAATCTTAGAACTGTAACTTCATCGAAAGAACAAAGACTATGGCTCTTATTTTTAAAATATATGATAAATTTATGAGTTCAAATATATCTCTTAAGGCTAAGAAGATTTCTTGAAAGGGAGAGATTATTCTTTTAGAATCAAATACTGAAAATTCTTTGATATATACTCCTAAGAAGTTAAGTTGGGAAGAGGTTTCACTTCCAAAAAGAGTACTTCTACTAAGGCTTAGTATTTCTCAATCAAGACCCTTCCTTCCTTAATGACTTGATAATGGAAGCATTAAAATTCAATTTCATAAGAATGTAGATAGGAGACTCGCTACTCCTAAAATAGAAGATTGCCTTAATAGATCAAAACTGAATCAAATATCCCTTGTTTAAAATAATTAAACTAAAAATAGTTAAACTCGAGAAGGAGAACTAGAGGGTCTTATATAAGATAATGAATCAGTTAGGCTAAGGCATGTGGACTTTTAACCTTAGGTTCCTAAACTCATCTATCAACCAAAATCTCCAACTTACTCTTAAATTAATAAATTAAATACAATAAACTCAGAAGTGCCCTTCAAAATTAACAAAGATATGTTATGAGAAGATTTTTTATTGAAAGAAAGAAAAAAGGTTAAAATATTTTAAGAAATATACTAAAGAAGAAACTTATTCAATAGTAGTAATGTAGTATGCTGATATGGACACTAAATTGCTAAAAAATGAACATTTTTTTCAAATGACTTAAAGAAAATTTTGATCTAAATAAGATGTATTTTAAGAAAACGCAAGAAGTAGAAATTAAAATTTAAGATAAGTCAATCAAAACTTTCCCATTTAAGAAAACAACTAGAGAAAAATTAAGATTTAAATAATATAAAAGCTCAAAATAATTACACAAATCAAGTGACCATACTCTTAACCAATAGAACAATAAAATTGAAAATATGCTAATTAATAAACAAGATAAAGAAAAGTCTATAGTCAAAGAAGAATGTTGATCCTCAAAAATCACAAAACCTATTTATCCACTAATGATCATTTCAAATATTTAAAATTTTAAGTTTAGAAAAAGTGATAAATTATTAGAAGAAATTTCAAATAGATTAAGTAAATTAGAAATAAAGAATAAGGATATAATTAACACCATTGATAAAGAAATAAAAGAGTTATCAGGACAATTTTATGCAAAACTTAGCAACAATCAATAGTCCTCAAAGGTTAGGAATGAATTCAAATCAAAGGTCATGGTACCCTCTCCTCTAGATACTATATATGAAGAAAAGCCATATATACATTTAGCTAGATATTTTAGAGAATGAATTTATAAATGGAACATAGACAAGATAACAAAACATCAAGTTTTAGATATACTTAATCAAATGATTATTGTGTCAAATTCATTTAAAAAATAAAATAATATTGATGATTAAATAGCAATAATTCTAGTATTTATATTCATAAGAATGCTCAAAGATGGTGGAAAAATTATTTCGAAGAAAATGAAAAACAATATATCCTTAATTCGAAAAAGGATTTAATGATCAATAATACACTAGTCCCAATGGAAGACGCTGTTCCAACTTTAATTTATGCTATCACTAAACATTTTGTAAGAGTTCTTACTCAATTTAAGGAAAGAATGGAGACATTCTTCAAAATTTAAGGTGTCCAACACTAAATGATTTTAGATAGTATAAGAATGTTTTTCTTGATAAGGTTTTCTCACGATAAGATTGCAACAAAAGCTATTTGAGAGAATGCTTCATAGCTGGACTTCTAAAGCTATTTGTGAATAAAGTCCAAGAAAGGATTTCAAAAGAATATTCTATTACTTAAGATTACTTAAACATATCTTTTGGAGAACTTACCAATATTGTAAATTTAGAAGGTTTAAGTTTATGAAATGATTTAAAATTTAAGTTAAAATAAAGAAAGAGAAAGGTAGTCTTAAAAAAGAATTAGGGGATTTTTGTTATTAATATGGGTTCAAAAAAAATTCAAAGCCCTTCATCAAGAGTAAAAAGAAAAACTAAAAATCATAAAAAACAAAGAAAAAAAATGAGAAAAGAGAAATTAAAAAAAATATATAGAAATTATAAACCAAAAAAGAAAATTTTTTAAAAAGAAATAAAATGTTACAAGTATGGCATAAAATACTACATTACTCCTATGTATTCAAAATTAAAGAAAATTAATAATCTAGATTTAGAAGACAAAGTCAAAGATGAGATACTCAAAATAATAAATAATAGTAACTTTGAAGATAGTATATTAAGTGAAGGAGATTATAATTATATTAAAAAAATTGAAAGCAATTATGATACTTCACTCAATGAAGATTCAAATTGTTGTTTTCAAAAAGTTTGCTTGTGTAAAAGAATAAATGTTATCAGTAGTAAGGAAAATTTTTTATTAGCAATGGTTGATCAAATAAAGTTGAGAAAAACAAAAAGAATATTTATTCAAAATTAGAGAAATGACTATAGAAGAAGAAAAAATGGTCAAGATAAAATTTACTACAAAAGATTTATGATAGATTTTCAAAGAAAGAAGAACTTGTGACATTAAAAAGTCCTCAAGAAGAAATAAATGTCACGAAAAAGGATATAAAAACTTAAAATTTAAATATAAGCATTTAGAATATAAGATAAAAATCAAGAAAAATTACAAAATCTTCAAGGTTTTAGTGAAAAAGAATAAGAAGAAGAAGAAGAAAATGATCAAGAGATTGAAGAACATGTTAATTTAATTAATAAAGTAAATATTCAAAAATGATATATCAAAATAACGATAGCTATACAAAAATAAGTGTGGCATGGAAGTAACTACTTTGTTAAACTCCGATGTTGATCAAAATTGTATTCAAGAAAGTTTGTTCTTAGTAAAATTTTATCAAAAAACAAAAGAAAGATTAATTTCGGCAAGTGAATCTAGATTAAATGTTAATTATAAATTACCCAATGCCAAAATCATTTAAGAGGGTGTTAATTTCAAAATTTCGTTTATTTTAATCAAGAATATTAATAATTCTATAATATTAGGAACTCCAATTTTGACCATGCTCTACCGTTTTTGAATTACATATAAGGGATTAAAAACAAAATTTAAAGAAAAGGAGATGTTTTTTAGATTCATTTATCTTGTGAGAGAAAAAAAAGTCAATTTCTTAAAAGAAAACATGGTTAGTCAAATTAAAACATATTAATTTCTTAAAGAAGAACTAGAAGGAGAAAGAATAAATTTACAACTTAATAAAAAAGAAATTCAAGAAAAAATAAAAAAAATTACAAGAAAAATTAGAAGAAGAAATTTTCTCTAAAATTTCCAATGCTTTTTAGTTAAGAAAAAAACACATAGTAAATTTGCCTTATGTCGAGAGATTTACTAAAGATAAAATCCTTACAAAGGTAAGGCATATTCAAATGAATAAAGAATTATTAGAATTTTGTAAAAAAGAAATTAAAGATTTATTAAATAAAAAATTAATTAGAAAGTCTAAGTGTCACATCTTGACATGGTACACAATGTCCCATTACATAGGTAAACTTGTTAAATATAAGTTCAATTCTAACAAATTAACAATTCATTATATATTTGGCACTTAAAAAAGTTTAGCTGTAAGCTTTTTTGTTACAAATATTTACATCATCTACAAACTTCAAAAACCTAAACACTAAACTATAGTTAAACTTTTAGGTCATCATTGTACTTGTTCAATGTCACTTTCGCTTCCAAAATAGCTAACTTTATTTAGCGCTCTCTAAAAGTCCACCCTTGTTGTTAGTGATGCCCCTCAAATTGCATCTTAACATGAGGATAAGAGAAAACTTATCCCTACAGCTACTATTGAGCTGAGTGAGAGTAGAAAACAAGCAACAATACACCAAAACACGTAATACGAATACACAAGTCTCACATTTAGATAATATCCATGTGACAAATAAGATAATGCAATTTGTATGCCATGCTAATGCAGGTAACATGCATAAGATATCCTAACTAACCTAGTAACTCATTTGGTTTGGTCGAATATAAAATTTAGGCATTTGGAGAATATATCTAGGAACCTAGTAAAACATCTCAACCTAACAAAAATCTACGAAGCATGATTGAAGTTTTGGTCATTGCAAAATTATATGTATGAAACCTAGCTTTGTAAACTTATCCTAGCAAAACTATAAGTTTTAAGAAAACTGACCTGTAGGTCTTTTTCGTGCCATGCCATGAATGCATAAACCAATTCTTAATCAACATCAAGCATATTAGCAAGGCTTATCATATTCTTTCTGTCTCTGATTTGCTTTTGGAATAGCTTTTGACTCATTATAGCATAAGTTTTCACAAACTTTACTCATAACCAATTCTAACACATATCACATAAGTCATTGCCAACATTATACTCATAAGGTATAGCATCTCCAAGGCTTATACAATGAATCTAAGTATCATTCAGGCAATCACCCTAATCACGGACAAAAACATTTGCTTACTACTATTCAAACACAAGTCAAGTGCTTTACATCATTTGGACAACCATTACAATCAGGAGAAAGGACATTCATCCTCTTCTTAAGAAACGTAAATCCATATCCTATATACATAAATCTACTTCCCTAACTGTTGTTACTATCCCAATTCACTCGTTAGCAAGAACTTCCTCCTCTATGACTTCACCTAGCAAGAGAAGGTACTTCTTTAATCAATTATAAGTTACGAGTGTATATACACATACTAATTAAATACTTGCTTATTAGTAGTTAGTTCGCTATAAGCAAGTTTTGATTCATTCACTGAGTTTGATTCTAAGGTAGCTTTTGAAACAACTTCTAAGTTACTATCCAATTCGTCTTACTTAATGTTTCTTAGTTAAATATCAGTTAACTTATATTTACAATTAAATCTCTCAATATTACATATGGTTCAGTTGTCTAGATTTAATTTACCCAAATAAAAAAAAAAATACTTAAGGATCGTAGCTTCTAAATCTGGTTTTAGAACTTTCTAAACAAGTATTAGAAAAACGGTTTTGTTAACTATGAACTCTTTAAAGAAATATTTGAAAACAGTCTTATTAATTAGAATTTCTCTCATTAACCTACGGATGTTATATTAGCCAAGTATTTCAAATTTGGTAGCTTTCTAATTAAGTCTCTAAACTTAAAATTAACTTATTTTTCTAATAGACTAACCTTTTAAAAAACTATCTACATAGGGTTAATTTACAAGTTTACTTGAAATAATTAGTCTAAAATCATATTCTAGATTATAGACATGTTCAATCATGTTCATCTTTCAAGTTTATCATATCAAATAGCACCATAGTACTAGATTCTTGAAATTTACATACTTAACTATTAATGCCTTAAACCCAAGTTCACTAACTTGCTCATTTCTAATCTTTCACTCAAACCACACAACTCCAAATTATCCTTCACAGTGAAATGTGATCTAAATAACCCTTAGAACCTGATGCCAAGGTTTTCATTAAGCTCCATATACTAAATCCTTAAGAAAATAGAATAATTTTATCCAATTTAAAGACTCAAACATCCCTAAAAATTATGGAAATCCTTTTTGCTCGAAAACTTTTCATACAACATTCACATGCGACATAAGTATTCCTTATAAAAAGTATGGCTTATAAACTTCATTAATAGGGTTATTCAAATTGATTTCGAAAATTGATCAGTTTCATTTAGTTTCTTAAGGAAGTATTATATTCGCTTAAAAATTTTTCAATATGATATTTTTCCCTAAAAGTATATGCAAAAATTTTTTTTCATAATTTTTGGAGTTAATTTAATATTTTTTGCAATTTCAAGTAAAATCGAGTATAAAATTGACTCACCGGAATGGTGGCCATCTAGCCACCAATAACCACTCCTTAGTTGTTGGCTAAGTTAGGTATAGCCACTACTATTAAGTGGTGGTGGTGGTTTATGCCCAGGTGCTCCTCGAACTAGTGTTCATGAATTTAGCTTGGTTTGCATAATACTTGTTCTAATTTTTTCTAGAATTTTCTCTTCCTTTGTTTTCTTGTTCTTGTAATTTTACTAGAATCCTAAGAGATTAAACTACATTATGGAGAGAATTGGTGAAAATTCCTAGGTTGTAGAATGAAATATTACATTTTCTTTCTCCTCCAAGGGTTTTCTACCCTCAAATCCATGTTGCTAGCTGTCCTAAGGGTAGTTTGTTTCATCAACAGTTGGCTTAGGAGTTGTCTATGCCTTACACAATATGAATCCAGTTGGTTTGTTAATTTGTAGAATTTCTTTTTATGATTTTTCCCCAAATTATTTGGTTAATTGTGAGTAGTTTAGGGTATTTTACAACATTTTCGAGTGTATTAATTAGTTTCGATTATAAGTATATATAGAAATTACATACGATACATGTATATATTCCATACATTATTTTATTACACATATAATTTATCTTTAATAGCTCGTTACGTTTTGGGACTTAAACATCAAGTTCTCAATAATTAACAAATGAACCTGGTAAAAATATACTTTATAGAAATTAAATATTATATAGACACTATTTTCAAAAATTAATCTTACTAGCGTTCTTGTTCTAACTTTTATGACTTTATATTAAATTTGACTCAATTTGGACCAAATTATCTGAAGGCCCTAAATTATTCTAAATGCTCTAAACGTCCTAACTTGTATTGGCTAGTTTAGCGACTAGGGGGGGTCTCATATTTTACCCTCCTTACAAAAAGTTTCATTCTTGAAACTTATATAATAAGTTAGTTCTATATAATAAGTTAGTTTACATACCAAGAATTCTAACTAACTATAGATAACTTATCAATATCAATATACTAACCTTAAGTAAATAGTTCAGGGTATTGGGCCCTCTTGTGATCTGTAGACTCCTACGTTGCCTCATTTGCAGTGTGTCGACTCTATAATACTTTCAAATATTCAATATCTTGATTCCTTAATTTCTGTATTTTGGTATCTATAATCTTTACTAAACATTTCATATATGTCAAGTTTTCCTTCAACAATCTACTCCTTTGGACTAAGATTTTCAACTTCATTCTTTCTATCTTTTTAATCAACTCCCTCTTATCAGTTATTAGCATAGCAGCATTATTAAACCTTTTTCCTACTTAAGGCATCTGCAACTGTGTTCACCTTTCTCAGGTGATAGTAAATTGAAAGATCATAATTCTTAAGCAATTCCAACCATCTCCTTTGTTGTAGATTCAATTCTTTCTAAGTAAAAATGTACTTAAGACTTTTGTGATCTATATACACCTTGCACTTCTTACCATATAAGTAATGTCTTCAAATCTTTAGAGTAAATATTACTGTCGCTAGTTCTAAGCGTTGGATAATTCTACTCATGTAGTCTAAGTTGTCTTAATGCATAAGCTATTACCCTATCGTTCTACATCTATATACATCCTAAACCATTCCTCGAAGCATTATAGTAGATTAAGTACTCCCTTGATCCATCGGGTAATGTTAGAATAGGTGCAGTAACCAATCGCTTCTTAAGTTCCTAGAAACTTTTCTTACACTTATCATCCCATTGAAATCGAATTCCTTTGCATGCTAATTGTGTTAATGGCATAGCAATCTTAGAGAATTCCTACACAAATATTCGATAATAGCCTACCATTCCCAAGAAACTTCTTACCTCAATTATAGTTGTTAGCCTTACCCAATCCTTCACTACCTTTACTTTTGCAAGATCCATGGCTATTCCATCATCTAATACAATGTCCAAGATATCTAACTTGCTCTAACCAAAACTTGTACTTCTTCAATTTAGCATATAATTAGTTTTCCTTCAAAGTGTGAAGTACTTTTGTCAAATGCTTCTTATGTTCTTCTCTATCTCTTGAGTAAATCAAAATGTCATCTATGAACACCATCACAAACTCATCTAGATGCTTCCTAAACATCCGATTCATCATATCTATGAAAGCAACTAAAGCATTTGTCAAACCAAATGGCATTATTAAGAACTTATAGTATCCATACCTCATTCTAAAAGTTGTCTTAGGTATATCCCTTTCTTAATCTTCAACTGATGATACCCCGATTGCAAATCTATCTTTGAAAACATAGTAACTCCTTTTAATTGATCAAACAAGTCATCAATCATTGAAAGTGAATACTTATTCTTAATCATAACCTTAGTCAACTTTTGGTAATCTATACAAACCTTCAAACTTCCATCCTTCTTCTTAATAAAAAGTATTGGTGCACCCTATATGATAGGAATCAACCTCTAGACCGATCATAAGATGCCAAACTAGATGAATTTAAGGGCTTGCATGGAAAATACTAGCTCTAAGTCATAACCGAGATGGGGACTCTTATCTCGATTTGACCTCTTGCTGACCTATCTCTTAGATCCTCATGTGTGTCCAATATACTCTTACCCAACAACGAAGTCTTAATTTAGAAGATAGCTTAGAATTAGCTGAGTCGAGCTACCTACTTGACCCATTAGAGTTTGACTTCAAGATAGGTGACCTTTTTGCCAGGTTGATTGGCTCTCGACCTGATCCAGATCAGGTTGGCCTCTGACTCCCAGTACTTCTTATTTCTGCTTGTGTATCATCCTCCTGATGTCCAGCCATTAAGTGACATGTGCCTTCTGACATAACGTTCTAGAATGATTCTTTTTTTTTGTACTTGATATTTTTTGTCACTTTTACCCCTTTTTAGTATAATTAATGTAACATAATTGTAAAATATCCTTTTTTCTTTTCATACATGTAAAATAACCCTAGTGGGCAAGTATATTAGCCCCCCCCAGTTTCCTTGTACACACACATTCAACTTTCAATACAGATTTACTCACTAGAGCAATCTTAGTATTCTCATTATCATTTAACTCTTATCTATTTCCTTTAGCAAGGAGTAGTGGCGAGTAACCCTTCAATTTGGATCGGAGTGTCATATCTAATAGGTTATAGGCCGAATAGGATTAGGTGGTGAATCATATTCATTCGGTAGCTGCTTGGACTTTGTTAGTTTCTTTTTTGTTTCCTTTTTAGTTCATTCGTTGTGGTGCTTCTCTAGTGTGCAACCCCGAAGATGTATCAGCTTCGTTAGTATCAGAGTACGGTTCCACAAGGGAGTGTATGAAGTTGTAGTAGAGTTTTTGTTCACCTTACTATTTGCGGTTATTATGTTCCTTCCGTAGCTACTGCAGTGTATTATGTGTGTTTGTAAGTGTGGTTTCATTGATACTCTATTTTACTCTATTTTCCATTGTGATAATAGAGTAAGTTTGTTAACCTATTCGAAAGGGTATTATGCTATGTCAGATTCAAGTGTCCAGGGAGTTATTGGTGACCAAGGTAGTGGTGCTCAACCTGGTCATGGTTATAATGGTAGTAACACCCTAAGGTTTGTTGATGACAAGCTTGACAGACTCATAAACCTCATTGAGAGTCTAATCACTACAATACAAATTAATCGGCAACAACCCCAAGGTGTATAGCAATAAAACCTATAGAATGGCACCCTTGAGAGATTCTATGTCCAAGGCAATCAAACTAATTACCTAGTTCGACCCCCTTTAGCTAGAGGAGCTGCTAGATGAAGATTGAAGTTAGAGGAGATTGGGGCAGATGATGAGGAGGTGGATGTTGAAGAGTTTAGTGAAGAAGAAGTTGATTATTACAAAATGCAGGGATAAGGATGCTGAGTTCCTCGAGGGCTAGACAATGTTAAGGTGCAAATCCCACCCTTTGGTGGAAGTGGAGATGTAGATGAATACTTGGAGTGGGAAGAGAAGGTTGAGAAAGTATTTGAGTGTTATAGGTATGAGGGTGCCGTTAAGGTCTAACTTACTGTGTTGGAATTTATTGGATACACCACCATGTGGTGAAAGAATCTGAATGCCGTCAAAGCTAGAGATAGGAGACGAGGTGTTAGGACCTAGGATAAGATGAAAAGGTTGTTGAAGGATAGATTAGTGCTCGAAATGTACCTATAAGATACGTTTGCCAAGTTACAGGAGCTTCATTAAGGAAGCCGACTTATCAATGACTATATTAGAGAATTTTAGATGCTTATGATTAGAGCCAACGTGGAAGAACCAAAGGCCTGTACAATATTAAGGTTCATTTTTGGGCTCAAGTATGAGATTTGCAATATCGTAGAAGTATAAAGATTTTGTACCTTAGATGAGGCCATCAAAATTGTGTAAAGGGTCGAATGGCAGAGGAGGAATGTTCCAAACCAACTTGGGCAAACATCCTCCAGAGCTCTGGTATTGTGTTGACCTATTCAAGCCGAGCCAATGAGGCCATACCGAGCTGAGGAAAAGAATGATCGACCTGATGAACATTGAGCAAACTAGTCAGGTCGAGCAGGATAGTTGGCTCGACTTGAGGCTAAGCTGACCACAAGAACCTATGAGAAAGGCCAACCATCCAGAAGGAAGACTAGTAGGGTGAAGTGTTTTAAATGCTTAGGCTTCAAACACATTGCTGCTAAACGTCTGAATCGGCGTGTCATGGTACTCTGAGGAGACACGGTGGATAATATTGACGATAGCAACCCCGAGGAGGAAAAGAATGTTGGAGAACCTAAAGTAGAACAGGAAGAGGAGACTTATGTCTATGTCGACTAGGAAGAAGTAATGACCCTAGTCTTGGGGTGAGTCTTGAGTTCCCTATTAAACTTTGAAGAGGACTAAAGACAGAATCTATTCCACACTAAGTGTACCATTAGAGGCCAACTACATATAATTATCAGGGATGGAGGAAGTTGTACTAATGCCGTTGCTCATTCCTTTATGCAGAGGTTGGGTCTGCCGACCTCAAAGCATTCTCGACCCTACAAGCTGCATTGGCTTCATGATAAAAGAGCTTTGCATGTAAATGAACAAGTGACTGTATCGTTCAGTATTAGGAACATGTGCAAGGATGAAGTAATATGCAATGTCGTCCCTATGGGAGATTCACATTTGCTGCTTGGATGACCTTGGTTGTTCAATTGACATGTCACTTACGACAGGTATAAGAACACCTATGCCTTTGTCAAGGATGGAAAGAAGATTGTGTTGCAACCCTTAACCCCATCCTAAGTAAATGAAATCCACAATAAACTCATCCAGGCTAATAAGAAGAAAGCCTTAGTTATGAGTCGAAAAGAGCTCCAATCTGCTGAGAAGGCTGATGAACCTATGTTCTTATTGGTTAGAAGATTGATGGAGATGAGGGAATTGCTAGATGTCCTAGGAGAAATCCAAAGATTGCTAAATGATTTCCCCGACCTGTTTCCGGAAGAACTGCATAAAGGACTACCACCAGTCTGAAGCATAGAGCACTGTATTGATCTATAGCCAGGTGTCGTCCTGCCGAACTGACCTGTATATAGGATGATCCTTGAGTAAGCTGTCGAGCTAAAAAGATAAGTGGATGAACTCGTTGAGTGGGGATATGTAAAGGAAAGCATGAGCCCTTATGCTGTACCAGCTTTGCTCATTCCAAAAAAAGGATGGTTTATAGCACATGTGCATTGACAGCTGAGTGGTTAACTAAATTACTGTCAAGTATAGATACCTGATACTAAGGCTCGATGACATGTTGGATGAGCTTCATGGTGCAAAGATACTTTCGAAGATTGATATGCGAAGTGGCTACCATTAGATTCACATGAGGCTGAGCAATGAATGGAAGACTGCCTTTAAGACTAAGTATGGACTATACGAATGGTTGGTTATGCCATTTGGTCTAACAAATGTGCCGAGCATGTTTATGTGGTTAATGAACCATGTGATGTGCCCTCTTCTTGGAAGATGTGTAGTTGTGTACTTTGATGACATATTGGTATATAGTGTCGACCTAAATAATTACGTTCAACATCTTTGTGATGTATTTAAAATTCTACTAGTGGAGAAGTTGTATAGGAATGTAAAGAAATGCATGTTCTACTAGAAAGAGGTGATTTTCCTAAGGTTTATAGTGTCAGGGGAAGGAATTCAAGCAGATGAGGAGAAAATCCAAGTTGTTTTGGAATAGCTGACACTGAAGAATGTTATTGAAGTCCAAAAGTTTCAATAGCTTAGCTTCTTTCTATAGGTGATTCATTAAGGACTTCAGCTCAATAGTCACCGTATTAATCAAGCTGACAAAGAAGAATGAAGGGTTTAGGTGGAATGATCGAGCTGAGCGAAGCTTTAGAGAGATTAAGGAGAAGCTCACCTCAGCCCTTATCCTTTCACTACCAGATTTTGACAAGCCCTTCGAATTGGAGTGTGATGTAGCGGGAGTTGGAATTGGCGCTATCTTGTTGCAAGAATGACGACCTGTCGCTTACCACAATGAGAAACTGAGTAGCTCGGTCCTAAACTATTCTGTGTACGAGAAGAAGTTATACTCCCTTTTCCGAGCCTTCATCGTTTGGCAATATTACCTACTACCACGAGAGTTTGTTATTTTCATTAACCATGAATCATTAAAGCATCTTGGGAGTCAGAACAAACTCTCTAAGAGGTAGGCCAAATGGTTAGAATTCATGGAAGGGTAGGTTTTCGTACGTCATTCGGCACAAGTAAGGGAGTGCAAATGTGGTCGTCGACGCTTTGTCACGACAATAGACTTTGTCGACCACTTTGTAGACAAAATTAGTGGGATTCTTACTCATTACGAAGCAATATGCTGTTGACTCTCATTTTGGTCCTGTTGTTGAATAGCGTCGAGCAAGGATATTTATTGGAGGATATTATCTTAAGGACAGTTATCTGTTTAAGGATCGCAGGCTATGTATTCTAAATTGCTCTACATGAGAGCTGTTAGTTTAGGAAGCTCATAGTAGTGGACTTTCAAGCCATTTTGGGGAGGTTAAGACCACCGACTTATTGAAGGAGAACTTCTATTGGCTAAGTTTGGCTAAGGATGTCCATAAGGTAGTTGGTAGTTGTGAAGTGTGTAAGCATGTTAAGGGGTAGAGAGAACCCCATGGAAGGTACATGCCTCTGTTGACACCCACTTTACCTTGGGCTAACCTTAGCATGGATTTTGTCTTAGGGTTGCCCTGGCATCTAAAGGGAAAGATTCTATTTTTGTTGTGGTGGATCGTTTCAGCAAGATGGTGTACTTTGTTCTGTGCCATGGGACTAATGATGCTCTATATATTGCTGATTTGTTTTTGCAAGAGCTTATCTGACTACATGGAGTACCGAAGATGATTGTCTCAAATCGATGGGTAAATTGAAGTGATGAACAAGATGCTAGGCAATCTACTCAGAGTTGTTGTAGGGAAGAACCTAAGGGATTGGGATTTGTACTTACCAATCGTAGAGTTTGCTTACAACCAAACTATTCATAACACTACTAGGAAGACCCCATTCGAGGTTGACTATGGCCTTAACCTTACTATTCCCCTAGATATGATCAATACCCTAGTAACTACTGAAGAAAGTCACTCTTGTGTAGACTGAGCCCAAAAATTGCATGAGTTGCACCAGTCTGTTACAAAGAAGATTGCTAAGTTCAATTAGAGACAATAAGAAATTAATAGCTGAGGCTGCTAAACTATTTCTTTCTAGCCAGGAGACTTAGTATGGATTCACATCAACTGAGAGCAATTTTTGCACTTAAGACGAAGCAAACTATCTCCTCGAGTTAACAGCCCATTCAAGGTCCTGAAGAAGATTAACTGCAATGCCTACTGGATCGAGTTGCCTGATGACTATTGTTTTTCTTCTACCTTCAATGTATCCGATTTGATTCCCCATCGACCAATAAAAGACCCTGTGAGCACCCCAAAAGAATCAATAGAAATTGCTTTAGATTTGAGGACAAATCTCTTTGAACCTAAGGTAGATGATAGGAATCAACCCTCTGGACCGATCACAAGAAGCTGAGCTAGAGGACTTCAAGGGCTCGTATGAAAAATACTAGCTCTAAGCCATAGCCAAGACGGGGACTCTTATCTCGATCTGACCTCCTGCCAACTTGTCTCTCAAATCCTTATGTATGTCTAACATGCTCCTGTCCAACAACTAAGTCTTAATCCAAAAGATAGCCTAGAACTAGCTAAGCCGAGCTACCTACCTGACTTATTGGCATCTGACTTCAAGATAGCTAACCTTTTTGCTAGGTTGATTGGCTCATCCAGATCAAGTTGGCCCCTGACTCCCAGCACTTCCTATTTCTACCTGTGAATCATGCTCCTGAGGTACAGCTATTAAGTAACACGTGCCTTATGATACAATGTTTTGGAATGATTCTTTCTTTTCCATACTTGATATTCTTTGTCCTTTTTACCCCTTTTTAGTATGATTAATGTAACATAATTGTAAAATACCCTTTTATCTTTTCATACATGTAAAATAACCCTAGTGGGCAAGTATATAAGCTCCCTCCCCCCACTTTTCTTGTACGTACACATTCAACTTTCAATACATATTTACTCACTGGAGCAACCTTAGTGTTCTCGTTATCATTCAACTCTTGTCTATTCCCTTTAGCAAAGAGTAATGGTAAGTGACCCTTCAATTTAGACCGGTATGTCATATTCGGCAGGTTATAAGCCAAGTAGGATTGGGTGGTGAGTCATATCCATTCAGTAACTGCCTGTACATACGAGTAATTATCTCCTATACACACCAATCTTAGAAAAATTATTTATAACTATATCACTTTATATTCATGAGTAATAACAATATATATTTAAGCTAATTAACTATTAAATATACTAAAGTTAGAGAAATCTAAGTATACTTACTTGCTACTATATGAGCATCCATTGCTTCTTCTTATTGGTGTGCATAAACTAAAATAGCTCGGTACCTTGCATTACACTTCCAATATGGTATTGTAGTTCCACCACTTCTTTGATCCTTATTTACAAACTACTTACCTTACTTTTCTTTTGTTATCTTATTACTGCCACTAAAGCTTCCTATAAACCTTCTTTTCTTATTATCCATTCCATCATCTTTTTCTCATAAAATATGAGCTTGCTCAATTAGTCGGGCCTTATTCACTGAGTCACTGTACCTTATTATCCTAACTCTTTTCAACTTTACTTGGAAACACAAGTTAAGTCTAGCTTTAAACCTTCTAACCTTAGCTAATTCATTATCTTGAATAGCTTCTAGTGCAAATTTCAGTAACTTGTTAAACTCCCTTTTGTACTCCTCAACTGACTGACCATCTTACTTTAGTTTGTAGTACTCTTGACACATCTATTCCCTTACATACTTAGGGAAATATTGCTCTAAAAATTCATTCCTAAATGTATTCCACTCAATAGGTTAAGCTAAAAGTCACTTCTTATGCATCCACCAATCATTCGTATGACCATCTAACAAAATAGCTACAATCCCAAACTTTATATTCTCTTCCACTTCCTATACTTCAAATGCCTTTTTAAGAGAATCAATCTACTCCTCAGCAACTAAAGGATTAGTATTCTTACCCTCATATGGCTTCATTATCTATTGTACTTGAGCCAACTTATCACCTCCTCTAACTCCAACCAAAGTAGTTGCAAACTGTTGCATAAATTCCATTCCTAGCTGAGGTAGAGTCGAATCGGGTTGTGGCTAAAGTTCTACCCATTTCTCCTAAGGTTCTCGATATACTAAAGGCCTTCTACGTCCACTTCACATCATTTTCTAGACACCACCAAACAACATAAAATGCCCCATCATATAAGTAAACTTATTAAATAGATACCCCATACATCTCACGCGCACCCAGAAACTTAAGGTCCCTAACTTATGCTTTGATGCCACCTAAAGGATGTCACATCCTGGCATAGCATAAGATGCCCCATCATATAAGTAAACCTATTAAATATAAGTTCAATTCTAACAAATTAACAATCCATTATATATTTGGTGCTTAAAAGAGTTCAACTATAAGTTTTTGGATAAAAATATTTACATCGTTTACAAAATCAAAAAACTTGAACACTAAACTATAGTTAAACTTTTAGGACTTCATTGTACTTGTTCAGTGACACTTTTACTTCCAAAAAAGCTAACTCTATCTAGCACTCTCCAAACGTCCACCCCCATTACTAGTGATGCCCTAAAAGTTGCATCCTAACTTGAGGATAAGAGAAAACTTATCCCTTTAGCTATTGTTGAGTTGAGTGAGAGTGGAAAACAAGCAACAATACACCAAAACACCTAACACAAGTATTCAAGTCTTACATTTGGTTAATATCCATGTGATAAATAAGATAATGCAATTTGTATGCCATGATAATGCACGCGACATGCATTAGTAACGATATCTTAGCTAACCAAATAACTAATCTGGTTTGGTAGACTATAAATCTAGGCATCAGAAGAATATATATGGGAACCTAGCAAAACATCTCAACCCAACAAAAATCTACGGAGCATGGTTGAAGTTTTGGTCAATGCAAAATTATATGTATGAAACCTAGCTTTGTAAACTTATCTTAGCGAAACCATAAGTTTGAAGAAAATTGACCTCTAGGTCCTTTTTGTGCCATGTTATGAATACATAAACCAATTCTTAATCAACAACAAGCATATTGGTAAGGCTTATCATATTCTTTTTGTCTTTGAATTTGCTTCTAGAATATCTTCTGACTCATTATAGAATCAGTTTTCACAAACTTTACTCACAACTAATTCTAACACACATCACATAAGTTATTGCCAACATTATACTCACAAAGTATAGCATCTCTAAGGCTTATACATTGAATCTAAGTATCATTCAGGCAATCACCCCAATCTTGGATGATAACATTTACTAGTCAAGTGCTTTACACAACAATTTCAAGCATCATTCAAACAACCATTACAATCAGGGGAAAAGACATTCATCCTCTATTAAAGAAATGTAAATCCATATCCTATACAGAGAAATTCACTTACCTGACTATTGGTATGATCCTAATTCACTCGTTAGTAGGAGCTTCCTTCTCTACAACTTCACCTAGCAAGAGGAAGTACTTCTATAGTCAATTACGAGTCATGAGTATATATACACATATACTAATTAAATATATGCTTGTTAGTAGTTAGTTTGTCATAAGCTAGTTCTAATTTAGTCATTGAGTTTGATTTTAAGCTAGCTTCTGAAACAGCTTCTAAAACAGCTTTTGGGTTACTCTCTAATTCGTCTTACTTAAAATTTCTTTGTTAAATATTCGTTAACTTATATCTGTAGTTAAATATCTCAATATTACATATGGTCCAGTCATCTAGATTTAATTTACCTAAAAAAAAAAATACTTAGGTATTGTAGCTTTTGAATCTGGTTCTAGAACCTTTTGAACAAATATTTGAAAATAGTATTGTTAATTAGGAACTTTATAAAGAAGTATCTAAAAACAGCTTTATTTACTATAATTTTTCTTATTAACCTATAGATATTATATTAGCTAAGTATTTCAAATCTGGTAGCATTTTTGTTAAGTCTCTGAACTTGGAATTAACTCATTTTTCTAATAAACCAACCTTCTAAAGAAATATCTAAACATGGTCATTTTACAAGTTTACTTAAAATAACTCATCTAACATCATATTCCAAATTATAGACATGTTCAATCATGTTCATCTTCTAAGTTTATCATACCAAGCAACGCCATAGTACTAAATTCTTCAAATTTACATACTTACTTATCAATGCCTTAAACCCAAGCTCGCCAACTTACTCATATCTAATCTTCCACTCAAACCATACAACTCTAGATTATCCTTCATAATGAAATGTGATCTAAATAAACCTTAGAACCTAATACTAAGGTTTTCATTAAGCTCCATATACCAAATCCTCAAGAAAATGGCATTTTTTTAATCTAATTTAAAGACTCAAACATCACTAAAAATTATCGAAATCCTTTTTGTTCAAAAACTCTTCGTACAACATTCACATGCGACATAAGTATTCTCTAGAAAAAGTTTGGCATAGAAACTACATCAATAGGGTTATTCAAATCAGTTTCGAAAATTGATCGGTTTTACTCATTTTCTTAAGGAAGTACTATACTCACTTAAAAAATTTTCAATATGATATTTTTTCCTAAAATTATATAAAAAATTATGTACAAATAAAAATTTTCATAATTTTTAGAGTTAATTTAGTATTTTTTACAATTTTAAGTAAAATTGGGTACAAAATTGACTCACTAGAATGGTGGCCATTTGGCCACTAATAACTACTCCTTGGCTATCAGCCAAGCTAGGTGTAGTCACTATTGTCAAGTGGTGGTGGTGGTTTACGCTTAGGTGCTACTTGGATTAGTGCTCATGGATCTAGCTCGGTTTACGCAATACTTGTTTTAATTTTTCCAAGAATTTTCTTTTCCTTTGTTTTCTTGTTCTTATAATGTTCATAGAATCCTAAGAGGTTAAACTATATTATGGAGAGAATTGCTAAAAATTCCTAGGTTGTAGAATGAAATATGACATTTTCTCTCTCCTTTAAGGGTTTTATACCCTTAAATCTATATTGCTAGGTGTCTTAAGGGTAATTTGTTTCATCAACAACTGGCTTAGGAGTTGTCTACACCTCACACAAGATGAATCCAATTGGTTTGTTAATTTGTAGAATTTTTTTTTTATGATTTTTCCCCAAATTATTTGGTTAATTGTAAGTAGTTTAAAGTATTTTAAGTATTTTCAGGTATATTAATTAGTTTCGATTATAAGTATATATTGAAATTGCATACGGCACATATGTATATATTCCATACTTTATTTTATTACACATATAATTTATCTTTAATGGCTCATTACGTTTCGAGACTCAAATGTCGAGTTCTCGATAATTAACAAATGTACCTAGTAAAAATATATTTTATAGAAATTAAATATTATATATATATATATATATATATATACTATTTTGAGAAATTAATCCTACTAGTATTCGTTTCTAACTTTTATGACTTTATATTAAAGTTTGACTTAATTTGGACCAAATTGTTTGAAGGCCTTAAATTATTCCAAAGGCCTTAAATTGTTTTACATGTCCTAACTCATATTGGCTAGTTTAGTGACTAGGGTTCTTAATCAACTAGGGTCTCACACTAAGTCGGCTTAAACATGTTCAGCCTTTTATGTTCAAAATGAAGTGAAATTAGAAAGAGGTGCTCCAAGATTAGTTATCAGTTATAAACCATTAAATTCGATTCTCAAATGTATTAGGTCTTCGATACCTAATAAGAGAGATTTACTCAATAGATTAGCAAACGCTAAGATTTTCTCAAAATTTGACATGAAGTCTAGATTTTAGCAAATCCAAATAAGTGAAGAAGATAGATATAAGACAACTTTCACCATCCCTTTTGGTCATTATGAATGGAATGCAAAGCCATTTGGCCTCAAGGATGCTCCTTCTGAATTTCAAAATATTATGAATGAAACCTTTACACCATACTTGAGTTTTTCAATAGTTTATATAGATGATGTTTTGATCTTTTCACAAAATATAGATCAACGTTTTAAACATCTAAACACTTTTTTTTTTAACATAGTCAAAATGAATGATTTAGTAGTTTCTAAGAAAAAGATGAAGTTATTTTAAACAAAGATTCTATTTTTAGGACATGATATTCACCAAGAAACAATCAAACCTATAGAAAGATCTATATAGTTTGCTTAGAAATTTCCTAAGGAAATTAAAGATAAAACACAATTGCAAAGATTTTTAGGATGTCTTAATTACATCTTTGATCTTATTCAAAACTCAAAACCAAAATGTAAACCTCTATTCTAGAGATTAAAAAAGAATCCTTCACCTTGAAATGATGAGATAACAAGATGACTAAAATTATTCAAGAAATCATACAAGAGGTCTTGGAATAATTAATCTTAATGCTAAATTCATAGTTGAAACCGATGCATCAGATATAGGATTTAGAGGAACATTGCAACAATTACTCGATAATCAAGGACAAGTAGTAAGGTATTATTCAAGAATATGGCAAAATGCTCAAACTAATTACTTAACAATTAAGGAGGAAGTTTTGTTCCCACAGTGATAGGTTAAATAATCTATTAAGTAAAACTATTAATTAACAAGTCAAATTGGATCTATTAAGATGTACCCTTTCCTCATTTAGTAATAGGTCTAAGAGAAGCTCATTCTCTATAGACGTAAAATCTAGAATTTCAAATCAAGATACTCTTAATCAATCATAAATTAAGATTTCTTAAATAGAACAAGAATTACACATTTGGTCAATTTCTAAAGAAAAAACTAAAGAGATTTATGAAATAGGAAGTTTTAGTTTAAAATATGATTATGTGATCAAAACTGTACAAGTAGTGATCAAATTACTTTTTGAATCTACTATTCAAGAACATAGAAAGAAGTACAAATATTTGCATATCTGTCTTATTCAAGTTTCGACATCAAATTACTCGATTGACCTGTTAATCTTTTGTTAAATCATTAAGCTTAAGTTTAAAGAGATCCTAAGGTATTTTGGTATCAGAGCCAGTTCATTCTTCTCAATCTTTTTAAGAGGAGGGAAAGAGGTTAGTTATATATTTCCAAGAGATTTGTTAATTTCAAACAACACTTTGCTATAGCTAACAAGATTTTTTTAAATTTAAACTTTCTTTGAATTTAAGCTTAATAATTTAATAAATGATTAACAAGCCAATCGAGTAATTTGATATTGAAAAGCTCTTTTTAGAATTCTTTTACAAAAATTTCATTCTTTTTCTTCTATATTAAATTTTCTATTGCTTTTTTTTTTTAATATCAGATTGTTCAATAGGTGATAAATTTGAATCTATAACTATTTTACTTAGGTAATCAATTTCGTAACGAAGTAAATTTATTTGTTTATTTAATGTATTAATAAGTCATTTATTCTAATTAATGAAGTCTTTCAAGTTTTTCATTATAAAACATAACAAGAGATTGAAAACAAAGCATTATAAAATAAAATATTACAATAAGTGAACTTACTATTGATTAAAAAATTACAATAAGGGAACTTACAATTGATTAGAAGGACCTTCGAGATATTTTGAAAGAACTGAAGGTATATAAACCCTGTGAATTTTTAGTAAATAAAAGCGAAGTCAGATAAGAAAGTCTTTGAATAGTCCTTAGAATCACTTAAACATAATAATGGAAAGCCTAAATAAAAGAATCGAACCATAAATGTTTAGCCAAAACTCTAGAGGAAACAAGACCATGAAACCTTAGCTATACGAGTGAAGCCATAAAAACCCTAATACTTGAGAAGCCTTAGAACAATAACAAAACCCTAGAAAGATTGCTAAGCCCCAATTGAATGACTAAATACCTTAACATGACAAAGATACCTTAATCATAAGGTTAGATCAATCATTAGAAATAATCGAATTCATTAATCACCTAAAACCCTAAGTTCCAAGCACATACATGAGTCAATTAACTATAAATGAAAACCAAACCCTATGAAAACCCTAAGGGTACATGAGAAGTTGAGGAATTAATAGTATTAAAGTAACAAAATATAACAAAGCCATAAAATTCCCTTAATTATGCCTGATACACTTAATTACATTCTAAACCATAAACAACCTTCATTACATCTTAATTATCAACAAGACAAGTTCAATTAAGCAAAAAAGACAATTTGTTTAGTTAAAGTGATCAAGGACAATATCCTTTTAGGGGATAAAACACTACCTAAAATAGTAAAAAGCGAACATAGTACAAGAGTACCATTTGGGACCATGTACTCCCTAATTTAGCCCCAAATTGTTTACCCATGCTCTCTCTCTATTGTGCCTACCAAACACACCCCTTCACACTCATTTTATTTTCATTCTCTTCACACAACAATCCTCACAAATCACTCTAAAAGACTCTCTCAAAACCCTCTCAAAAACTAACTCTAAAACACCTTCAAGAAAGCCACCATCAGCCACCTCTTGTGCCCATCACTGCTAGCCCTTACGCCCATCACCACCAGCTAGCATCACACCACCACCACTCTACCAAATCACAAAACAACAAGTCACATGCCACTTACACACACCCCATTAACCTACCAACACACATACACATATACACACAAACTCACAGTACATACACTTAAAGAAGGCTATTCACACCTAACTTTAGTAAGTGATTAAGTTGAAAATTTTCCTTGTGTTTTTCTTAGGATTCATGGTAGTTTCATACATTTTAAACCCTTACATTTCTACATACAAGAAAAACTTAGTGTTTTAAGAGATAATAATGAAATTTAGGTTAGAATAATGCATAAACTAGACTAAATAGTTTAAGTAGTAACTTTAACAGGTAGTGTAAGTTGATAGCTAATAAGCTTTAGTGATGAATCATTACAAGGAGCCCCATAACCCTTGTTTCATGTGCATGCCACCACCCTCCCTAGTGTATTCCTAAAGCATTTTCTTCATATTTGATAATTGTACAACTTATGTTAGTAGAAAGCATAACTAGGATGAAGGAAAAAGCACTAAAACATGTAGTATGTGAGATGTATAATGGAAACCCTCAAAAACCCCATCTAGGATGCCACATACATTAGGGGCTCAAGTATGCAGATTTTGATTTATTAAGTTAACGGTATGATTATTTAGTGCCAAGAATGATTTAGGACTTGATTAACCAAGTTAAGGAGGGTAATAAAGAATTAGGGCGCTAAACTTACTTACTTAGTGATTAAAAACTTAACAATAGTATTAAGAGCCATCTTAATGATCATGACTAAATTTGTAACCTTGTAAAAAATGGACTAAACTTAGGGCTAAGGATGGGTTCAATCCTAAAAAGACAAATAGGATTAGGCCTAAAACCTTAAATTGCCAATGGACCTAAAAAGCCCCAAAAGACCCAAGATTAAGGCCCAATAGTTGAGTGGCTAGATCTAGACCCAATCTTAAAAGGCTCAAAATAAGATATTCAAGAGGGCCCTAAACCCTAAGTCCTATTCAAAACATCTACTATAGGCCCCTTAATGAGTTGAAGTCCTAAACTTAAGAAAATAGCCTATTTAGGCTCATAAGAGCAACATTAAAGCATAAGATAGGAATTTAAAGTGTTGGATAGAAAAAGTTCCCTTAAAATACTTAGAAAGAAGCCTAAAATATTAAGTACAAGGCCCAAGATAAAAAAACTAAGCCTAAAGCCTAAAGCCTAAAATTAGGCTTAAGCCTTAAAGTGACCAAACTTACACCTTAGGCCTATGAACTTGTAAGGCCCAAATTGAAACCTTACTAACCTAAAAGCCTAAAAATGACCTCATTAAATGAAAGAACATTCGAAAATGATGAAAATAACTATAAAATCATAGAAAATGAATTTAAAACAAAGAAACTACTCTTGAAATACGAAAACAATTAAAATAGGAATCTAGTGCAAGAAAGCATAGATAGTTAGTACAAGTAGAATACTTATATACTTTAAATGTATTCTTCAAGTGACAAGGACTTTGATTTTGACATAGTCAAGGATTACTGGGACTGTTAGATTCTACGTCAGAGTTAGTAAACCGATCCCTATTTTATCTTACTTATGGTTGTAGTATAGAGCACCATTTAATTATATATATGCAAGAAATAGATATACTTGGGGTGAGGTAATATGCATGTACTTGATTCGGATGTACTTGATTGTTAAGAGGTAAGAATATATCTGAATCATGAATTGGATGTTGCATTAGTAAATGTGGTCTTGGATTGTCTGTCATATTTATTTGGTTAGTTACCTACAAATCGGAATAATAACTACTTAATCATAATAAGAATTAGCCATGCATTGCATTTTTATGCATTAACTATGTAGGGTGTCAACACTATGTAATGGAGTGGGAGATAATGTATTTTGGACCATTATTACTATATGTATTGCTAATTACTACAATGTACTTGTGTGACATGTTTTTTCCTTGACCTTTGGGATTTACTTAGCTTTAAGGAGTACCGCCCTTTGCTTAAGGCTGAGTCGTGTTTACTACTTTGGGTCTATCGAGAAAAAGATGGATATGCTTGGACATAGATGTAGAAACCGGAGTACTAATGTACCTAAATACTTCTTAACCCAGGTAACGGTGGGCATAATATCGTGGTTTGCAAAGTCACTAGCAAACTATATACGATGTTGCATTTCATATGCTTGTCTACATTTCATATATATGTTAATTCACTTGCTTGTAACTTGTTTGTTGGTAGGATAGAAAGGTTACTCACTAAGCTATTGTAGCTTACCTCCTTATAGTTTGTTGTTGTAGTATGATCTTTGGTTAGTTCTCGACAGTGGGGTGCTTGAGGTTAATATTGCCAGTATGGGTATTGTCAATGAGAAGAAGAGAGTACGAGTGGTCACTTATATGTTATTTGTACTCTCAAAGCTTATTTACATCTTTTAGTATGTTGAGTAGCATAGACTATTGGTACTATTTTATTTTGGGATCTGTATGACTTAAGTTAGGGAAAACATTGAACCTCATCTTAACCTTGTGTCAAGTTTAGATATTATGGTTTAACTTGTATAAATGCTCCATTATTCCTTAATACTATTCTCCAAGTGAAAGTCAAGATTGTGTGATGCCTTATATAGTGCATCGAAGGTTCCTAATCAAGAATAGTACTTGATATTGGATCTTCCCATAGTATACGACAGTACTGCCACAACTTGACCGTCCCTCTGGGTTTTGACAAGGTAACTTACAGATATACTGAATAGGTTAGAATAGAAAGTAATAGAGAAATGAAAATGACACTAGGAGAGGGATCATAATTTTGTGTTTTTTGTAAGTAGGTGTAAAGACGATTGATACCCTCTCTCTTCAAAATTCTTCCATTTATAGTCGAATAAAGGAATTCTAAGATTTATTTTCTTTAAAGAAGGCTACAAGAATTTGTCTACAATTTTTTTAATAAATTATTTGAATAAAAGATTCTTCACTATAGCTCTTTTGTCTTGTCATGAGGAATATTTACTATAGTTCTTTTGTCATACTGATACCTTCTTAAAAAGTTGCTTTTGAAAATGTTGACCTGCTTAAATAGACTTAGTTAATCATTTATTAGAACTACATATTTAGGGTGTCAAGTGGAATAAAGGTTTAATGGCTTAATATATAAGACAAGATAAGAATAATAGATATTGATATAAATATAAAATATAGATATAGATAGGGAAAAGAGATTTTATGATGTAACAAAAGTATAGTTAAATAGTTGCCATTGGTTTAGTTAATAATATAAAATTACATTTGATATTAGTTAATGAAAGCAAAGAGAAGTTATATTGAGAGTCATATGGAACCATGGGGCCTAACAAGTAATACAATATATATTGTATTTATATGCAATTAAGAAAATAAAAGTTATTATTTAATTAATTAAAGTTTAATCTTATTATAAATTTAACATATCCAAGTCCAATAATTATGTCGATTAGTTTAATTCAAAATTATATATACTAGTTAGGCCCAATACATTATTACTTGAGAAAATTTAAAAGATATAATTATAAGTTCAAGCCTTTAACAAGTAAGCCCATTTAGCTTTAAGACTAAATTAACCCACTAAATTAAGTATTATTTAATTATAATTTGTTCCTAATTATTGATATTTTGTTGTTACTTGTTTATTACATAACTGCCTTCTTTCCCTATATTTTAGGGAAGGTGTTTAATCAATAAGATTTTATGTATCTCAACAGTTATTTCGATAATTGCTCCTTTAGACATGACAATCTATTATAAATAGGGGAATGAAACTCTATAAGAGATATCTGATAACTCTTAATTTCTTTACTTTACCCTTCTCATTTTTACTTACTTACTTAGGCATCGGAGTGGCTGCACCAGATTGGCTTTAGTACCAAGTATTTTTCTTATCTTTGTAAGATATTTCCAACCCCCAAAATTCACTAACAACATTTGGTGCCGTTTGTTTTTCCTAAACATACTCACATGACTAAAACTAGAATGACCAAGAGTATAGGTGCTAGCACTTCCTCTCAACACTATGAAGGGGGGAATCGACATACTGATGAGTAACGACTAGCTAAACTCGATCAATTGTGCCTCAATTTAACCAAGGAAAACTCAAAGTTAAACAAAAAGCATGAACAGATCCTTAACCTCTTTCATAATAGTATTCATCCAAATTAAAACAATGAACATGGTGATCACAATGTTGATAATAGTGATGATTCGATTTATTCACCTAAGTTGTAGAAAAAGTAAGCTGAGGTTGGGATGAGACTCTTGGCTCCTGCTTTAAAAAAGAATGACAAAGGCAAGCAACCATAGTAGGTGCACTATGCAGGCCCCTCGCATATCAGTAGCCCTGTTATATTAAACAATTAATTCCAAATCATGAAGAGTCCCTTTGTTCTAGAGATTTTGGAGGAAGTGATACCTTGGCAAATTAAGCTACTGTAGTTTGAAACTTATGATGGAATAAAGGACCCCAAAGACCATCTGGAGTACTATCGTACGTTGGCCAAATTGCATGGTTTGAGTGATGTAGTGGCTTACTAAGCTTTTCCTTCAACCTTGAGGAAGCAGCAAGTACATAGTTCAAACACTTAAAACCAAACACCATTTTCTTGTTTTGATGAATTAGTATAAGTGTTTCTTCAACACTTCTTTGCAAGCAACTTCTTGTTAAGGATTCCTCAATTCTTAATATAATTAAACAAAAATCAGATGAGTTAATCAAAGACTACCTAGCCAGGTTTATAGCCTAGATGGCTTACATCTCAAAATTGGATCTGAGTGTGGCCCTTAATATTGTGATCGATGGAGTTAAGCCCTATGGAGACTTTTTCAAGTCTCTAGAAAGAACAAGCCAAAAACTTTCACTGAGTTTAAGGCTAAAGCTACCTCATACATTCGTTAGGAAGATAACATAAAGGCCTAGTGAGAGGCGGATTAGAATAGAGGAGATATAAAAAATGATAGGAGAAAAAGTGCGAAGGACATACTCGGCTTAGATAATAATCAAAGTTTGAATGCTAATAGAAAGAGAATAAGAATTCCAACATTTTCAGCCCATACACCTATCAATTGTCTAATTTCTGACATATTGAAGGAGGTACGTAAGTAGAGAGACATTCTGTAGTAGTTGGAAAGAACGAGAGGAAATCCCTTAATGACAAATTTCAATAAGTACTATGACTTCTATCGTGATAAGGGTCATAACAGAGATGAGCGCATACAACTTGAGAATGTGATTGAAGATGACGTGGGCATTTGTGAAAATTCTTAGCATAAGATGTCAAAAATATAGAGAGACTGTCCCAAAGGAGACGTGAAGAATAAGAGAATAATACTTGGCTAATTGTGGTTGGGAGAGATACAAGGGATACAAAGACCAGTAGAGCACCTAATAGAGTGACCAATACCATTGTTGGCGGACCTACTATTCGCCATTTAAACTCTTTGAGTTTGACAAATGCCAAAAATTACATTTGTAACATCAAAGGCAAGAAGGTTAAGATCAATAACAAAATTTCTTTCACGGAGGATGACTTTGAGGGAATCTAGAGACCGCATGATGACACATTAGTTATTAATGCAAGAATCACAAACTTCGAAGTTAAGAAGATTCTAGTTGACATAGGAAGTTTAGTTAACATCATTTTTCAAGATTCGTTTGATTAGATGAGACCCAAGATCAAGGCATAACTAAGATCTTACAAGTATGATCTATATGCCTTCAATAACCAACTAATTTAAGTAGCTAGAGTAATTTCTTTATTGATACAGATCGGCGATGACGAGCATGTCATATAGGATAAAGTGAACTTCCTCATCGTCAAATGTTGGTCCCCATATAACATGATAATGGGTAAAGCCAAGTTCTCTACTTATATGAGAGTTGGCATGTGTAAAGGGGACCAGTAATTGCAAGGTCCTTATAGATGAGGGCCTTAAGATGAGAAGAAGCATTTCAGGTGAAAACCTATCTAGAAGGCAAGTCGATCGGTATAGAGAATGCTGAGAGTGATACTGAGGAAATTTTTTTAGGAGATGACCTTAGGAAAACTACGAGGATTGGGAAACCCTTGTCAACAGATATTTAGCAAAGTTTAATTAACTTCTTGCAAGCCAACGCTGACGTGTTTCAATGGTCTCCTTCAAACATGTCGGGTATCTCGAGAAAAAGTTATGGTACACAAGCTCTAGATCGATTCAAATGTAAAGGTGATCCAATAAAAAAGGCATTTTGCACCAAAGAGACAAGCATCAATAGAAGAAGTCTAGAAGTTATTAAAGGCATGATTTATTTGAGAAGAGCCTTATCTAACATGGCTAGTTAATTGTGTGCTAGTCAAGAAGTTTAACTACAAGTAGCGAATGTGCATAGATTTCATAGATCTTAATAAGGCCTATCTTAAGGATTGTTTCTCACTGCTAAAAATTGATTAGATAGTAAATGCAACTGCTGGACATGCGTTACTTTCTTTTATGGATGCTTTCTCTAGTTATAACCAAATCAAGATATATAAGGAGGATGAAGTCCATGTGTCTTTTGTTATCAATTTTGGAACGTATTGTTACATGATGATGCTCGTTGGGCTGAAAACTTTAATGCAACTTACTAGAGACTTGTTACTAAGATGTTCAAACCCTAGATTCATTGAAACATTGAAGTATATGTCGATGACATAATTATGAAGTTTGTAAAGGAGGATCGGTATCTTATTGACCTTAAGGAGACATTTGCTACATTGAGGAGATTCCACATGAAACTTTACCTACATAAATGTTTAGACCCATACCTTACCTTTGCTCGCCTACTGTTGCCTACATTTCGCCCTCACTTGCCCACTATCACTCGCGCCTTGCCCTTGCTTGCTTATAGTCACCTGTGCTCACTTAGATCCTCACCTTTGCTATCGCCTAGTCTTGCTTGTACCTTACCCTCACTTGCCCACAGTCGCCCGTGCTTACTTAGATCCTCACCCTCGCTTGCCCACCCATACTTACCTTCACTCGCTTACACTCACCCAATGTATGCCCATGCTTGCCCTTTGCTAGCTTAGTACTACCCCATGCTTACCCAACTTTCGATGATTTGACATTAGGTAAAATTTTATTAATATTTATTTATTTATTTCATTAGTTTTTATTTATTTATTTTATTAGTTATGCTTTTTTCTTTTCTTTTATTAATTTTTTTTTGTTTAAGTGCAAGTTTTTTTTAGTTATTAGTTATTTTATTGCAATTTTTTTTAGTCATTCCAATAAAATTAGTCGAATTAAGTTTTTATTTTTTGAAAAATCATGTCTTTTTAATAAAAATATTTTTGACACATAGTGGTTTTGAAAAATAAAAAAGATCTAAATTGAGTTGTTTTTCAAAAAGATTTAGTTAGTTAGGGTTTTTTTATTTAATTTAGAAAAATTAGATTTCTTAGGTTTTTCTTTTAAAGTAATAAATTGATAAAAAAATATAAACTTGACTTAGTTTTCAATATAAAAATGACCTATCTACTAAATATTTTATAAAAAAGAACTACGATCAGTCTGATCTCAACTAGTGGGTATATAGGTACTTTCAAGGCAACTGTATAAAAATAAAAAAAAAAGTTTTCCTTTTTCTAAAAAAAAATTCGTAATAAAAAATAATAAAAATTATTTTTATTTACATTTTTTGAATTTAGGTATATTTTTAATATTTTTTTTAAAAAATTACAAAAATAAAGCCCATCAATTTTTCCTTTAATTTTCATATGGTGACTTAGTCTTAATAGGTTAGCCTTTAAACGTAGTTTTTTGGTTCAATTTTTCTAAAAATTATTTTTTTTAGAATATTCGCAGATTAGTAGTCAAATTAGGGTATTCCCATCCGAAAACCCTAATTTTATTTTTTTTACCAGTTAAACTAGTTGGCAACTCCAATTTTTAAATTTTTTTAAAAAGTATTTCCTTCGTTTAATGTTGAGTAATTTATATCAAGCGAGCTAAACTTGATATAGGTTAAATTAAGGAAAATGAAATAGGGTTTGCCGGAATTGACAACTCCATTAGAGATGCCTAGTGGGCTAGCCAAGTGAAAGTTAAAAAAATTTTGATGGGCTTTTGTATTATTGTTTTCTTTTTGTATTATATTATAGTTGTACTAATTGTCTTTTAGTGATGCATGCCTTAATAAGAAAAAGCTTGGCCCAATGGGCTCTCTAGGGGAGTTAGGGTTTTTTTTTTTATTAACCATTTGTATGAACCTAAGACGGGCCACCATTGTGTAACCTTTAGGTTGCTGGGGTCTTTACCTCCGCTTAGTGGTGATAGGTGAGCTCACTCAAGCTTCGATATAGCCTATTATTTTCGGAAAGCTTTAAAGTTACAAAGCTTGGGACCCATAGACTCTACCCTCTTGCATCATCCTTTTTGAAAAAGGGGTAGTTATTCTCAAATTATAGGAAAGGCCTAATCAATTCGTAGTTGGCCTAATATTATTCTTCAGGAAAGTGAAAAAAAAAAAAAAACTGATAACCCTTATATATAAGTATTTGTGAGCTTCATTTTTTTTTTTAAATCCTATTTTGAACCTACTTATATATAAGGGTGATCCTTAACCATGGATTCATCTTACTTCCTATAATTTATTAATTATCAACCCTACTGCATTGTATCCGTGTATAACATATTGTATTTTTTATATGTTAGATTATGCTCGTTTCTCTTTTTTTTTATTTTATTGCTCCTTAGTCAATGAAAGGCTGTACAATTTCTAAGGAAATCTTTGAAAAAGTTGCGAAATTATTAACATCATCTTCAACTTTATTCTAAATTTAGTGGCCTTGTTGTAAATAATCATTGCCCTTTATTTTGTTTATTTATTTATTTTTTTTTGTAATATAGATATGGAGAGTCAGGATAGTGTCAATCTAAAGCCCATCCATGAAGTCTAGTTGGATAAGTACTCTTTCCTCGAAGCCGTCTTAAGAGGATGGTTGAACTAGCTTTCTCCTGCTAAGCAAGACTACATTTGTAAGAAGATCGAGCTAGTCATATCCCTTATGTGGGTCTAGCTCTATTGGCCTCTAATTTAGGCCCTAATCCATTACTGGGATCTAGAATCTGTAGCTTTCAACTTCGACCCATACGTATTAACACCTACTATAGAAGAGTATTCATAGCTACTTGATGCCCCACCCCTCGAAGTAGGCATAGCTATCCCTAATCTCAGAGTTTAGCCTGAGAAAGCTTTCTTAACATTATTGGGGGTCAAGAAGTCAACCTTGGCACTATTCTTGTCTTTAGAGGGCTAGAAATGTCTTAGTATCCTAAGATTAGTGGAGTGGTTTTGAAGCCCAAATACCTATTAGAGATATTGTAAGATCTTTTGTAGAGGATATGAATCGTGGGCCCAAAAGAGGGTCAACACAATTATTGTAGCATTGTTTAGAATAGTGTTATTTCCCTTTAGATATGGTTAAGTCCATTATAGAGTTACTGAGTTAGTGACTCAATTCCTAACCAACAAATCCTATATACTGGCATTACTGGCAGAACAGTTCAGGACACTCACCCACTTGAAGAAGCCAGGCCACGGTTATTTCACAATGAACCCTACAATCCTTGCCATGTGGTTTCTTAATTACACATAGGGGTATAGAGGGAATATTCTTAGAGAATCCCTGATTGAAAATATGAATCTAATTGACAACTTTGCCTGCTATCTCAAGGTACTAAATGAAGCTCAGTTTAATGGATGGGTGTCAGTTATCAGCAGAATGCAGCTAGTAAACTCTATGTGGACAGTTAGATGGAGCCACTACACTCAAGCAGTCTTAGGGTGCTCCAACTATGCAGGAGTCCCCCTTATTGGTATTATTAGCTGTACAGGATATTTCCCAGCTTGTGTCACCAGACAGTTGGGTCTACTTCAAGAGATAGCCTATAAAGACTCCTTAGATGTCGTTACAATAAATTATTAAGATCTTTGTTTACCTACGGTTGCTCTGATTCAATGATTAGCAGAATTTGTAAAGCTATGAGAATGAAGAGAAGTCAAGAAGATAGTTAATGTGGGAACTTTAAGGGGCAAAGTCGAAGAATACCTAGCCACCAAGTAGTTCATTTATGATTAGTTAGAGAAAACTAGAAAGATACAATATGAATCTCCAGATGTATTTAGACATGAGCCAGAACTAATACATCTTTGACCTACTGAGCAGGCCTACTGAGACACCATACGAGCCAGAGTTGAAGCCTAGTTCCAAGAAAGTAAGAAAATCATCGAGGAATTAAAGTTGGAAAATGAGAGACTACTAAAGGAAAATCAATTCTTGAGGAGCAAGATCCGAAAAAGGGACGTTACTATACAAAGACTTATGAGGGAAGTTGATGAAGCTCGTCCTAACCAGATCCATCGGCTCTTGTAGATATAGGATTTAAGTTATAGTTCATTGTATAAGTTGGATCTAATGATTAATAAATTTACAGCTTTAGTGAATAAAATTTTTATTAATTGCATAGTCTTTTACTCATTATTATTATTTGTTTAGTTGACTTTTTAAAAGAAAAAAAAAAGAGAGGCAAACAATAGAACAACAAAAATCACAAAAAAAAAAGCCAAAAAAAAAAAAAACAACGAAAAAATCTTTAATTTGCCAAAAAGTCAAAAACTTGGGTTTTCGCATAAGATTTCGAAAATAGCGTCTAAACGAGCAAACTCAACTAGAAGCCAGATATTCACTCCTTCTAAGGCTAGGATGTTAATTCAGGGTACTAAAAATGTCAATCAAACTGAGCCCGACCTAAGAGTAGCAACTCTAGAAGAAAACATGAACAAGATGGTCGAAAAGATTCAAGCTCTCACTCAGGTTATCGGGATTCTTAATGATAGACAAGGATCTCAAGTCAACTTAAATCGGAATACTGAAACGACCCTTCTCCCTAAATTGGAAGATGAAGAATCGGTCCCTAATGTTGAAATACGGAGGAAAGAGATTGAGGAGAAACACCAGGAGATGGAAAGAATGTTCATGCAGAAGTTGACTGAGAAAATGAAAACTTTAGAAATGGTTAACGGGTTTACACAGATGAGGATGATTAATTAGTTGAAATATGAGGATGATGACTTCTTGAAAAGATTTAAAGTGTCGAAATTTGAGAAATACGATAAAATTGGCTACCCAAAACTCCACATTCGGTTATACATTAAGAAAATGGGGGAAATACATAAAGTATGACATGGTGATAATCCAGACTTTTCAAAACAGTTTAATTAGGCCCACCTTAACCTAGTATACCCAACTAGATTTGAATGAGATTGATACTTAGGATAAGTTAGCATAGGCTTTCTACAACTAATATAAATTCAACATCGAAGTAGCCCTATCCATGTGAGATCTGAATAATCTACAAAACAAGGCTAATGAAAACTTTAAAGAATATGCTCAAAGATGGAGGTTAAAGAATATGCTCAAAGATGGAGGGGCATGGTAGCTAAGGTGACTCTACCCTTGACAAAAAAGGACTTGACTTTCACCTTCATCAACATTCTTAGAAGCCCATATTACTAACATTTGGTCAGGTACCCTGCCTCCAACTTTGCAGAAATTGTAGCCTCAAGGTGTCGAATTAAGGAAGCTATTGCTACTGAAAGGCTTCCTAATCTTGAAGCAGTTGAGAAGAAGACACCTCTCGTGAGATTTTCCAACAAAGCTAAAGAAGCCATCGTAAGCGGTGTTAATATTGGTAACCTTGTCACACACGTAGCCCTAGTAGCCATGACTGGAGGATCTAATCCCTCGCCGAGTCCAAACCAGAACAACTGCCCACAAAGAAGATAGTTTACACACATCTCCATTCCTCCGAGCTAGGTTCTTACATGATTAAGGAAAGAGAACCTTTTGACGTTTGAAATATTGAGGGAAGGACAAAGACTGAGGGATTATAACTTAGAACTTTGATGTGATTATCATCTAGGCAAGTGAGGTACTCTATGGATCAATGTTGGAGGCTCAGACATAAGATCCAGGATTTTGTTGATGCCAAATTGGTTCAATTGGATTTCATTCAAACTCTTACTCCCAATGTAGGTAACAATCCTCTATTGAATCATAGAAATTCAATCAACATGATCATAGCTGAAGTTTCTGAACCAAAGATCAATCTAGATAGCCTCCCTATTACTATTGAGAAGATAGCTTAAAATCAGAGGCAAGCCAGGTATTTGCAAAATATGAATCTCAAAGGTAAGACTGGACTACACTAGCAATATATCAGCCGTTGAAGGATGGGAAGATAAAGAAAGTTGATATTATGGCTATGAAGATTCCAAAACTGTGAAAGAGAAGTACTTAGAAGGAGCTTAGAAAAAGATATTAAGTTGGAGATCCGGCAGTTTATACCCTAGGTGAACCGTCAGGGAAGTTTAAGTATTTGGTTGATTACACTGGTTTGCCTACCTTATACACTAATGCCCCACCCATTGGATGGGGTCCAGAATTTGAGGAAGAAGACAAACTTATTGTAAAAGCCAAGAAGGCAGTTGAGATGGTTGGAATGATCAGAGATGGGCCTAAGCTGTTGGCTTTTGAGCATGACATGGAGATTAAGAGGGTTAAGGAATTGGGAAAGCCCAAGAAGATTGCTTTCAATGCCCCAATAGCCCTAGAAAATTATAAAGCAGTACCTTTGGATTACCTGGCAGTAAATCAGATAACCAGGGCCTCACCACCTATGGACGGTGGGCTTACGCGCTTGGGATGCGTTTATGATCAGAATGAGGAAGCCAAAAGGAAGATTGCTGTGGAGAGGCTTCTCAAAAGATCTTTGAAGATACGAATAATAAAGATTAGAATATTGTTAAGAAAATAGTGAAGGCTAGTGAATACAAGATAATGGATCAGTTAGCCAAAGTATTGGCCTAGATCTCCTTGATGGGTCTGTTGTTGTCATTAGATACTCATCGAGATGCATTAATCAAAATTTTGAAGGATGTTAAAGTAGTTGAAGGGATTTCTATTGAAAAACTAGGGCTGGTGGTAGACACGATATTTGCAGTAGATCAGATTTTATTCTCACCAAATGAGCTAGGTAAAGAAGGAGACCAACATACAAAGCCCTTCTTCATAGTGGTTGTCGAGCTTGATTTTTCGATTTCTTTCATTTAAAATTAATTTTCCATTTCCTGATTAATACTAAACCCTAACCCATTTTATATTAATCCTCGACTAAAGAAATTGAGAAATTCTGGATGTTGAAAACACGCATTCTGATTAAGTCAAATTGGTCATAGAATTAGTTTCATCGGTAACTTACTATGATCGGTCGGGAAAAGAAAAAGAAACCGTAATCAATTGGGAGGATTGATCATGATTTGACTACCGGTCTTTGATTTCAATTTTATGAAGAACCAGAGGGTTCCAAGTCTAGGGGCTAACCCATTAAATCCTTAACGGGTACCACTATTTATTTACTGAAATTAGGATTATTCTTCTAATTATAATATTTAAAAAAAATAAATAAAAATCAAAAGAAAAAAGAACCTAAGTTTCTACAGATTTTATCATTGCCCCGAAGGTGTTTATGTATCCACTAGCTGGGATTAGATGATTATAGTTCTCTCTGAAAAATTTAGTGTATTGATTTATTTTAATTTTTGAAAACCGACCGAGTTTACGTTATTATCAATCTAGTTTTTCAAAACTCCAAAAGGGTCCTAATTCACTAAGTCCTTTTATTCTATTTTATAAAAATTCTCTAAAAGCCCTAAAATTAAAAAAAAAAAAGGTTTTTTCACTATTAATTTTCATTAAAAAGAAAGTTTTCCTACGTGAAGAATTATAAAACAATATTAGAAACTCTCTTAAGCTAATATATATATATATATATTTACAACTATATTTTATTGTCAACAACTACTTATTTAAATAAACTATGTAACATACTTAATCATATATAAATTAGTATTAAAAGTTTCCTAACTATATATAAATACATATATAATATTAAATAACTAAGTAACTAAAACATAATAACAACTAATCAATAACAATAATAATAATAAAAACTAGTATTCGAACTTGATTTGGGCGGTTCAATAAAGGAGCAGTGCCTCATGTCTAATGCAGTTGTAGACGTTGGTATAACGGCGTGGAGAGGGAGACATCGGGGTTGCGGCTGTTGTGCGGTGTTCGAGTCCAGTCAGGGGACAATTGGATTTTACGGGCGTATGTGTGCAACTGCAATAGACGTTGGTCTGGCAATCGGTTGGCTTTGTTTGGTTGTGTTAGTAAATCAGGCCAATGATAGGGAGTTGCGAATTGTTGGTGTTAGTGAATTCATCTGGACTTCGGATCGGTGGAGCAATCAGCAAGGCGAGGATTCGGATTTTGTTAGGACGTACGTTGGAATTTGGATTGGCTTCCGATTTGGATTTCGGAATTGCTGTCACGATTTGTTTGGACTTCGTTGGATTATGGATGGACTTCGGATGGATTTTGTCAGGACTTCAGATGGAACTCGTTAGGACTTCAGATTGCATATGGGTTGAATGGAGACGTCGGTAGCTTGTTGGACGTCCGTTCAGGCGTAGAATCTGGCAAAGGAAATTGGATTCCGTCTGGTGTTATCAACGTTCAACTTTGGGGAATTCGGCCACGTGTTTGGAGCGACGACAATCAAAGACATATGTTGGCTAGTGTGGATCGAAAATTGAGGGTCGGTAGAGTTTGGAGTATCAGGGAGTGAGGGACAGTGTTCGGTGAATCGTGTTCCAGATGAGCAACATGGATTGGTGTTGCGGATCAGTTAAAGGAAGTGGGGGGTTATTAGTGTGTATGAATGAGGCTCTTGTTTTTTTTTTTTTTTCTGTTCTTTTTTTTTCTGACTATGTATGTGTTTATATAGTCTCAACCAAATCATATCATATCATGTCTAATTATATTTGATTTGTTAATTAAATTAGATTCAAATTTAATTCAAATATGATTTAACTAATATTCATATGATTTGATTAGATATGAATTTGATGTTTGTCTCGCTTCTGCAAAGTTGGAAAAATAAAGATATAGGTGCCTACTGAGGCTCGAACCATGACCTCCAACTAAATCCACCCCAAATACTCTGTTATTTATCCATTAGGCTGTCGGCTTGTGCCTTAACATTCATTACAATTAAATTATATTTAAACTATCCAAAGCCCTAAACTAAAATTTTTTAACTAAACTGAAACTAAAACTAACACTAAAACTAATTATTCCTAATATAAATTACTTCCTAAAAATCTACGAAATTTTTACGATTTTTCCTTTTCTTATTTTTTTTTTTGTATTTTCATTATTTATTAGTTTTTATTATTTTCTCTTTTTTTTTTTTAATTAGGACCCTTTTTTGTAAAAATAAAGATTAAGACTATAGAGGGGCAAAAATTAGGTATCTACAGTGGTTAAGTGTGTAGGGAAAGTGGTTGCTCGAGTTCTAATAGATAATGGGTCTTTATTGAATATGTATCCCTTGGCGACACTAAATTTACTTGGAGTCAATACAATTGAGATAAGGCTTAGCTTGATTTTAGTAAGAGCTTTTGATGGATAAAAAAGACAAATAATTGGAGAAATTGGGTTGCAAGTCGAGATTGGCCCACAAATGTTCACTATTCCTTTTCAAGTTCTAGACATACTGTGAACTTTTAATCTTCTGTTAGGAAGACCATAGATTCATTCAGTAGGGGCAATTCCGTCCAATTTACTTTAGAAAGTGAAATTCATAACCAACGGGTAGTTAGTTACTATTCTTGGGGAGCAAGACTATGAGATTTACAAAGAGATGACTATTCCCTATGTCGGGGATGAAGAATTGGAAGTGCTAAGGTTACAGATTTTTGACGAAGTTAGTATGATCGAAGAAGCAAGACAGAAGGCACGGGGTCATTTAGAACAGCCTAAGCAGTAGATTGGAATGATTGGGCTTAGGTATGAGCCCACTAAGGAGGAGATTCAAGAAATGAAGGCTAAAACCAGAAGTAAGAAAGGAGATCAGTTGTACCATGCTCACATGGACTTTTCGGACATCCGCCAAATGTTCCCAGTACTAACTAGTGTTCAAGAACCCAAAGTAGCCAGTTTATCTAAGGCTTTGACTCAGTAATGCAGCATCGATCAAGACAAAAAGGAAGATATTGGCGTACCAGTTTCCTTGTGCAACTAGTTTTCTGTTCTCATTAATAAGTCTCTTTAGAAACGTAAAATTAGATTAATTAAGAACATTCAATTTTGATAATTAGTCTAATTAGTTAAACTTTTCCTTTCACACAATTTGAATTTATTCATTCAATAAAATTCATTCCTTTCTTTCTATCAATTCTTCTTTATTATTTTTTCATTTATTCTTTAGATCTAATAAAAATAATGAACATAATGGATATCTCGTGCATGTAAACAATGAAAGTACCAATATCACCTTCGGCCTTGTTGGGATAGGCGTCGGAGATGATATTGTTCAAGAGAGTTAGCATCGACATGAATAAGGTAGAGTAATTGTTGATGAACTAATGGTTGTGATCAATTTAGGGACGAAAGAGAATCTACAAAACTTGAAAATTGGTGGTAATTTAATGGATAATTAGAAATAGGTGTTGTCATGATTGTTATCAGAATACTTGGATATATTCGCTTGGTCTTATGAAGATATGCCCAGTTTAGATTCATCTATTGTGGTTCATAAATTGCCAACCAGGGAGAAAATTAAACTGAAAAGACAAAAGCGTAGATGATTTAGGCCGGACATCCTCCTTAAAATAAAAGAAGTGAGGAAGTTATTAGAAGTCGGGTTCATAGAAGTGTTGGATTACCCTGAATGAGTGGCTAATGTGGTGCTAGTGTTGAAGAAAAATGCGAAAGTTAAGATTTGTATAGATTTCCAAGATTTAAACTAGGTGACACCAAAGGATAACTTTCCTTTGTTGCATATTGACGTACTAATGGATAACATAGCTGGGAACCATCTTTTCTCGTTTACGAATGTTTTCTCAAGGTATAATCAAATTAAAATGGTAGAAGAAGATAAAATCAAAACAACTTTCTTTACCACTTAGGAAACGTTTTGTTATCGTGTGATGCCTTTTGGGTTGAAGAACACTAGGGCAACTTATTAGCATGCTATGGTAGATTTTGTTTCATGACATGATACATCAGGAAATTGAGGTTTACATGGATGATATGATTACCAAATCTAAGGAGGATGAAAATCATGTAGGTATTTTATGAAAGTTATTTGAGTGATTGAGGAAGCTTTAAATGAAGTTGAATCTAGAGAAGTGTACCTTTAGAGTGACTTTGGGTGAATTGTTGGGTTTTATATTCAGTAGAAAAGGAATCGAAGTAGACCTAGATAAAGTTAAGGCAATCGTAAACATACTAGTACCGAAGATTGTAAAAGAAGTTTGGGGACTGTTAGGAAGGTTGAATTACATTACTCAATTTGTATTGGAGTTAATTAATAGATGCAAGTCGTTATTTAAACTTTTGAGGAAAAATGCGACCATCGAATGGGATGAAGAGTGTGAGCAAGCATTTGCTGAAATCAAACAGGATCTTACGAATCCTCCGTACTAGTCACTCCTACACCAGGATGGCCCTTGATCCTTTACTTAAGCAAGAAGTTTATAGAAGGTGAGCAAAAATACTTAGAGGTGGAAAGAACATGTTATGCCTTAATATAGATAATTAATAGGCTTAGGTAGTATACTCTCTATCATTTAATAGAGTTATTGACAAAACATGACCCTTTGAGGTATTTAGTAGAAAAGCTAGCGTTGATTGGGAGAATATCAAAGTGGTAGATGCTACTCTCTAAATTTGATATTAAATACGTAAGTTAGAGTTCAATCAAAGGGTAGGTAGTGGTTAATTAATTGGTAAAATACCCATTAGAAGATGAGGACGATAGTTTAGAAGAGCAATTTCTTCATGAAAATGTGATGATGGAAAATGAATTGAGTGGTGAAAAATTGGGGTAGAAAATGGATTTTGATGGAGCAGTCAACGTGTTTGGATGTTGTATAAGAGTAGTATTGGTATTACCTAAGGGTAACCATTTCCCCATGGTGGCAAGGTTAAGATTTCCATATACCAATGAGATAGTAGAATATGAAGCTTGCATTTTTGGGCTTAAAATGGTGTTAGATATGGGAATACAAGAGCTTGAAGTATACAGAGATTCTTCCCTTATAATTCTCCAGATCTTAGGAGAATATAAGACGAAGGATGAGAAATTGATACCTTATCATGAACATTTAGGAAAGATAATTGAAAAATTATAGAAGCTTTCATTCACTTACTTTCCAAGAATCTAAAATCAGTTTACCGACGCATTGGCTACACTAGCGTTAATGGTGAAAGTCACAGATGGGATAGAAATTCAACCCCTGAAGATTGAAGTGGATAAAAAAAACTGGCTTTTTGCCTTGCAGTTGAAGTGAAGGGAACAAAAAAACCATGGTATCATGATATCAAAAAGTTACTTCAAACAGGGGAGTTTCCTGAAGATGCTGATAAAAAAGATAGAAAAACTTTAAGAAGATAGGTTGCTCATTTCCTGTTAAGTGGAGTCACATTATACAAGAGGTCGCCATATGCAACACTACTAAGGTGTGTAGATGAAGAAGCCGAGAAATTGATGAAAGAAGTGCATTAAGGAGTTTGTTGTCCTTACATGAATGGGTATATGTTAGCTAGAAGGATCATGAGAATGGGGTATTTTTGAATGACGATGGAATCGGATTGTATCAAGCACACAAGGCACTGTCACCTATGCCGAGTGTATGCTAATAAAATCAATACTCCTCAAGAATTGCATGTATTATCAACTCCTTAACCTTTCTCAATGTAGGGAATTGACATGATCGATCCAATTTTGCTAATAGCTTCAAATGGACATAGATTCATTTTAGTCGCGATTGACTATTTTACCAAGTAGGTAGAAGCAGTGTTGTATGCTACGGTGACCAAAGGAGTAGTGGTCAAATTCTTGAAAAGAGATATTATTGCGAGATACGGTGCACTCGAGTCTATTATTACAGACAATGGGATGAATTTGAATAACAAGTTGATGGATGAAGTGTGTAACCAATTCAAGATCAATCATAGAAGCTTAACTTCATATCAACCTCAGATGAATGGAGTAGTTGAAGCCGCAAATAAGAACATCAAAAGAATCATCGAAAAGATGGCGATCACTTATAAGGATTGGCATGAGATGCTTCTTTTTTCTCTCATGGCCTATAGAACCTCAGTTAGAACTTCTATTAGTGCAACTCCGTATTCATTAGTATCGAAATCGAAGCACTACTATCAGTAGAAGTAGAAATACCTTCGTTTTGAGTACTGGTAGAAACTCAACTTGATGAAGTAAAGTGGGTGAAGAAGCGGATGGAACATTTGAATCTCTTAGATGAAAGAAGGATTGTAGTGATATGTCATGGTCAGTGCTACCAACAATGGATGATTCAAGCTTTTAATAAGAAAGTACACCCAAAGTACTTCAAAAAAGGAGACTTGGTGTTAAAGAAAGTATTACTAAAGGCGAAAGACCCTAGGGGCAAGTTTGCTTTGAATTATGAAGGCCCTTTTATGGTGAAAAGGGTATTATTAGGAGGTACATTAGTGTTGACAAAGATGGATAGCTTAAAATTAAGGGGACTAGTGAATTCAGATGCAGTCAAATTGCGTTATCAATGAAAAATGAGCTCAATTAAGATTTCAATTTTTCATGAAAAGTTTGTGGTTAATCTTTCATCATTTACTAGTAAAGTTGATATCTATGAATGTTTTTGAATATGGATGGTCATTGGCCAACAAACACTTCGCCAATAAACTGTTGTATACCATGTTTCCTATCTTCATACACTTAAACACTAGACCCTCACCAATGAATCACCTGAAAAAATGAAATCGAATGTTCTTAATAATTTAGTCTTGTTTCTTTCGAAAAGAGATTTATCATTCAGAAGTCATGAAGAGTGGAAACTAAAATTTAATGTTGAATAAAGCAAATTCAAGACATGAGCATTGTCCAGCTACCAGACTCAAAAGTTTGGCAGATTTTAGAGAAAGACAAAGAGAAAAAAAGAAAAAGAAGAAAAGAGGAAAAAAGAAAGAAGAAATAAGCACCATCCCTTGATGAAATTCTACTGATTGAATGAGAAAATATCAGGAGTCGATGTGAGCATGCCAATCGGTTGCTATTTAAGAAATTCTTTAGTCCTAAAAAAATGATCTTAAAAGTCTTTGGAAAAAGATATTTAGAAGAATTAAGTTTGCTTTTGAAACTAAGTCAAATCTCGAAGAGATTTATCCTCTTTAGATCAACCAAAATCAAATCTCGAAGAGATCTATCCTCTTTGGATTAGCCAAAACCAATCTTGAAGAGATCTATCCCCTTCAGATTAACCAAATTGAATTTTGAAGAGATTTTTCCTCTTTAGATTAACCAGCCGAATCTCGAAGAGATCTTTTCTCTTTAGATTAACCAAAAGGAATCTCGAAGAGATCTATCTTCTTTGGATCAACCAAAAGGAATCTCGAAGAGATTTATCTTCTTCCGATTAACCAAAATGAATCTCGAAGAGATCTATTCTCTTTGGGTCACCAAAGTAAAATTAGTTTTGAAGAGATCTATCCTCTTTAGATTATAAGTTAAAATGAATCTCGAAGAGATCTATCCTCTTTGGATTAAACCAAAATGAATCTTGAAGAGATCCATCCTCTTTGGATTATTCACCAAAACAAAAAGAAATATTTAAGAGATCTATCCTCTTTAGATTATTCAAGTTGGGTCTAACAAAAATGGGTATCTCTTTTGTCTTTATAGCAAAGTTCTAATTGAACTTCACTACAAAGAGGGGCAGCTGTAGACACATCATTTTTGCCAATTTTTTTTTATTAATTTTGTTAATTGAGCTAGGTTAATAAATAAATAGAAAAATAAAAAAATAAAAAAACGAAAATTAAAAGAAAAAATAAATGAAAAATGAAAAAAAAAAGAAAATCAAGTCAAGTTATAGCAAGTTGAGTTATAAATCAAGTCGTGTTGTGTTAAATAGAATTGAGTTGGATTGTTGGATTAGGTGATGATATAGAATAAAAATTCATCTAATTTAGGGGCTTAAATCAGATTAAGGAATTATCAGGCTAAATTGTAGTGGATTGGATTGGGACTTGAAAAAAATAAAAAATGCCCCCCAAAATAAATTAAGGTTTCTAGAAGTTAGGGTAAATCATTGACAAATTATAATAGTATCTTCCATATCTTTGATACGAAAAATTTGATTTTGAGTTTATAAATAGCACGTCGATGGGAGATTAGAGGATAGTTTTTTTAAAAAAAATCACATATTCATACTCCTTCATAAACACCACCCTACAACCACCTCTCAACACTACCTAGTATTGCTCGAGCCATCGCCCAGCATCACCTAAACCAATGCCTCCACAGTACCCGGCCGTCGCCTACTTTCGCCTAATCTTAACCTGCCATTACTTAGTCATCACCTAAGCACCACCATAACACCACTCAAGCATCGCCTATTGTTTCCTGTACCTTGCCTTAGCTCACCCACTATCGCCTGCGCTTGCTTACAGTCGCTTGTGCTCACCCAGATCCTTGCCCTCGCTGTTGCCCAGCCTCACCCACACCTCGCCTTCGCTCGCCCGTAATTGCTTGTGTTCACCTAAATCCTCGCCCTCGCTTGCTCGTGTTTGCCTAGTGTTAGCCTACACTTGCCTTCACTAGCCTACGCTTACCCAGCGCATGCTTGCGCTTGCCCACGCTTACTTAGCTCTTACCCAGTACTGCTCTACGTTCACCTAGCTTACCCGCACGCTCGCTTAACTTACGACGATCTAACGCCAAGTAAAATTTTATTAATTTTTATTTATTTATTTTATTAGTTATGTTTTTTTTCTTTTCTTTTATTAATTTTTTTTGTTTAAGTGTAGGTTTTTTTAGATATTAGTTATTTTATTACAAATTTTTTTAGTCATTCCAATAAAATTTAGTTGAATTAATTTTTTTTAAAAATCATGTTTTTTTAATATAAATATTTTTGATACATAGTGGTTTTGAAAAATAAAAAAGATTTAAATTGAGTTTTCTTCAAAAAGATTTAGTTAGTTAAGGCTTTTTATTTAATTCAGAAAAATTAGATCTTAGGTGTTTTTTTAAAATAATAAATTGATAAAAAACGTAAACCTAGTTTAGTTTTCAATATAAAAAAGACTCATCCACTAAATATTTTATAGAAAAGAACTACGACTGGTTTAATCCCGACTAGTAGGCATGTAGGCATGTAGGCATTTTCGAGGCAACCATCTAAAAATAAATTTTTTTTCCCTTTTTCTAAAAAAAATTCGTAATAAAAAATTATAAAAATCATTTTCAATTATATTTTGTGAATTTAGTTATATTTTTAATATTTTATTTTTAAAAACTTATAAAAATAAAGCCCATCAATTTTTCCTTTAATTTTCACATAGTGACTTAGTCTTAATAAGTTAGCCCCCGAACTCGGTTTTTTGGTTCAATTTTTCTAAAAATTAATTTTTGTAGAATATCTACAGACTAGTGGTCAAATTATGGTTTTTCTACTCGAAAACCCTAATTTTATTTTTTTTACTAATTAAACTAGTTGGCGACTCCAATTTTTAAATTTTTTTATAAGTATTTCTTTAGTTTAATATCGAGTAATTTATATTAAGTAGGTTGGGCTTGATATATGTTAAATTAAGGAAATTGAAATAGGGCTCGATATTAATTATCAAACTTGGGGGATTATTGCAAACGGAGAAGTCAATCACAAAAACTCCTCTTACATTAGATGAAATAACAAAAGCTAAATTGAACTTAAAGGTTAAGAACCTTCTTCTTTCTATTATCTTATTTCTATGTAATTTTCTCTTGTGCTATAGCTAAGGAGATCTAGGACACATTAGTTCAAACTTATGAAGGGATGGATACCATTTAGGCAATAAGGATTAATTCCTTAATGCAACAATATGAAACATTCCGTATCCTTCCTAATGTAGAGATTAAAGATTCTTTTATCCGCTTTACTACTATAACTAATGAGCTATCATCTCTTGGAAAGAAAATAAATAATATAGATCTTGTTAGGAAAATGCTAAGGATCCTACCTAAAGCTTAGAACATTAAGAAGGCAACCATTAAGGAAGCAAATGACATGGTGAAGCTTAATCTATGTCAATTGCACAATAAGCTGATGATTTATGAATCTGACTTCCTCAAGGTGGAAAGAATGTTAGAAGATCTAAAGAGAAAATCCTTAACCCTTAAAGCTACAAATGTAGAAATTGGTTTTAAAAAGTGATGAGTCTTCTAGAGATGGGGAAGAAGACGTATTAGTGTTAGCAAGGAACCACTTATTCAAAAAGAAAGGTAAGAAAACTAATAACTCAAAAAGGTTTTCTTCTAATAAAAGTAAGAATGATGTAGCAAAAGGATTTAAAGAGAAAGAAGAGAAAAACTTAAAGAAAAGAAAGATCTAATATGTAGTGAATGCAAGAAGCCTGGACATATCAAGTATGAGTGTCCAATGTTGATAAAAAAAAATGGACAAATAGAAGAAAAAGTGCAAATTGTTGATAGCAACATGGAGGGACTTAGATGAATTAGAAATTGGGGCAAAAAGTACAGATGATGAGTTTGAGGAAGCAACCTTGTGCTTGATGGCACTTTTTGAAGTGAGTTCTAAATCTGAAAGTGATTATGACGATGAGATTCCTGATGATATATGCTTTGAGATTAGTAAACTATTAAAAGCACTTTCAAAAGCTAATGATAAGATTTCAAAAGTTGATAATGAAAATAAGTTATTGAAGTAAGAAAAAGACTATGCTTATTCAAAGAAACAAACTTTGAGTAAATGAAAATGATATCTTGAAAAATGATTTTGAAGGTTTACATGTTACAAGAGAAGCCTTAATGAATGAAAATCTGATCTTGAAAGAAGAAATCAAATGTTTGAAAAGTTGCATGGATGATTTATCCAGTTCAATTCAAAATACATTTAAAAAGTTTGATGAGAGTGATAAAAAACTTCACATACTTATCTCTTATCAATGATTTGATCAATCTAAATCTAGTTTAGGTTTTGAAAGTGGAGAATCATCACATGCTAAAAGGAAGATAGTATTTGTAAGACTTAGAGAAGAAAATAATAAAGAAACAATTGATAATAAGGAAAAAGGCAAAGCTATTGAGTTGGTTAGAAAGTTTAGTAGAAACTATTTTGATAAGAACAAAAAGTATTATATAAATGGATACTTTAAAAACTTGAATAGAAAGTATATCAGAAAGTATCAAACTCTAAATCAAAGAAGTATGGTAACTAGTATAATACTTAAAAACCTTATACTTACTTCTTTTGCAACAACCTAGGACACTAATAGGTGTAATACTCAAAAACCCTATGCTTGCTTCTTTTGTAACAAGTCTAGACATATTTAAAAGCATTATTTCTATAGAAATTTCAAGCTCAACAATCATCAAGTTAAAAATCAAAATATGAGCTTGAATTTTGATGGCCCAAGCTTTGTTGGTTCATAAACAAAGTTGATTTATTTATGATGTATGTAGCAACGCGAAGTCAAAATAAAAGGAACTTGATAGCTCGATAGTAGTTGCTTAAGGCATACGGCCAATGATGCTTCATTGTTCACAAGTTTAGTTCAAAAAGAAGATGGCTATGTAAAATTTGGAGACAATGGTAGAGGTAAGATAGTTGCAATAGGTACGATTGGCATTCCTCCCCACACAATTGAAAATGTATCTCTAGTAAAAGGTTTAAGACATAATTTGTTAAGTATAAGCCAACTTTGTGATAAATGATACAAGATAACTTTTGAGCATAATAGATGCATTAGCTATGATAAAAATGGAACTAAGTTTTTTGAAGGTTTTAGGAAGAAAAACATCTACCTTATTAAATCTACAAAAGTTGATTCAGAAAGATGTTTTCTATCTACACAAGATAATATTTCTCTATGGCATCAAAAAATGGGAAATGTAAACTTTTCTCAGCTTGAAAAATTACCTAAAAAGAACCTAATAAATTGTTTACCAAAGCTGGATATTCAAGATGATCTTCGTTGTGTTGCTTATATGACAAATAAAATGAGCTCTATTTCTCACAAAAGTAAGAATGTTATCTCTACAAAATGACCTTTAGAATTATTGCTTATGGATTTGTTTGGTTTAACTCGAACTTTAAGTTTAAGTGGAAACAAATACAATTTAGTGATTGTTGAAGATTTCTTGAGGTTTACCTAGGTTTCATTATTATGATACAAGAGGGATGTCTTTAAGAGTTTTGAAGTTTTTGTGAAACAAGTTTAAAATGAAAAAAAGGGCTTTCCATCATTAGTCCTAGGACTAATCTTGGTAAAGAGTTTAAAAATTCAGATTTTATAACATTTTGTGAAAATAATGGCATCACTCATAACTTTTCCATACTATATACTCTACAACAAAATGGGATGATCAAGTGTAAAAATAGAACTATCCAAGAAGGGACAAGAACTTATTAAATGAAAGTGGTATAGCCAAGTATTTCTAGGCTAAAGTTGTATCTATAGCATATTATATCATTAATCATGTCTATATAAGGCCCTTAGCAAATAAAACCTCATATGAAATCTTTAAAGGTAAGAAACCTATAGTTTCATATTTCACATGTTCAGTCGTAAGTGTTTTGGGAATAAAATAGGTAAAGTTCTAGAAAAATTTGAAGAACGAGTATACAAAACAATCTTTCTTGGATATTCTTGAATTCAAAAGCCTTCTGGATATATAATAAGGTAATTAAGGTTGTTGAAGAATTCATTAACATCAAATTTATTGAGGAAACAGGAAAGGAAGAATTCAATGACAAAGCTCCCTTGATTTCTAAGAGAGGTCAAAATCAATAAAGTGTTGAAGGTAGGTTAAAACCTATGTTGGGGCCTAAGTTAAAATGTGCTTTTAGAAACTCTACTCTATCGAATGTTGCTAGTAAACCAAAAAGTGACATAGATGGTTTAATAAGGACTTACGCTAGATCTGATGTCACTAGTGAGTCGGAACCACAATAAAAAAGTCACTTAAAAAGCAAGTTAGAATGTTTGATGGTTCATACAGACCTCCCTCTGCTTTGAGATTTAATCCAAATCAACCTCTAGAACAGGTAATTAGTAATGTTCATTTTAGTGTTAAAACTAAGTCTAGTCTTTAGAATATGGAAAATCATTGTCCAATGCTTTTTGAAGTAGAACCTAGTTTCATTAAAGAAGCATCAAATGATAAAAACTAGATTAATCCCATGCAAGAAGAACTCAATCAATTTCAAAGAGATTAAGTTTGAAGTTTAGTATTAAGACCTAAAGATAAGTCTATAATTAGTATTAAATGGGTATTTAAGAATAAATTAGATGAAAGTAGTAAAATTGTAAGGAATAAAGTTAGGTTAGTAGTTAAAGGATATTCATAGGAATAAAGAAGAACTTTCACCTATTCAATTCCATCATTTTATAAGTATGTTATGATATAAGATAAGAATATCAACTAGTGGCATAGTCTATGAAATAAACTATTACATTGTTTACCAAATATTAATTTAATGATATATGACAAAAATTATTGTTAGACATGAGAGGCTACTTCTTCTACAATGTGGTAATACTATTGATATATAAAAAAAAAATTTCATTTTTTTTGCAAAAAGTTTACACTTTTAACAAGACAACTCAAACATTGGGGCCATTTGCAAATCAACATGTAAATATTCAAATCATAAAAAAGTTCATCTCACATAAAAAGTTTGTGCCTTTATACAGTTTTATATAAAAAAACAATAAGGCTAATCAAGCATAGTATGATAGTCATAGAAATACCCCCAAAAAAGACATTTTAAAGTAAAGTTATAATACTTTCACGTGAAATTGAATTTTAATTCTTTACAACAAGCTTACTGTACTTGTAAACTATGATACCTTGTGATAGGAATCTGACTACTGCGCCTTTAACTCGTAGTCAAGCTTGAGGGCTAGAGGGGCAGGTGAGGTGAATCCTCCTACTTTAGCCGTCTCATGCTAAGGCCGAGTTTCTCCTTGCTGTTGATCAACTTTGTATGTCGAGATGTATAAGTACCTACATCTCAGAAGTTGTATGCCAACTTGAAGAATGCCAAGACAGCAACTAAATCTCACGTGCTTGCTCAGTCATGTTTAAATTGACTACTTACCTAACATCACTTTTTTCAAGAGGCTGAGAGAGATGCCTTGGACTAATCTTGATGCGCATTGCGACTAAGAACAGATAATGTTGGTCGCTGGATGGGTTCAAGCTTGTAGAAAGCTTGAAAAAGGAAGTAATGAGGAATGGACAAAAGGATAAATGCGAATGAAGAGTAAGAAAAAACCCAAGAATAGCTCTAGAGGATATGATGCATTAATGGAACTTTTGATTACTTATGTCACAATTTGATATGATACATGAATTGGTTTGGTAAGGTTACTCGCCACCTAGCTTTGCTCAAGGATTAGTATAAGAGTGATGCCTAGAGTAAACAGGTAGTGTTTACGCAAGAAAGGAAAAATACTTAAGTGTATTAATGATAATCCATCTAATGTAGCTACAATTACAAGGGTATTCATACCCATAAGTAGGGCAACTTATCCAAAGGGAAAAGGCAAAAAAGGGTATTTCTTAAGGAAATAATGTATAAGCTACAAAAGGGTAAAAATGAATATTAAAAAAAAATAATCATTGGTGTAATGGATTCTACATATGATTCTGTATACATAGTAATGCCATATTGGCGAGGCTATTAGAAGGTACGAACAAAAATGTATGATTAGCTTACTTGTCCGAGTAGGGGTAGTTGAGTTAGTCCGAAGTCTCTCTCTCATCATCTTGACAAGGGTGATGCTAAGTAAGTAATTGGCTAAGCATGAGTGAGAATGAGGATTAGTTGTTCTCTTGCCCTTTCACTTCTTGACACACTATCTATAAGAAATAGGCAACCACATGGCTTAGCAAGTAGAATGCATTGGTAAGGAAATACTTGGCTTTGGTAGGAGTTAACTGGAATAGAAGAATCCACCATGCTAGGCCTTTTAGTCCTTAGGTTTAACTGCAGGTTAAAGGTCTCGTAGTTTGATTCCCATTATTCCCTCTAGGTTGATTTGGATTTAGGATCAAATCTATACAATCTTCGGTCAGCTCTCCATCAAGGTGATAAGGATTGAGGTCAGTAATGTTGAAGGTGTTAGATACCCCATAATCATCAAGCAGCTCTAACCTATAGGAGTTATCATTGATTTTCTAGATGATCTTGAAGGGTCCTTCAGCTTTTGCAGATAACTTATTCCTCCTTCTGCTCAAGAACCGTTCCTTACTGAGATGTCGCCATACTAAGTCTCCTTGCAGGTATTGTTTAGTCGTCCTATCCTTGGTCTTCTCTCGCATTCTTCTAGTAGCTTAATCAATGTGTCGAGTGACTTTATCATAGATCTATTGAAGAGATTGTGCTTTCGCCCTCATGTTAAGGTCTTCTTGTGTGGGTACATGTATAGGGATGTGATTAAGGGGCAACTCGGGATTGAAACTATAGGCCACTTCAAAGGGAGTCTGCTTAGTGTTATCATGTACCATTTGGTTATAAGCGAATTTAACCATTGGCAAGCAGATGTCCTAATCAGCCAAGTTCTTACCTATTATAGCTTGGAGTAGTGATCCCAAAGTGTGATTAATCACCTCTGTTTAGCCGTCGGTTTGGGGGTGACAAGAAGTGCCGAATAGTAGTTTTGTCCTCATCCGACACCATAAGATCCTTTAGAAATGACTTAAAAACTTTAGGTTCTTGTTAAAGACTACACTCTTTAACATGCCGTATAACTATACAATCTACTGCAAGAAAAGAGTAGTAATAGTAGAAGCATCGTTAGTTTTAGAGCAGGGCATAAAGTGTGCCATCTTATTGAACCGATCGAAGACAACCATTACAGAATCTTTGCCTTGGGCAGTTCATAGTAATCCGAAAACAAAGTCTATGCTTAATTCGGTCCATTGTTTTGTTGGAACAGGCAATGACATTGCTTTCCCCTTTTTAGCTTAGCACTTCAAATAGAGCAGTACCTTCTTACACATGGTACAGCTTTCGACAACTTGGTATACATCTCTCCTCATTCTCAACAAAAAGAATTGACCATTCAATAGTTCATAGGTCTTCCTTTCTCCAAAATGCCTAGAATGTCCTCCATTGTAACCTTCCTAATTAGTAGCTCCCTTAGGGAACAAGTTGGTATGAATAATTTTCCACCTCGAAATAAGTATCCATCCTCCATATGATACTCGTTCACTATTCTTCCATTAATGCATTAAGTAATTATGGGTCCAAAGTATATATCCTTAGAATACTGTTCTTTGATACTTGTAAGCCTAAACAGTTTAGTCAGTAGTTCATTCAAAAGTGCATGTCTTCTCAAAAGAGCATTTGCAACAATATTGCTCTTTCCTTACTTATATTTCATTACAAAATTGAACCCCTCAAAGAATTCAACCCATCTCACTTACCACTTTGATAACTTGGTTTGACTTCGAAGGTACCTCAGCGACTCATGGTCAGTATATATAATAAATTCTCTTAGTAGTAAATAGTGTTACCATACTTATAGTGCTAAGAGTTCTTTGTCATATACGGAATAATTCAATTGTGGTCCTCTGAGCTTTTCACTATGGATGGCAATTAGTCAGCCTTCTTACATTAGGACAATGCCTATTCTAATGCATGATGCATCACATTCCAGCTCAAATCTTTTCTTGAAGTCAGGTAGAACTAATACTGGGGTAGAAGTCAATCTCTCTTTTGTATCAAGAAAGCTCCTCTCCTCCCTTTCTTCTCATTAGAAGTTGGTGTTTTTCTATATTAGTTCGGTAAGTGGTGTGGTGAGGGTGCTAAAATTCTCGATGAGTCATTTATAAAATGAAGCTAGTCCATGGAAACTTCTCACATTAGCATAAGTAGTAGGAGTCAGCCACTCTACAACTACTCAGATCTTCTCATCATCTACTCGTAAGCCTCCCCCACTAACTACATAGCCCAAGAAGACCACTTCCTCCTAGAAAAAGCAATAATTCTTCAAGTTACCGAATAATTTCTCTATATGAAGAATATTTAATATGGCTCAAAGATGCTTGTAGTGACTCAACATGTCAACATTGTAAACTAATATGTTGTCAAAGTATACTACAACACACTTTTCAATTAGGTGTCTTAACACGTAGTTCATTAATTGCATGAAAGTGCTTAGGGCATTCAATAGGCTGAATGGCATAACCATCCACTCATAGAGTCCATGTCGAGTTTTAAACATAGTCTTCCATTCATCTCCTAGCCTCATGTGGATTTGATGGTAGCCAGACTTTATGTCAATCTTACTAAGGACCTTAGCTCCACTCAACTCATCCAACATGTCTTCTAACTTCAAGATTGGATACCTATATTTACTTATGATCTTGTTCACGGCTAGGTTATCGATACACATCCGCCAGGTTCCATCCTTTTTTGGCACTAAAAGTATCGGTACAGTACAAGGGCTAAGGCTTTGTCTAATATATCCTTTCTCCAATAACTCATTGACTTGACGTTAGAGCTTAGAAGCCTATTTGGGATTCATTCGATTGGTTAGCTTTTTTGGCAGTACGTTGCCGGGTACTGAGTCAATGCAGTGCTTTATGCCTCAAGTTAGGGGCAGCCTTTCAGATAACTGTTTTGGGAATAGGTCGACATACTCATCTAGCAACTCTTTGATTTCTTAGGGTAGTTCACCCCACTCCTTCATCTCTAATAGGCACTTGATTCATCTCGAATAGGCACTTGACCAACATAAGGGCCGGTTTGTTAGCATTGATGGTCTCTTGGAGCTCAACTCTACTTATCATTGGAGCTTTCTTCAATCCACAAGCAAGTTTTGTTTGCAATTTATTAACTTCTCTTGGTAGCATCAGGTTCAGTGTGATCTTTCGGTCATCCTTTTCGAACATGTACGTATTTTTGTAGCCGTCATGGATAACTTTCCTATCAAACAACCATGGCTTACCTAATAACACGTGAGAAGCACACATGGTCAGTATGTCGTAGAAAATTTGGTTAAAGTAATTTCCTGTAGTGATTGATAGTAGTATTTGTCGAGTGACATGTAGTGCCCCTTTTTCACTCAACTAGTGCAACTTATACGGCTTTAGATGTACAACCATCGATAACTTCAATTTTAAAATAAGGTCGGCCAATGTCACATTAATACAACTTCCACTATCCACAATGAAGGTACATACCTAATTATTCACCTTACAGGTAGTATGAAATAGGTTCTCTCTCTACTCCTCCTCTCGTAAGGGTTCCATGTTCATTATACATCAAACAACCATGATTAGCTAATCTGAGTCCTCAGCAAATACATCCTCCTCAATCAATTCTTTCTTGGCATTTTCTTTCTCGATAGTGATCTCTTCCTCAGGTTCCTTATCTATATTATCTACCACTAGCTTTGAGATGTCTCCCTTAATCACCATGGTTCTTCAGTTTGGACATGGAATGGCCATATGTCTAAACCCTTAGCATTTAAAGCACTTGATCTGGCTCATCTTCCTGCCTGACCCTTTCCCCTTCTCATAAGTTTAGGTTAATACTTCACCATCAGGTTGGCCTTTTTGATCGACTCGAACATCCATCTTTTGGCTCGACTCCGTACTTGATTGAGCTCGGTGACTCACCTATCCAGGTTGGCTATTCATCATCCTAGCCGGTACTTGGCTCCTTCGTTGCCTCTCTACTCATTGGGTTATTCTGATGGCCTTATCCATTATGGTAAATTGCTGGAGTTCTACAATGTCTCGAATATCACCTCTCAATCCTGTGATGAACCTAAAGATTGTTTGCGTTAAGAGCACCTCCACTTCACATCAGATCATGAGCTTTTGGAATTCCTAAACATACTCGTCAACTATTTAGCCTCCTTATTTTAGCTCCTAAAGCTAAGTGAAAGTACCCTGTAGGTAAGTTTTCAGCACAAATCTATTTCTCAATATTCTCTTCATCTCAGGCCATGTATTAATCTTTCGGTATCCCTCTTGTCTTCTCATAGTCTAGAAATTCTTCCACTACATGGTGGCATATTGGGAGAACTCAACAATAGTTATTCTCACTTTCTCGTAATCCTTGTACTAATAGTAGTAAAAAATACGTTCCATTTTCTCTTCCTACTCTAAATATTCATTAGCATTTCTAGATCCATTAAAGCTCAGAATTTGAAGCTTCATATGGTTAGATGCTTTGGGGTCTTAGACTCATTCCTCTTCAAAATACTCTTCCTTGTCCTCTTTATCTAGTTCTCTTAAGTCTACCCTTTGTCTTACTCGTCCGCTTACTCCTCCACCTCGAACTGGTCGAGTTGGGTTTTGATCTTTAATAGATTGAGCAACTTATAGGGTATTTTGCTTAGTGGGTCAACAAGCCAATGCACGAATAGCTTAGGTCAGATCTACTAAGAGCTTAGCTACCTTATCAAGTCTCTCGTTAGTGCTTCTTGAGGTTCCTTGAGACTGTCATCCATGGTAGATAACTCTACTATTGTCATCTCTCATACTAAGATTCATACTTAGGTTTGTCATTTTCTTCACAAATTTAAAGCCCAAACAAACACTTTAGGAAATTGATAGCTAGGAAACATTGTAGCTAAGATGAACATAGTAACTTGCTTTGTTTCACATACGTAGAATAAAGTATAACAAAACTTTAGAAAGAACCAACTACAGTTTGCACAAAACCTTTGCTCTAATACCAAGATGATGTAAACCATAACCAATAATATACAAAGCCGGTCACTAGATGGGTAGAAGCTTACAGAAAGCTTAAAAAGGGAAGTGATGAAGAATGGGCGAAAGGACAATTGCAAATGAAGAGTAAGAAAAAACCTACGAATAGCTCTAGAGGATATGATGTACTAATGGAACTTTTGAGGACTCATGACACAATTTGATATGACACATGAATTGGTCTAGTAAGGTTACTCGCCACCTAGCCTCAATAAGTAGTGTTTATGCAAAAAAGGAAAAATAATCAAGTATATTAATGATAATCCATTTAATGCAGCTACAATTACAAGGGTATTTATACCCATAAGTTAGGGCAACTTGCCCAAAAGGGAAAAAACAAAAAAAAGGGTCTTTTTTAAGGAAATAATGTACACGATACAAAAGGTCAAAAATGAATATTTAAGAAAATAATCATTAGTATAACGGATTCTACACATGATTTCGTATACGTAGTGATGCTATATTGGAGAGGCTGTTAGAAGATGCAAAAAAAAAAAAAAAAGTACAATTAGCTTACTTATCCGAGTAGGGGTAGCTGAGTCAGTCTGGAGTCTCTATCTTATCATCTTGGTAAGGGTGATGCTACGTAAGTAATTGGCTAGGTGTGAGTGAGGATGAGAATTGGTTGTTCTCTCGGCCTTTCGCTTCTCGACAGACTATTTGCGAGAAATAGGTAGCTACATGGCTCAACATGTAGAATATGTCGACAAGGAAATAATTAGCCTCAATAGGAGTCGACTGGAATAGGAGAATTAGCAATGCCAGGCCTTCCAATCCTTTGGCTCGGTTGTGGGTCAAAGGTTTCGAGGCTTGATTCCCATCAAATCCTCAATTACCCCTGCTTGAACAACTAACCTGCTCGTACTCTTTTGTTTGCATCCTCTAATGACATCACTCATGCACCTCTACCATGTGTATAAGACTGTGTAGAATTTGTTGCACTAATTATTGTTTTTCTTGAATATTTATCTTTACTCTTTTATATTCTTTGTACATTACTTTTTTAGGGTAATACCTTTTTTTCTTTTCCCTTTCAGGCAAGTTTCCCTAATTTCTTGGGTATGAATACTCCTTGTACTTGGAGCTGCAATAAGCAAATTATCATTATTATACTGAATATTTTCCTTTTGTAAACACTGATCATTTACTCTCATTTCACTCTTATCTCAACCCTTAAGCAAGTCTAAGTAGCAAATAATCTCATTGGACCAACTCGTACATCATATTGAGCTATGCTGTGAGTCATTAAAAGTTCCATTGGTGCCTTGTATCTTTTGGAGATGTTCATGGGTTTTGCTTACTTTTTATTCATTTTTCGTTCTTACGTGCGTTTCCCCATCACCTCTTTTAAGCTTTTGGCAAGCTTGGGCCCATCCCTACGACCGGCCTTATTTGTCCTTGGCTACAGTTCGCACCATCTTGGTATCAAAGCTGAGGTTTCATTTGAGTTATAGTAGTTTGTTTCGAAGTTTTATCTATACTTTGTTTTACATACGTGAAATAGAGCAAGTTACCTTGTTCATTTAGCTACTGTATTTGTTGGTTGTTAAGCTTTTGGTTTGGAGGAAGTGTGTTGTTGGATATGGAGAGGTAGTGTTAGTTGTAGCTCCGACTTGAAGATTTAGGGTCGAGTTTGGTAATGAAAATGATTGAACCAAGTATTAATGTCGGAGTTAGGGATGACAACAATGGTGTTGTCCACTATGGCTGATAATCCTAAGGTACCCTTCGAAGTACTATTGAAGGACTTGATGAGGTAGCTAACCTCGTGGTAGATTGAACTTAAGCTGTTTACGCATTGGCTTATCAACCTACTAATGCCCTACCTAACACCCTACAAGTTGCTTGAATCACTAGAGGTTAGAACTTAGCCTGATAAGTTCGAGGTGGAGTAGGTAGACGAGTGAGAAGAAGGATTGACTTGGGAGATTTAGGAGAAGAGGATGAGGAGGAGTATTATGAAGAGGAAGAGTGAGTTTAAGCACCCCGAACATCTGACCATGTAAAGCTTTAGATTCTAAGTTTCAATAGGTTTGGAAGCGCGGATGAATACTTGGATTGGGAGGAGAAGGTGGAATGTGTTTTTAACAATTACCAATATGAGGATTATGAGAAAGTGAGAACTGCAGCTGTTGAGTTCTCTAGGTTTGTTGCCATGTAGTGGAAGAATTTCTGGGCTATAAAGAGACTAGAAGGATATAGAGAGATTAATACTTGGCCTGAGATGAAAAGAATACTTAGAAATAGATTTGTGTTAGATACTTATATGCAAGATACTTTTACTTGGCTTTAGGACCTAAGACAAGGAGGCCAAACAGTTGATGAATATGTCCAAGAATTCCAAATGCTTATGATCTATTGTAAAGCAGAGGAACTACCAAGATGAACGGTCTTTAGGTTCCTTACTGGATTCAGAAGTGACATTCGAGACATTGAGGAACTCTAATAATTTACCACAATGGATGAGGCCATACAAATAGCTCAATGAGTGGAAAGGCAGAAAAGGAGTCGAATGTTGACTCAATCGTCAACTAGTCGACATGTTCAGGGAAGTTACTTAAGTTAGTCGAATATAGAGCCGATCAGATGAGTGGATGTTAGGACTGAACAGAAGGGCTAATCAAAAAGTGATGTGCTGACCTAAAATTATGAGAAAGGGTAAGGATCTAGTAGGAAGACGGACCAGATTAAGTGCTTTAAGTGCCAAGAGTTTGGACATATGGCTACTTAGTAGTTGAACCAAAGGACTATAGTCATCAAGAGAGATGCCCTAAAGTTGGAAGTCAAAAGTATTGATGAGGAACTTGAGGAGGAGGAGAGCATTGTTGAGGAAGAAGTTTTTTAGGAGGATGAACTGATTGAGGAGGATGTATTTGTTAAGGACTTGGATCAGTTGATCCTGGTTGTTTGACGTACGATGAACTTGGAACCCTTATGCGAAGAGGAGTAAAGGGAGAACTTGTTTCATATCAACTGTAAGGTAAATGATTAGGTATGCACACTAATTGTGGATAGTGGTAATTGTACCAATGTAACCTCAGTCAATTTGATTACAAAGTTGAAGTTGTTGACTATCTCATATCTAAAGGCATACAAGTTGCATTGGTTGAGTGAGAAGGGAGTACTACATGTCACTTGGCAAGTATTACTATCGATCTCAATTAGAAATTATTTCAATAAGATTCTTTATGACATGTTGCCCATGTGCGCTTCATACGTATTGCTTCATTGACTATGGCTATTTAATAGAAGAGTTATCCATGATGGATATAAGAATATGTATGTGTTCGAGAAGTATGGTAGGAAGATTACATTGAACCCAATGCCATTGAGTCAAGTTAGCAAACTGAAGACAAAACTTGCCCACAGATCGAAGAAAACTTTAATGATGAGTACAGCCGAGCTCTAAGAGATCATTGGAGTTGACGTGCCGACCTTTATATTAACCAGGTGCCTATTAGAGTTGAAGGGTCAAGGTGAACTGCCTTTAGAAGTAAGAGAGTTACTATATGAATATCCCAATCTATTTCCAAAACAGTTGCTTGAGGGGTTACCCCTGTTTGAAGCATAGAACATTGCATTAACTTAATACTTGGTGCCGCCCTACCGAATAAGTTAGTTGATTAATGTGTAGAATTACACATATATCTCTACTAAAAAGGCATACATTCATACATGAATTAGAACAATTATTGCAAACTATGCTCAAAAATTGATAAATATATGTTTTGGGTCAACTATTCAATAATCTCAACTAAGAAATAAAAAACTGTGCTTAAGTGGTCCATATGTCTTATTAGTTTTGAGTTCAAATTCTAAAATAACTTTCAAAATGAAGAACAGATTTTAATAATAATTCTAGTCTTCATGCAGTGTTTGAGCTTAGCATGCTTTATATGAGCATTAGTCTTGAGAGTCGAGCAATCAAAGAGCAAGTTGATATAGAACAATTCCACATATGCTCCAAAAACCAAGATCAAGCTATTGACATTCATGAGCAGCTGTTATTTATTTAACTTTTCTTGGTTTTATTTTACAATTCCTTGAGAAAAGTAAATTGTTCTTATTTCAAATTTCACCATTAGCTTATTACTCTCTTTTGTTTTGTTTAATAGTTGATATATGGAGAAACCAAGAGCAAGACAGTCAACACTGACAAGATTTAGAGCTATTACGACCGTGATTAAGGGAGTGATTGAGATAGAAGCTATTTTTTCACCCCTCCATCACAGCCCGTGATCAAGGGAGTGATCGAGACAGAATCTATTTTCTACCCCTCCATTACGGTTGTGATCAAGGGAGTAACCGAGGTGGAAACTATTTTTTTCCACCCTTCTATTACGGTTGTGACTCCACTTCAGAATCGCATCTAATAATTCCAACCTGAGACCAAGCAACTGAATTCACAAATACAAGCAACACACACTTCTTCAATTTGTGATGGCAGTGTGGCATTCAATTTCCCACCAGCAGCCCTCCACGTGAACAACTCCAACACCAAGCAACCAATCCGACACAGTCCCTTGCCGATCAGCAGTAGCACCTAAATTGTGAAGCCACAGTAGGTCGAAAACAGAACATACAACCAACTCCAAGCTCTAACTAGTCAAGAAGCTTCCATGCAGTAGCAGCCGAGAGCTCTGAACTTCAGCAACCAGCAGCAGCTACAAGAAGTAGTGCCCACTTGGCGCTTTATAGGAGATCTACCAAGACTAGACAATTTTAGTAGCAACTTACGAGTTCCACTACGTGGCAGTAACCAACGATGGACTTTAAATGAAAATAGCAGTTCTTGGTTTTTTCTTGAGCTGAAACAAATGAAAGTGCTACTGAGTTATTTTGGGAAAGGCTAAGCGATTCGAATTAAATAGGAAGCCCACTATCATTCTAATTGCTTACATGTATAAGGCCATATCGAGAAATTATGTTTGTCCATTTCCACTCAAGGGAATTTGGAGTATCATGTAATGCTAGGAATTTATATTAGAGGGGATATATACCCTGGCATCAGCCTTTTCATTGGGAAGCAAAAGTATCAGCGAGGCATTATTGTAGTGGACTGAGGCCAATGGAAGAGCCCATTCGTGGAAAGAACAAGGGAATATTCAGGAGATGCAAAGAAGGAAATCCAACAACATTTAGTTGGGTCTATGTTGCAAAAACTTAGTAGACACGTCATGTGGGTTGGAGGGTATTCGGTGGGGAAAACAGAAGGCACTATCCGAAAATAAAATACAGGGCAAAAACGGAAGAGAAAGGAGAATACAGTAGACACAGGACAAGAAAAAAACTCCAGAGCTTAGGGATTTCGAATCTTTTTACTTAGTTTACTAGAGAACAGAAACTTTATTTTCATCTTATTAATTTCATTATGTGTTGTTTAATTTTAGGACTCTAAATCATTTTGTTCTAGCTTACTAAAGAACCACCTTAGGTTCCAAATGAATCAGGATATGCTGTTTATTGTATTAGGTTTTGAGATTGAATATACCGATTAAGGTGTTTTCTTTTCCTTGTTATTTTAATTTAGATATATCTTGATTCATTTGGGTTTTGCGACATAATTTAGCACTTAATATAATTGGGTTTTGTATTGATGGATTTGATGAATTGAAGTGTTTGTGTTTTATTCCGATGTCGATTTTGAATGTTTGGGTATTTTTCTAGTGTATTTATCATCTAGTTGTTTAGCATATGGTCATTATTTTCGTTAGCTACATAGAGTTGTAGGATATTTGAGAGGGTTTTGATAACTTATATTGCATATAGTTTGAATTTGTGAAAAAGCTCGTTATAGGGATATATAGGTTTTAATTAAATTCATAAACTCACGTACTTAATATGGTCAGAAGTATGGTTCGGGTCATGAGGACATGCTTAAACCATATTTCTAACTAAAACAATAAATTCGGTGTGAGCGGATTATTATTTACTAGATAATTATAGATAAATTTCCTTAACAAGTGAATTTATGCTATAATTAGAATTCCGCTATTTTGGAAGATGGGCGAGTTCTAGTGAGTTTAGTTAAATCTCTTGCCGTCAATTTCAAACATTGATTCGAGACATCCCATCAATTCAAATGAGAATAGATTTATGAATCCCAGTTTGATCTCTTTGTCTCCTATGCCCAAGACCCTCATAGTACAGCTAGAACATTTGGTTTAGTATTCATCTTGTTATTTAGCTTTTACTCACTTTTAATTCAATTATTGATAGCTTAGCTTAAGGAAAAACTCAAATAATTTAGTACTTAGCACCTTACTCCTTGTAGAATACGATCTTGACTCACCATTTGTATTACTTCCACGACCCAATACCCTTGTTGGTTCAAACACTTACGTTATCACCAAGTCACTAGCCTATCGGATGGGTCCTGAATGGGCTTCTAAGCTCTAATGACCAGTTAATGAGCTATTGGAAAGAAGGTATTATACTATTTCGATGCTTCTAGTGCCAAAAAAGGATGGTACCTGACAAATGTATGTTGATAGCTGAGTTGTGAATAAGAAAATAATCAAATATAGGTATCCTATCCCAGATGGAAGACATGCTGGATGAATGGAGTAGAGCTAAGATCTTTAGCAAGATTGATCTAAAGTTTTCCTACCATCAAATTCACATGAGGTTAGGAGATGAGTAGAAGACTATGTTTAAAACTCAGCATGGACTCAATGAGTGGATGGTCATGCCACTTGACTTATCGAATGCCCCGAACACTTTGATGCGACTGACAAACCATGTGCTAAGAAATCTAATGGGAAGGTATGTTGTTGTGTACTTTGACGACATCCTAGTGTACAGTGCGGACATGCTGAGTTACTGTGAACATCTTCGTGCCATATTAAATGTCCTTTATGCCGAGAGATTATTCGATAATCTTAAGAAATGTTGCTTTTGCCAAGAGATAGTGGTATTCTTAGGCTATTTAGTAAGTGGAGGAAGTTTACGAGTGGACAACAAGAAGATCCAAGTAATTGTTGGGTGGCCGACTCCTACTACCTGCATTGAAGTAAGAAGTTTCCATAGATTGGCTTCCTTCTATAAGAGATTCATAAGGAATTTTAGCACCCTCACCACACCCTTATTGAGTTAACCAAGAAGAACACCAACTTTAGATGGGGAGAAAAGGAGGAGAGAAGCTTTGCCGAGATGAATGAAAGATTGACTTTTGCACTTGTACTAGTTTTACTCAACTTCAAGAAAGTATTTGAGTTGGGGTATGATGCATTAGGCACTAGAACAGGTGATGTCCTAATGTAGGAAGGCCGACCAATTGCCTACCATAGCGAGAAGCTCAAGGGACCTTAATTGAACTACTTCGTATATGACAAAGTACCCTTAGCACTTATTTGAGTACTCTAAGTATGGCGACATTATCTATTGCTAAGAGAATTTGTCATCTATATTGACCATGAATCTCTAAGGTATCTTTAAAGTCAAACAAAGTTATTGAAGCGATAGGTCAGGTAGGCTAAATTCCTTGAGGAATTTAATTTTATAATAAAATACAAACAAGGAAAGAGCAATGTGGTTGCAAATGCTCTTTCGAGAAGACATGTGTTCTTACAAACAAGGAAAAATACTTTAGGGATCCACATTTTAGACCTATACTGGTGCATTGTGTCGATGGAAGGATAATGAACGAACATCATATGGAAGATGGATACTTGTTCTGAAGAGGGAAATTATGCATATTGACCTGTTCACTAAGGGAGTTACTGATCAGGGAAGGCTATAGCGAAAGACTCTTTGGACATTTCAGGGAAAGAAGGACGTATGAGCTATTAAGTGAGTGTTTCTTCTAGCTGAGGATGAGGTGAGATGTGTAATGAGTTGTTGAAGGTTGTGCTGTGTTGTATGCAAGAAGGCTAAATGCTAAGCTGAGTAAGGGAAAGCGATGCCTTTACCTATTTTGACAAGATGATGGATTAAGTTGAGCATGAATTTGTTCTTGGATTACTACGAACTACTCGAGGCAAAGATTTTGTGATGGTCATCATGGATAGGTTTAGTAAGATGGCATACTTTGTGCCTTTCTCCAAGACTAATGATACTTCGGCTATTACTTCTCTTTTCTTACAAGAAATTGTTAGGTTACATGGTATGCCGATAAGTGTAGTATTAAATAGAGATCCAAAGTTCTTAAGCCGCTTCTAAAGGACTTTGTGGTGATAGATGAGGACTAAACTATTATTTAGTATTTCCTATCACCCCCAAATGGATGGCTAAATAGAGGTAGTCAATTGTACTTTATGATCACTGCTCTAACCTACAGTAAGCAAGAAATTGGTTGATTGGGATGTTTGCTTACCAGTAATCGAATTCTCTTACAACCAAACAGTATATGACACCACCAAGTAGACCCCCTTCAAGGTTGTCTATGGTTTTAATCCTAAGTTACCCCTTAATCACACCTCTATACTTGTATCCGAGTAAGAAGACCCTAACGCGAGAGCTCGAGTACAATCCTATCAACACATCAAGGATAAAGTTGCTTAGTAGATTGACCAAGTCGCTGACAAATGCGAGAGAAGGCTAAGGAGAGAATGACAGAACACTTTTAGTTGGGAGATTTGGTGTAGTTGCACATGAGTAAGGAAAGGTTTTCAAGTAAGAGGAGAAACAAACTATCCCCAATGTAAGTCCTACAATTAACTACTCAAGGTTTCGATCGACTAAAGGATTTGATCGAGCTTAAATTATAAAATAAAATTAGAAATATTAGTAAAAATGATCTTGTAAGTTTGAATTTAAGAAAATAAGTAATAAAATAAAAGAATATAAAATTTTCAAATTTTAAGTTTATTACTCGTTATTTATTGTAAATGCATTTCGATAATTAACGAATCATTAGAGATAAATTATATGTACACTAAAAATTATAAAATAACCTAAATAATATTTAGGAATATTTATTTGTACTATATATGAATTTACATATAGGTAAAAATACGCGAAATGTGTTAAAATAATGCTAAATAATTAAATAAAATTCATAATTAATTAAGGAAAAATATAGAGAAAATAAGGAATGATCCAAATTTAGGTTGTGGTAGCTAGGAAAAAGAAGAAAAAATTCAACCAATTAAATTAGAACAACAAAAAAGGTAAATTGAAAGAAGATAAGGTAATTATCTAATCAAATTAATGTACAATAATTCCCCAAGACCTCTATAAATACCCCAATTTTTTTAAAAGCTCATTTTGGATGTCTAGAATTATAAAAAATTAGAGAGAGGCGAAATTGAGAAGAAATTAGAGTTTTACAAAAAAATTACAAAAAAACTATACAATTGGGGCTTCTAAGGAGAACCTAGACCCGACAAGCACCTAGGAGTAGATGGCCACCACCACTACACGGTGGTGGTCGTGCCCAAACCGATTGACAAGGCCACGACAACTGGCGATGGCTAGAGCTACCTACACAAGTGAGTTCAATTTCCAACCCAATTTTGTTGAATTTTGTAAAAATATTAAATATTCTTATAAAATTATGAAATTTAGTATTCTGAGGTTTTTAAGTATGTAGATTTAGGAAAAAATTTTATTTTTATGATTTTGTATTTAGAAATATACTATCCTTAAGAAATCATGCAAACTCGAGCTTTATTTAGATTAGAAATAAATGACTTAAAAAGTGTAGTTTTGAGCCCAAAATTTTTGTGTAAACTATTTAGGTGATATAAAACAGTGCTATGAAGCTCTTTTTCAAAAATTAATTTTTGAAATTTTTAGTCCTTAAAATGATGCCTAAAATGGGTGATTTAGGGCTAATTAAGTAATTAAATGGTTAATTACTGATTTAGTATATAATTATATGTTTTAGGACATTAAAGTTTGATGAAGTATGATACTTATAGCATTTAGGGTGTTAGATATAATTATTAGGATAATTATGTAGTAAATAAGTAATAGGGAAAAATAGTAAATTTTAAGTTAATTTTGCAATTTAGGATAATTAGGTATAAAATCTGATTTGCAATGAATTTAGATATTTGAAATGTTATTTTATGTTGGGAGATGATATTCGAGTGATGGAAATATTAGATCATTATGTACACATTAGGTGATAATGTGTAATATGAAAGTATGAGAAATTAATAATTAGGAAAATATTGGTTAGAATTGATATTATGATAATAATAGGAATATATAATAAATTTGATAGGAAACTTAAATGAGGGCAATTATATGAAAAATGTAAGATTTTCTCATAACGGAGGTGAATTCAGTAATTAAATTAGGATTCGGGTGTACTGCGCGGACTAGAATACTAGTTAAAGATTAAAAATAATATTTAGGATATTCGAAGATAATACGATTAATTTCACATAATGAGTCGGAATGATTTCTTAGGGTGTACATATAAATCTCTAATAAAAAACTGAGTCAAAAACCTAATTTAGAAATCGATACGAAAACTGAAACAGAACTTAATATGGTTTAAGAAGAATTGTAAAGGACTTAAAAACCTAGATAGTTAGGTTTATTAAACCTTAACAAAAGATAACAATAATCATATAAAATCAACCTATAATAATTATATGAAAAACTGAAACCACGTTTGTATTATAGATCAGCAATGGCCTAAGCGAGTTGGACCTCGAGTGAAGGAGCGAGGAGTCTAGGTAAGTTGGGATTAATACAGTGTTGTATTTTAGAGGCTTGAAATTGTGCTTGATGGTGCTTGTTCTGAGCTGATAATATAATTTTGATTTGTTGCTTGGTTTGTATTGTATGGTTTGTATGAAATGAATGATCACCCTAAACTGGACCTAATCAAATATACGACCTGTAAATATAAATTGGACCTACATAGCAACCTATTAGGGGGAGACTTAAGATCCTCCAACCAAATACTGACCCCTTCAAAAAGGATAGTGCTGGATAATATAATGGGTCCCCTCTTCATCCTTAATCGAACTAAGCAATAGGTGAGGAGGTTACGGCAAGGGTGAAGTCAATGGTTCGAAGATAGTCATAGGAGGAGTGGTGTCTCCATTGCACAAGCTTAGGTTTGGTCGTAAGCTGTTACATGAATAGCAACTCCTCAACTCGGATTAGAGCAGGCGCAATTTCTCTGATCTTACGACAGGTCAGACAACGTCGTGCAATGGCATTTGCATGTTCATGCATTGCATCTAACTAAATTGGGTGATAACCTTATTTGTATTGGTGGTATAGTTTTAAGTCTTCTGTCTTGATTTATTAAGTTACGGTTACTTATATCCCTATAGACGTAGTTACAGGTGCTAGTTAAGAAGCAGCTTATAATTATTTTAAAGCTATCAACTGTTGGATCTTGGGGAGTGAGGAAAAACATTTGGAGAATAGACACATATTTTGAACGTCTAAGCTCTTATTTTAGAATTTTTCATTTCTGAATAATGTATTAACTAGAAAATAGATTATGATGAAACATTGTAAACGTTAATTGTAATAATTGAATTCTAGTGTATATATATATTTTCTTACTTTCTTAGGTAAATGACTTATTTAAATTATAAATTGTTTACTTCAATAGGTGTAGGATAACGATTGTAAGGTCAACTTCTATCTTAGAATGGTTTGTACAGTGAGATTGTTACGACTTTACCGCTTTGGGGCGTGACACCCAAGGGCTAAAGGACCCTTCAAAATCTTCTAGAAGATCAATGATAACACCTACAAATTGGAGCTACCTAAAGACTGTAGGGTTTCAAACACCTTTAACAGTATCGACTTCAATCCTTATTACCCTAATTGAGAGCTAAATGAAGACTAGTTGGATTTGATCCCAAATACAAATCATCCTAAAGGGAATGATAAGAATCTGACTAGTAGGCCATTAACCTATTGTTGAGCCTAGAGGTTAGAAGGATTAGTATAGCGAATCCTCCTACTCTAATCATCTCATGCCAAGGCCGAGTTTCTCCTTGCTATCGATCAACTCTATATGGTGAGCTGTATGACTACCTACCTTTTGGAAGTTGTGTGTCAACTTGAAGAATACTGAGATAGTAGCCAAATCTAGCATACCTACTCAGTCATGTTCAAACCGACCACTTGCTCGAGATCATTCTTGCCAAGAGGCCTAGAAAGTTGCCTTAGACTAATCCTCAGTCACCCCTACTCAGACAACTAATTTGCTCATACACTTTTGTTTGCATCTTCCAACGGCATCACTAATGCATCTCTGCTACGTGTATAGGACCATGTGTAGAATCTGTTGCACTAATTATTATTTTTCTTAAATATTCGTTTTTACCCTTTTGTATTTTTTGTACGTTACTTCTTTAGGCCAATACCTTTTTTTTTTTTTCCTTTTAAGTAAGTTGCCCTAACTTCTTGGGTATAAACACCCCTTGTACTTATAGTCACAATTAGTAGATTATCATTAATACACTGAATATTTTCCTCTCATAAACACTAATTATTTACTCTCATTTCACTCTTATCTTAACTCTTAAACAAGGCTAAGTGGTAAGTAATCTCATTAGACTAACTCGTATGTCATATTGAGCTATGCTATAAGTACCTAGAAGTTCCATTAGTGTGTTATATCTTTTAGAGCTATTCATAGGTTTTGCTTACTTTTCATTCGTTTTTTATCCTTACGTGTGTTTCCTTATCACCCCTCTTAAGCTTTCGGTAAGCTTGGACCCATTTCTGCAACCGGCTTTATCTATCCTTAGCCGTGGTTTGCACCACCTTATACCCTTTGGATATTGTAAGGAATTTTTAGAGTGCTTTTTATTTTCATTTCCAATGAGAATTTTTATATAATAGCGTTTCTAATGCAAGGAATTTAATAGAAACACCAACTAAGGTTTTAGAGTACCTTTTATTTTCATTTTGCAATAAAACTTTTAATATAACAACATTTTTGTTACTTTTCTTTGAAGGGTAGATGCAATATTTCAGGTTAGTAGCCTAGCTTCACATGCACCAAGCTTTAAATATACACAAAAATTAACAACAATATTATCATTGGACTCACCTTTGCGGATCTTTTGGAGATTGGGGATATCTTAACACATTTTGAAGCAAATGGGGTTTAAGTGCACATAAGGCAAAGATAAGAGAGAAGTTTTGCAAATTACCCAAAAAAACAATGAAAGTATATGTAGGTCTTAATTTTATATGGAAGCCTTTCCTCTTAAGTTGTTGATTTCATGGTATTATGGTATGTGGTAAGGATGAGACACAATGGGTAAAATATGATGCCCTATCAATACCTTACCCTATATGTATTGGTTTCTAAACTTTTATGCTTATAACCTACCTTATGGCACTTTAAAACGACCCTATATCCTGTATAAATTTTATAGGGTATAGGGTTCCTTGTACCATAAACTTTTGTGCTTAGAACCTACCTTATATAACTTGGAACCACCTTTTACCCTATTCCTTAGGGTGCCTTATGGAGTATCCTTATTTATTTATTTATTATTATTATTTTTTGTCTTCCTTCAAAAGATTATGTTAGATGCATAATTAATATCAAACCTATAGCTACACTATCATTGAACTAGCCAATAGTAATTTGAAAGACTTAGATTCGCAACACACGTTAGATTGTGACAACATGAAACTTTGGTGAGCAGAGTAGATTATATTTTTGCAACTAGAAATGTTCAAGCGCTTGACTAGGTCATGCTTAAATTTCATTTATTTTTTTATTTTGAAGCATCAAACTAAATTTTTATTAAACCATAAGATTATTATACGCAAAATATAGAAGTTAGGTGTTAAGTAAACCTGATAAAATATATTGGATGATGAGCTAAAAATCGAGATGTTTTCAAGACATTACTAGACTAGGATTAATAAAAGAAGGAGAAGGGGACAAAAAAAAAAAAAAAGAGAGAGAAAGAGTAGACAATAGACACCAGCAACATGTAATTTTAAGCAACATGTAATTTTAAGGTTTTATTATAGGTTGGACTTTTGTTGTTGTTTTTAGTAAGACTCAAAAAAAAAAATGCAATAGTATCAATATTTTTATTTATTAATATTATTTAATTATAATTACAAGATAGGTATATGGTACCTTGCAACTTGTACCATGTATACATTAGCTTATAGGTAGTGGTTTTAAGGTAAATATAGGGTACTCTGGCTTCAAACTTGTACTTGATCTTATGGGAGTAGGTTTCGAGGATTTGTCACTTGAACTTACCTAATGACCCTCATCACTTACTTGAAAATTACTTGGTGGAGCAGGGTGTGGATGGAACCATATATGACATGGTTACCTGTTTGCCCTTAATAGTGGAGAAGTAAAAAAAAAAGAAACAGCTAAAAGGAAACGATAAAATTGGTCTATATAAGTGGAAAATACCCTCTAGAAAACCTGATCAATATTGGTCAAGATGGAGTCAGTAAGAACTGGATACAGCATGGTAGATTTTGGCATGGAAGGTTTTCCCTAGCGAGGGCATTTTAATCCAAGGATAACCGAGGGAAGTTTTAATGCCGTGAGACGAAATGTGGTGATTATGGGACTATCAATGTAAAGGAATTGTCTTATATTTGAGTGCATGGTTAACCAAATTGGTAAACTTGTCAAGCAAATCTTGCAAACCTAAGTGATGTCATCAATAGAGCTTAGAATTAATTTAGTGGGGAGAAAAAGGTAATGACGGGTTGTAATAAAAATAAATACATTTTTCGTCACCTTTAACATGTTGGAACACATGAACCATAATCTCATTTTCCATGTATAAACATCAGTGTCCTATGCTTTAGAAAATTAATGGATTATATATCTAAAGATTAGGTGCAGGTCGTAACTTTACTCTCCATTACCATTTGTGGCAGCTTTTCATTTTCTTTTTCTTTTGAAAAATGTATCGAAGTTTTAAGACTTTTATATTTATTTGAAATCAAGTTGGAAAAACCTTTCAATTTCAACAATTAAATGCAGAGAATTTTTAATACGAGCAATGCCAATAAATCATATCACGCCTTGCAATTTGGCATATTTTAATAATTTTATACAAAGCATGCATTAACTCGTAACAAGGAACTGTCGAGGATTCAGATCCCTCTCTTTTCTTTTGCTTAAGAAGACGTTTCTTTATGGGTAATGCTTCAAGGTAATGAATCTTCCACTTATATGTTGGGAGCAATATAATCCTTATGTAAAAGCCAGCAAATGTGAAAAATGACAATAAATCTTGTTGCTAATAATTAAAATTAATTCATTCAAAGTTTGGATCAATTGGATAAATAGATATAGCCCGCTAAAGCCTCATCTTGACATTGTAGAAGTCAAATCAAGGTCAACACCAGTAAAAACATCTTTGAGCAAGGTTAGTAGAATTTCTAAGTGCCAAGGAGAAGACACAAGGACTATTTTCATATATTTGGTAGGGAACAAAATTTTCAATTTAATAATATAGAATAAAAATAGACTAGTAGAATAAAAATAGAGTAAAAGTGTCTTTATGGACTTGTTTAAAAAATATTATTAAGTAATAAAAAGATTTAGAAGCCAAAATAAGTAATAAAAACATTAAGAATATTTAAAAATCTTAAAGATGAAATTTTTATAAAGAATAAAGGCAAAGTTATTACTGGAAAGTTGAAAGTTTCTATAAGGAATATTATTGATGATGATTATTGATAAGTATTGTAAACTCTAGGAAATCAGTAGTTGAACTCTAATTCAAGTCCGAGTGTCTTAAACTGTATAATAAATCGATAAAACTAGTAATAATAAAGGATTATGAAATTTAATAAATCAAATAAAGCACCGATAACAAAACTTTAGGAATTGATTGAAACTCTAAATCGCGTACTAAAACCCTAAAACTGATTTATGTACCATTAATCAAAATTGAACTCGAATTTATTTGAAATCCTAAAATTATAAACATAAGCCTATAAAATAGTTAAATATTATTTGATAGTGATATAATCATAGTTGATTATAATTTTCGACTAAATCACTTATTCGCATAAAATTTTAACGACATCACTAACAATTATAATTGTAAGAGATACCAATTAAATTGATAAATTTTCATAAAAATTTCAAAATTAATTTATGATGAGTATTGTTACAATTTACATGTTTAGAAAAATTATATATATTTATTATTAATTTTTATTTTCTTCCTTTTTATTTTTCACTTTTTCTCTTTTCTTTCTTTTCTTCTTTTTCCTTGCTTGCCATGTCTTGCAAAATGAAAAAAAAAAAAAAATCAGCACATAGCAACCCACATGAAGAATTAAGCTTACAAGTGTTGCAATTAGGAGAAAAAAATCAAAACAATTAGATTAGGTTGTCTTTTCCTGATCAATGCTTAAATCAAAATGGATTTGTATAAGATATATATATATATATATATATTTATTCTAGCCAAAGAAACAAAATCTGGAAAAAAAAAATTTGTAAACACAAACCGAAACCTAGGAAGGAAAACATGAAGAAAAGAAGAAAAAAAATTAAAAGTAATAGGTAAGTAAATTATTTTTCAAGTATAAATGTATAATATATAGTATGTACATGTATAAATGTAGTATTTGTATGGTATATTTATAAGTATAACATTACTATTACATGTATATATGCATAAATACTTAAATTAAATTATATATGTATGTATAAAGATATGTATGTATACATGCATGTACATAAGTATATTATATGGAAAGAGTATATATTATGTATTTTTTTTAGATTACATATAATTGGTATTAAGTATTTTTACAAAATAACTATAGGTATATACATATATATATNATTGCATAACTAATTTCGGCAGTCACATCACACAGAGATAGTGAAAGGCCATACATGGGTTGATTATTGATTGTTGTAGATTTCGTACAGTGTACACGTGCAATATTACCTTACCCTGGCCTACAGGATGACTAGGCATTGGAGGTATTAACCGCTTGGCTAAGAGTCGAGTCTAGAGGCTTTCGTTGAGGGGTAAGTGAGGGCTACGTGAACTTACTCACAATCATATGTAGAACTCATTTTGATAAAACTGATAATGAATGTACTATTACATTTTGAATACGAAACGCTGAGTTTCGTTATGAAATAAGTTCTAATATGATACTTGGATCTAACTATACCGATGAATCTCTAACCCTGACTTCGAAGGGCGTTAAATTTGAGTTACATGTAGTACCTGGTCACCTGCATGTATTTGTTTGGCATACTGATTGTTAGAACCATGAACGATACATAAACACCAAGTAGAAGTTTTTGTTCCAATCTCCTTCATGATTTTCATAGGTTCTCTAACTCTCGTTGGTCTAACCCCAAACCTACTTCTTGTAGAACTCTTAAACCTCACAAACTTATGCTAGAGCTTAAGTCTCTAATCGCAACAAAAATCTCACTACAGTAAAATTTTTTTGCACAAGAGATACTTACTTGGATAAGTAAACACAACATAACATAGTTAAAAACACCATATGAGCTCTTCTTAATAAACAATCTTAGAAGCCTCAAATCTCTTCATAATTTGCTTAGCAAATCTTAAACATGTGATTATTTTCTTTCTTTACCTACTCTTCAGTTTATAGTGGGTCTAACTCATCCAATGATAGAAAGATCTTTCTTATTCTAAAGGTGAGATTATAATGCTTCATTAACTTTTGAAAAACAAAATAATGTTCAACAACTAGCAAAATCTTTTTTCAAGGAGATTTTTTAACTTAGAATAATATTTCCTTAAGAAAGTATCATTTAGAAAAGGTTTAAAGAAATGCTTTAGAAAAGACATCTTTCTTAATTAAAATTATTTCAAAACACCTTCTTGTAAAACTAACTTTCCAAAAGTAGATTATTTAATCTCTAATACATTGTGAAATGCATCCTAATCTTCTCTATTTGTAAAACAATTTAAAAAATGACAAAATATGCTTGTAGAAAATTTTCTTCTTTAGGAAAAATTTCAAAATCTTTTCTTTATAATTTAAACCAAACTGGTCATAAGCATTAACTAGTTGCTACAATTGAGGACATTTTTGTGAGATTTTTCTTTATGAAAATACGTTAGAGTAAAATATTTAAATGAAGAATTTTAATTACAACCAACCAATTGAAATAAGATGAGATGACATAAAAGACTAAGTTACTTACATTTTGTTCTCTATAGTTGGTTTTCTAATCTAGTTTTATTAATTTTCCTAACTTATTTTTCTTATTAACACTTGAAAATACAAATTGTTAAAGCAATATGCTTCATGAAAAAATCGAGTTGCTTACATTATGCCTCTTTTTTGATGATACTAAAGCACATGAAAAAGGAATAAAATAGTTACTAAAAAGATATAATCTAATCCTTAAACTAAACAATAGTTAAAAGATCTATAGAGTCTTAAACAAAATAATTAGCCAATGTTAGAAATGTTATAGTCTTTTCATTTGTATGTATTGCAAGAGCCAACTCTCTCATAGGAACTTTTCTCTTGTTATGTGAAAATTGTTTTACACATATAAGTTTATTCTTCAACATATTATTTTTACTTTGTATGAAAATTTATAACAATCACTTCTAAGTATTGTGTTAGCTATTTGTCCAACTTTTTTGAGTTTTCATTGTCATCATGTCACAAGAAAGTGTTAGTAATATTAATATAAACCAAAACAATAAAGAAATCACTACAAATACTATATATACTATCCTTTTAAAATGAATTGATCGTTTTCTTCTAATAAAACGATGATGAAATTCTATAACCAACCATCTTTAGCAACTTACCTAAGTCATTCTAGAATCATAAGGACAATATCTATCACTTAATGCACTCTAAAATCATCGACTTTGATGTTGGAATGGGTGTAGAAATTCACCATAATTTGTGGAAAACTTGACTTTTAGCTTGGATGAACTATTTCTATATTAGAAAGGAATTAAGGAGTCACCATATCCATGCTTGAAAATAAGATTCCAATATTTTGTGGAATTAGTTCACTTTAGAAATACATAGATTGGGTCCAGGTTTAGAAAGTTTATGAGTTTTTTTACTCACTAAATTTAGACTTACATCCTTAGAATTTGTAGATTATGCTAATTTATAGTGGGAGAAACTGAAAAATTGAAGGCATAGAGAAAGGTAAGAGGATATAAGAACTTGAGGACTCATGAAACACCTAATTTTCTAAGAGATTTGTACTAAATTACTACTGGTAAAACCTATTTGATAAATTATAAACCTTTAGGTTAGGAGCACTCTATGTTTTAACTATATTTTTAATTTTGAGGCTTTATTAATTATGTCTTAAATTAGATAATTAGGTGGAGCATACTTTTCCTAAATTCTTATGAGGTGTAGATAAAGATATGGCTAATTTCATTGCCTTATTGATGGAAATCAGAATGTTTGATTTGACATTAGAAGGCAAAAGAAGAAGCAATTACTAATTGGAGTAAGTCGAGGTTTTGATTATATAAAAAAATCTAATAAAAACTAAATTTTGACTTAAGGAAGAGGCTAATCTTAGAGTTCGAGTAATGTGTCAAGATACATTCTTTGAGGTTCCAATTTCAATCCTAATTCTAATATTGTTAAAGATTCTGATTTGGAAGGAGATTAATATAATTTTTGACAGTAAATACATTTCAAAATAAAGCTTCTAACAATTGTATCGAGAGCTTTTGACAACAATCTTTTTAAAGAAGTTATTAATAGAGATAAATCTTAATTTATATTGGACAATATCCATAATACCTTAGATAGGGAAAGAAGATCATAGAGAGTCTAGCATATTAGGATGAAATCATTAGCCAATTGTTTTATTTTCTGTTAGACAGCTGTTTACCTTATAGATAGTTATTTTATAGTTTTTTTAGTATTTTCCTTTTCCATGACTTTTACTAATATTTGTGTACAAATATCATGTAACTTGACATCTTTAAATGGAATTTATTCTTCTTACTCATTATAAGTATTGTGTGAAACTGTTCACCTATTAATGAAAATGTTTTCCCGTGATCTTATCAATTAGAGCATCCTTCTAATTGTGGTGATCCATAATTGATTTAGTTATATGTCATATTGAATACTTTAATTAAAACCATTTTGATTTCTATAAGTTGTGAATGATATTAGCTGTAGAATTTCAAAATACTTACAGCTCAACTATTGAATTTAAATCCTTAGTTATCCATATCCTTTTATTTCAATTTATTATAAGTAAATTAAAATACTATAGAAATATTTTAACCTATATTTGGTTAAAATATTACATCGAAAAATCCTCAAAAGATACGTAAATTATTATTAGTTGCTTTTTTAAAGATTGTATTTTAACCTATATTTAGTATAAAAATGATACATTTCCATCTTATTTAGTTACACCCTTGAATGTGTCCTCAATCCAATCTTAGGAGTTTAGGCACATCATATTGGTATTCTAAAGAAGGTTCAATGATTGCGGTAATTGTTGTTAGTTTGATTTGTTTGGAAGTTTCACGTACTTTTAAAGATGTCCAATGATAGTGTCAATGCAAAAGCCAATGATAGACATAGCAATAGTAATGTCAAGAGAGGGGAAAGGAATGCCGCATGGAATGAAGTAGGTCAACAATTAAAAGAACTCAGAGAAGTGATGTGTACCATGATTACTACACAATATACTTTGTTTCCAACTTTAGGAGTAAACACTAGATGTAAAAATAACAATGAAGGTTATATATTATAGTGATTTTAGATGTATCAAAAAACATAGAAATAAGAGAAGGAATAAGTTTAGTAAAATAAGAAGGAGACAAATTTAAAGTAGAATGTGATGTTGAAGGGAATCAACATATGTAAGAGATAAAGACTAATAAATTGAGGCATAAATTTGATGGTTATGATATAGTGGATGATTATTTAGATTGAGAGAAACAAATGAAGAGATTATTTGAGTATGAGTATGATAAGCATACTAAAATTGAACTGGTTGCTTTAAAATTTACAATATATGCATCCTTATGGTGGAAAATGGTAAAAGGTTTAGGGAGAGAAGATGGTGAAGCAAAAATAACAACATGGGCCATGACAAGAGGGAGTTGAGAAAGAGTTTTATACCTTAGTACTATAAACAAGGGTTGTTTATGAAACTATAATCTGTGAGGAAAGTAGGAATGTGTGTAAAAGATTATGCACAAGAGTGTGAAACCCTTATAACTCGATACGAAGTGAATGAACACAAGGGATGAAATATAGAAAAGTTCATTGTAAATTTAACGAATAAGATTGCAGATGTTGAATTATAAACTTATGAGACTCTTAATGATGTAATAAAGTTAGCACTTAAAGTTGAAAGGTGGAGATATGATTTTAGAGGAAAAATAACTTGGTTTTTATTAACAAATCAAAATCTTAATATGAGAAGGAGAAACTTATAGATGTAAAAATTAAAAAGGAGCAACAGAGTCATGAGAAGGGTGATCATAGCAAGTCATGAGTAGTTTTTTCTTGACCTATAATGTTAGAACTACCAACCATGCCTTAAGGAATGGTCGAGTAGGATTAGAGTTACTCATGAGGATCCATCTGTCTAATGATATTTATCCTTTGACCAACATGGACAGGTTCTACCAAAACTCTAGGTTAGGCAACTTATTACACTTAGTTGCCTCTAGCTGCTATGGTGTATGTCACGAATTGAGGACGGCCTAATCGTGGCAGACGCCGTATACTGTACAAAGAACCCCTGATTGGTTACCCTTCCAATCAAGAACTCTTCACATAATATACAAGGCTCTACAACCACTAGTTTCCAAAGAACATTCAGACTCACATGATATCATTACACAAATATATTTATATAAAATTTAAGTTACAAAGCTTACATTACACAACATTTAAGTATGTCTAAGTCTATAATAATAAGATAAAGAAAAGTACATGGGAAGAGGCTAAATAAACTGTTCTCTCTCAGTACACATAACAGCTCGCTCTTGCCCAAGTCCCCAAGTTAACCTGCGGCATTCCTCGTCTTGTCTCTACGAACAGGCTATCCTACAACAAAAGTCTAAAGGGGTGTAAGCCTAAGCTTAGTGAGCAAAACCCTCAGCTACACCACAAGCAAATTATAAATACATTATATTCAAGCATATGAATGAATGATCAACCAGTATGCCAAACAATACGTATAATTAACTAGTTCATATACGTAACTCAGATTTAACGCCCTCTGAAGTCAGGGTTGGAGTTTACACGGCATCAATCAGATCCGGGTATTATACTAGAACTTATTTTACTACGGAACTCCACATTCCGTATTTATATAAAAAATTCTTTTATTTTCAGAAAACCCAAGTTCTAGTATAATTGTGAGTAGGCCCCCGCAGTCCACACTCACCCCTAAACGGAGGCCTCTAGACTCGACCCTTAGTCAGGCGGTTGGCGCCTCTAACGCCTAGTATTCCCGCGGGCCAGGGTAAGGTCATTTTATACGAGTGCACCGTACAGAACCAAATAAATGAATAATATCAACCCCCGAATAGCCTCTCTTTACCTCCGTGTGATGTGACGGTCGGAATAGTATCCATGCTATGCATGTTAATGCATGTCTCAATTTCTTTTTATAGGCCGAGTATAATTAGGTTCAAATTATGCTATGACCATCCAATTGTGCACACAATCATTTTCTATACTACCATGCAACAAACATAGCATTATCAATACTTAAGATAAGTTCACAACTCAAGACATACCAACATACACAGGCATTTCCCAAACCCCACACAATCATCAATTAACAATAATATTTAAGTCCACTATCTACAATCACAAAACAAGCATGGAATCATTGGGTAAATACTCACTTGGCCATAGTGATTTGCCCTAATCGTAGTAATCGATTGGGAGGTCCTCATTCACCTTAGGGTCACCTGATCATTATGTGATAACAACACTAATAAGTATTTGAATTAACTAATAATTTTAAACATTTAATTACCTAATTCTACTTAGACTACTATTAACTTTTACCCGGTAAGACTTTAATTTCAATCGTATATAACTTTTTCGTTTTATTTCTGATATTTATAAATTTATAGTCGTTTTTCATCGTTTTCGGACGTATATTTATACGGTAATGTCTGTTTTGGATGTTAAGACCCCTATTTTACATTATGAACTAAATTTATAGAAATTTTGTTAGCTATAATACTTAAGTATTCTTATTACTTATATTTGTATCCTTTATTCCTTAAATTCTTATAATTTAGGGATTTACTTTACTATTACTATTACTATTTCATGTACTGAGTTAGGTATAATCTAATTTAGAAGGTGTATTAGGATTTACTGATTTTAGTACCTAATTACCTACACTTTTCTTACTTTTCTCATTTTCTAAACCTATGCTTATGTCATCGCTTATGTCATCGCTTACATCATCTTTTCTTTATGTCATTGCTTATGTCATCACTTGCTTATGTAATGGCTTATGTCATCATATGCTTATGTCATATCTCACCTCATCATTTGATTACATAAGCATTACCTTATGCTTATGTCATATGTACATGTCTTATGTACATTTGTCTCTTACTTATACTTATATACATATGCCTTATACTTATACTTATGTACATATGCCTTATACATACATATACTTATACATCTACATATACTTATACCGTATTTATACATGTATTCCTACTCATATACCTATACGGTTGGATACGTATTTTATACTAAAAATTCGTATGCCAAATTTTCCCTTAAGAAAATCCTCTCAATTTCATCCTTTTGCATTTCTATGTATGTATTTAGTATAGTATATACATATATAATTAGATATGGTCTTAAATTAGGTTATGTACATAATAATTACTTATGTATAAAGGTTCATATACTTGTATTCCTTTAGTATTTCTTTATGTACACATATCTAATAGTACATACACATGTATTTCTTCCATTTCCTTCATGATCCTTCACTTTCTACACTTAAAGATGGAAACTTTGTTTTCTCTTTGTCAAGACATCATTAAACACCTAACTACTTGTCTAATCTACCTAATTTACTAACTAATGACTAACATAAAGTAACATAAAACAACTTAAAGACACACCTTTAATTTTGTTGAAGTTTATGGAGACAAAAGAAAAGGAATGAAAGTGAAAGAGGGGAGGGAAAGCTCACGGCATGAAAGGGAGGTTTTGTTTTTGTTTCTTTTGTTTTGTTTTCAATTATGGAAGACAACAAATGGTGGTACCTAAAGAAGATAATTGTGGATGGCAACAACTAAGAGAAAGGGAAAAGAAAAATCAAAAGGAAAAGAAAAGAAAACCATCATTAAGTAACTAAGATATTTTCCTTATCTCTTAAGACTTTTGACTTTTCAAAATGTTGACTTGGTCAACCCTTTGACTTTGGTCAACATGCATTACCTTAGTCAACATTCCTTAAGTATGTGTAATTTTGTGTACATAATGTAGTAATTAAGGGAGATTAGAGGAAAAATGAAGGAAATGAGGGGAAATGAGATATTTGATGAATTGATTAGTAAACATTGTTGATGAGATCTTACTTTAGGTCTTTATAGCCTATATATCTCATTTGATAAACTACTTTGAATAACAAATGCAAAAAGTACCAATTTAAGTGTTAAGGTTCATTACATATAACCTAATCTTCAACTATTACTTTAACTCTAAATGAAACTATCTTAATCACTTACTTAAGAAGTAAATATAATCTATAACTCATTATCTTAATTTCTAATGGATTACTTAAGGTTTCATATCATATAAACATGAATAAGAGTCATCTCTAACCTTTTACTAGTGAATTGGACAAAAGATGAGTATTATATTATCAATTAGGGTTTTAGGGTATATCATGTTGGATTAGTGCACATATGTCTTTAAGATAATCATTTTTAGGGTTTCTATCATTTTTGAATAAAATCTTTAGCATTTAGAAACATTTAGGGTAGAAAAATTCTTTATGCGATTGAGTAATTCTTTTAGGGTTTTCACTTTCATTAGCCTTGTCGACTCCTAAATTGTCTAACATAGCCGAGTCTATTACAAAAGCTAGGTTGATAATTTTAGGGGTTTACAGTGTAAGTCTCTACCATTCTTATCGGCTTAGTCTTGCCAAAGTTATTGTTCATTTCTAACTCTCTATTGATTTCTCAAAACTCTTAGAGACTGTTGATGATTGTAGAAGTTCTTATCGAGGAAAAGAATGTTGTAAACCCTTTAAATTCATAATTTCCCTTTTTTTCTCCTCCCCAAATTACCAAGGAAGCAATGAACCAAGTGGTCACTATAGAGGTCGAGAAGAAGAATCTCTAAGAGAAGTGGGGAGTTGAGAAGAGCAAGTTAGAAGACGAGAAGGTAAAGGTTGATGAGGAGCTCAAGGTCTAGAAGGAGAAGGTTGAGAAAGAAGCCAAAGCTTAGGGATTAGCTATCATTAAGCCTTTCTAACTTATATTACTACCTTTTTCACTCTGATGGGATCCTTCTAAGAAGGGGTGAGCTTCCTTTAGCATTCCTTTGCTCCTAATACTTCAAGTTTCTTGCATACCAAATTGCTAGGTTAGAAGCACTTATGCTTGACTTGTTTGTCATAGTACCGAGCTGCCTATTATTGATAAGTAGTAAGATGAGCCTTGGCCAACACACATGTTTTATGGATCATATCTAAACTAACCTAGAGGCTAATGTCATTGTATTCGAGGTTGTAATCCTAAACTCTCATATTCTTTACTTGTAATTCAATTAGTAATACTGGCTCTATCCCAAAAGCCAATTGATGCCAAAAGCCAACTAATATGGAGTGTGACCTATTGAGGTCCTTTGAGCAGTCTTATACCCCCACAAAACAATGGGCAATTTATTTACCTACTTGTTGCTAGCTTGGTTTAATCTTTTCTTCGAACTTTATTGAATCACCTTATTCACTACCTCCACTTGACCATTACTTTAGGGGTGCCTAATATATGTATAACATAAACTGATCTTACCATCTCCATAAAACTCCCTGAACTTATCATTATCGAATTGTCACCTATTGTCCATTTTGATAGCATAAGGTATTCCAAAGCTCCTTAAAATGTTACTAACCATAGATGCTTCAACACTCCATTCTATTATACTTACCACAGCTTTAACCTTAACCACTTAGTGAAATAAACTATCGCTACAATGATATATCTCCTCTACTTGGTTGTATTTGGGAATGGACCAAGTATATCTAGTCTCCATTAGGTAAAAGGCAAAAGACTAATGAGGGGAATTAAGTATGAGCTAAGGGCTTGCTTAACTAGAGCATTCGTTTGGCATTGATCATAAGTTTAAGTAAGGCCAAGAGCATCCTTCCTCATCATAGGCCACCAATATCCTGGTCTTAGAGCTCAAACATACAGAGCTATAGCTTTAATATGATTATTGCACACCATAGAGTACAGATCAAATAGTACATGCTGTACCTTGGGTGGCCAAAGGCATCTTAAGTAAGGCATACTCATGCCTCTCTTGTATAGATTTCCATCAATCAGTGTAAAATTGGCTGCTTTATAGATAAGTCGCCATGCCTCTTAGGTGTCTTGAGGCAAAGTTGCATTCTTTAAATGCTCTATGATTGAATCCATCTAATAGTACTTTGAGTCATTCTATTAAATCTCCAAACATTCTTATGGTTGCAACTCTATGCACTTCTTAAGCAGATATTTGATGAAGACCCTTCCTTCTTAATTCAGTAAGCCTATAGAGGTAAACTTGGACAATTTGTTTGCTGCATAATTTTCTACCCTTGGTATCTTCATCAATTGCCAATTCTTAAAATTCAAACCATATGCCTTCACTAATTGCAGATATTTGATCATGTTCTCATCCTTGGTGGTATTACTTCCCACAGTATGATTAACCACTAATTGAGAGTTAGAAAATACATTCAGGCACTTCGCTTCAACTTCCTTAGACAACTTCATCCCAACTAATAATGCCTCATACTTTAGTTGGTTGTTGTTGGTTGGGAATCCATATTTCAAAGTATAGGAGATCTAAGCCCCCATTGGACCTATTAGGATTAAACTTGCTCCACTTCGTTCATTCATTGACAAACAATACAATGTCTAAGTCGATTGATCTATGCTTAGGTTAGAGCTCTCAATTCTAGTGAACTCATTGATGAAGTCCCCTAAGATATGAGCTTTGTTTGCTTCCTTAGGTTGGTATTGTACCTTAAGGGCACTAAGCTCTAAGGCATACTTCAACATATAACCTGAGGCATTGAGCTTGTGTAAAGCTTGCTTTAGAGGTTGGTCAATCAGTACCACAACATGATGAGCTTCAAAATATGTTTGAAGCTTCTTGGTAGCGACTACAATAGCTAAAACAAAATTTTCCAACTTCGTATATCTTGACTTAGGTCCTTGCAAGACATAACTTACATAATAAAATGGTCTATGCACTCATCCTTTCGCTCATACCAATATGGAAGAAAGGTCCCAATTACCTATAGACAAATATAGGTCAAATGTTTCTCCTTTTATAAGCTTTGACAAGATTGGGGGTTTTGTCAAAAATTCTTTTAACACTTTAAAAGCCTTCTTACAATCCTCAGTTTGTTGGAACTCAAATGGATTCCTTAAAACCTTGAAAAACTCCATATATTTTTTAGAACTCTTTGAGAGAAACCTATTTAATGCTACCATCTAACCAATTAGCTTTTGAACCTCCATAATCTTTGGTGACTCCATGTTAAGTACAACTTGAATCTTCTCTAGATAGGTCTCAGTTCCATCCTATGTTACCATGTAGCCTAAGAACTTCCTTGAAGACACACTGAACATACATTTTCGTAGATTCAACTTCATGTTGTATCTCCTCAAGGTGTTAAAAGTCTCTTAAAGATCAGCCAAGTGGTCATCATTTGTGTTGCTCTTCACTATCATGTCACTTACATAAACCTTGATATTTCTATATATCTAAGGTTTGAATATCTTTGTGACTAATCTTTAATATGTAGCTCTTCTATTCTTTAGTCCAAATGGCATCACCTTATAGCAATCAGTTCTAAAGTTTGTAACAAAGGAGGTGTGCACCTGATCGGAGGGGTGAATCCTAATTTGATTGTACTTGGAAAACACATCTATGAAACTTAATCAGGCATGTCCTAAGGTTGAGTCAACCATTTGATCTATCTAAGGTAGGAGAAAACAATCCTTTGTGCACTCTTTATTTAGATTGGTAAAGTCAATGCACATCCTCCATTTCGCATTTGCCTTCTTCACCAACACACAATTTGCTAACCATATAAGGTAGGGCTCTTCTCAAATAAAATATGCCTTAAACAATTTTTGTACCTCTTCTTCAATTCCAACTTGCTTCTTTGGAGCAAAATGCCTTTTCTTTTGTTGTATAACCTTTATACTTAGATTAATGTTTAACTTGTAAGTGATAACTTCTTTAGGCATGCCTGGCATGTCAGAAGGCGACCAAGCAAAACTTTCCCTATTAGCTTAGAGGAAACGTACTATGCATTCTCTTAGGTCGATTAGCATACTGGCCCTAACCTTAGTCACATGCTTGGGGGTATCATTGAGCTAAACTTAATGTTTTCTGGGTAGGTTCTCCTCTTATTTGCATTTAATTGATTAAGCCTTGCTCTATAGTATAGACCATATCTCTTTACAAAGCTTTCAAGTATAGAGCTCAAGAGAGCTGTTGGTCTCCATAATATGTTCCTATTGTAGTGGAGGTGGGAAATTTTGCCTTCTAGTAGGCTATTGACACTACCATTATCAACACATTGATGGAAGGTTAGTCCATTATTCTATTATAAGGAGAAAGGTACTCTACCATCATAAAATCAATCTTCTTTTCAACTACATTCTCATCACCACTGATTTGTAAGGTTAAGGGACCACACCATGTACTTTAATTGGTTGATTATTGAATCGGTACAAAATGCACTTGTACTACTACATCTTAATATTCTCAAGCTTAGGATACATTTGATCAAATATGTATTTGAAAATTATATCAATAGAGCTCCTTGTGTCTACCATCACCTTTCTAACTTCAAAATTTGCTACTTAGGTCATAATGACCGGGGCATCATTATGCACAAACTAAAAATCCTTGCATGTCCTTCTTTTAAAATACAATCATATCATCAATCCTATGCCTCTTTCTTCTTAAGTTAATACATGATCTCCCAATGGGTCTAACGAACTTATTGTGCATGAAATACTCCCTCTTGCTGGTCTATCGAAGATTATATTAATAATACCTCAAGGAGATTGGTTGTCCCATCTTTCATTATCCTATACTACTAACTCCCAATTATTAGGTCAAGCTACCCTATTATAGGTCTGTTATTTGATTCTCCTCCTTTGTGCAGGTCGTTTAAGGCATTCCTCTTTATTAGCTACAATTTTCTTCTAGTATCCCCTTTGAGCAGCATCTTAGAGTGCATTTTTCAAATGTATGCACTCATCTGTATTACATCCTCTATCTCCATGAAAATCGCAATACTTGTTGGAATTCCTCCTAACTAAATTACTCTTCATTTTTTCTAGCTAAGCTAAGAAAACTTGATTACGTACCTCCATTAAGATATCCAACATAGGGTGGTTGAAGGGGGAGTGTTTAGCAAAAGTAGGAATCTACCTCTTTTGATCTCCTAAAGGCCGGCTAAGCTTGCCATGAGCATTGAAATTCCTCTCCAATCTATCCTTCATAGATCCCTTGTCTTTGTCTAGCCTCCTTTCACGCTTATCTTTCTTCAACTCTCTTTTGGCTTGCATTTGGTCTTCTTGATGAATGAACTTTTCCGACCTCTTGGTAAAGTCATTTAGTGAGGTTAGAGGGTACTTTGCAAGGGACTTGAAGAAGTTTGAATTTTTCATGATTCCTTTGTAGATAGTGTATAATGCTACACTCTTATCATAGTTAGCAATTTCAATCATCAACTAATTAAATCTATGGACATAATCTATAATTGATTCTCCTTACTTCTATCTAACTGAAGTCAAGAGCAAAGAATCTTTGGCTGGAGGTTTCTTAACTAAAAAATATTGGTGAAATTTCTTAGCTAACTAATCAAAAGAAGATATGGAAGCCGCCTTCAATAAGTTAAACCAATTGCTTATAGACTTCCTCAATATAGATGGGAAGACCTTCTAAGCGATAGCATTGGACAACCTATAAAGCTCCTTTAATGTTTGGAAAGTATTCAAATGATCATCTGGGTCTTTCCTTCCATCATAAGTGTTGAAATGAGGTAACAAACACTTAGTGCTAGGAACTTGTCCATTATACTTAGTACAAAGGGACTCACTTTCCTACCTTTCATGTCAACCTCCTTCGTAGAAGTTCCATTTGTAGGCAACTTCTTAATATACTCCTTTAAGTCTTATAAGCTCATATTTTCTACAGCCTTCTATGGTAACTGAGCAGTGACATGTTCAATCCTTCTACCCATAGGTGCCTATATATGTAGTATGGTAGGAGTATGCGATGGGGTTTGCTGTTGGCCATTTTCCCCTATTCGTGGCACCTATCCTTTATGGATCATCCTCATTTGCCATGGGAACTTCCCCCTGTAGTTGCCATAAGGCCTCTTCTTAGGTTAATGGCTAGTCTCCCATCTCACTTTTTGCAAAGGAGTAGAAGAATAGGCAACATCTCTTTCGTTAAGTATTTGATGCAGTTCTCTATTATTGGCTCGAACTTCATTAAGTTCTTTTGCCAATTTAGCACAAAAGGCCTCTAATTGTGCTATTCATGGATGACCATTCTCTTACTCTTGATTCTAAGATATTTGGTTATGAATTTCGACTTGGAGCACCTTAGGGGTACGTTGTTGTGGTAATTGTTTTTCCTGAGTTGCTCAAGGGGCCCTACTCCCCTCCCCCAAAGTATTATTATCTTTCAACTTAGTTCTAGCCATCACAAGGTGTTAGAAATAAATGGTGTTAATTGTTGATATCAAGATTTGGAATGAAAAACATCTTGGACATAGTACTTGCGAGTACTTTGCAAAAATATGAAAAGATAAGGCTAAGGGGGTGTTAGGGTGACTTTGATGTTGCTATTGTGATGCCTTAGTAAGTTAAAGAATTCACAAAGAGGCTAAAGATAATAATAAGAGTACTAGAGTGTCTAAAAGAACTTGTTGTCTGCAATCTAATCTCCTTTTATAGCTATAGGTTAACTTGAATATGGTAACTATTGCCTGTAAACCTAGCGAATGCACCAAATTTAAATTTAAGACCACTACTTGATTTTAGGGGACATGTGACATCATGCAATTGGTAAGTAGTTATCTAGATAGAGGAGCTAATTGTTTGTGCTTGGTGTTTAGAATTTGAAACTCTTAGAGCTGACCAGGTCAAAGTCTAATCTATGGGTGGTTATTTCAAGCCAAGGGATGTCATCCCCATCTACTTTAGTCAAGGTCTTCTTGTAGGTACCCAAGTAGCTTATCCTGTCTAGTTACCCTATGTACTTGGTGAGACCTGTAAAAGATTAGGAGTAGAGGAATGGGAGGATGTTGTCAGGCAGCAAGTTAGGATTAGCTCTAAGTAGATCAGCTTATGTCCTTAGAAAAAACCTCTATCAACACATGTACATATTGGAAAATGTGAAACAATCATATATAATAACAAAGTTTGATATTCAATTGCTAATAACATGTAATATATTATAAGAAAAGTCATATTGGAGAAAAAATTATCTTTGTGTGCACAAGTTTTTCTAGAGAGAGAAAGAGGTTGAAGCCTATGAAAATCTTCCAAAATTCACCGAGTCTAACCATAGTGAGTGTTTGAAAGTGATGAGAAAGCTATTTCTACACTCAGATTGAAGAAAAAACCTTGCAAGTGAAGAGAAATTTGAGAGCAAATTGCTTAGGGTTTAGTTTAGAGAGAGAGAGAGTGCAGCTCGTAATGGGGAAGAAGAAGAATTGCATTTTTGGTATAAGCCTCAATAGAATCAGTTTTTGGAAAGTTGATAAGCTGATTCTATTACAATTTCCTACAAATTCAACTTTTGAAAAACAGAATTTAGTGTTGCACAAATTTGGATTTTGAAAAATCAAATTTAACTACTGTTATTTTGGAATTTTTTTTTTTTATAGCGATCACATTTTTAGGATTTATATTTTTTTTACATTTTTTTTCCTTTTCCCATAAAGGTCAATAGGGTATATGCTTCTAACTTTTACTATAAGATAAGGGAAAACATAATCATAAACATTTATAATAAACTATTACTAATTTGAAGGTATTTATAAGCATGTATAACAAAAATAAATAACTATGTATATTTGTAGCAATCTTAATAGTAAACTTTTAAATATTAAATCATTAAAAGAATGTTTTAATAGACAGATATGTATAAGTAAATATCTTTATATATATGTATGTGTTTATATATGTAGAAATGATGGTTACAACATTACATCAAAATAACAAAATTAACATTTTATTGAAAGTCAAAATAATTACAAGTCTATCTTGAGAGCCTACCCATAAATAGTAATGTTACAATAAAATATTAGGAAGGAGAAATAATAAACGTCAATATAAAAGCCCTATTGATAATAATATGATGAATTGATTACTTTACTTATAATTATAGGAGTTTCATTTGAGTCAGATTATTAGTAATCTGGTAAGTTGAATTCAAGTATATGGACTATTGGTGTTTCCTATATGTGCTTAAGGATTTAGAGAAATATTCTAATTTGATTGGACTATTAATTAATTTCATTGTTTGTGTTATTGTGTCTATGTTGATGCTACAACCAACTAGATAAGTGGATCATTAACCAAGTGCTCATTGCTTATCATTAAAGGTTTGGAATTTGGAATTAGTTTATTGGTAAATTAGTTGATACTAAATTACCACACACATTGATAGGTGAGTTATTGATAAAGTTAATTGCTTTAACATGTTTAGACTCTTTTAGTGAGAAGTTATAATCATGTCACATTAGTGGTGCGAGAGACTATTTAAACAATTATTATAGACTGTTTGAATGGTACTTAATACAACAAGTGAAACTAGTATGAAATGATTTGGTTTTTATGTCTTAGTTCTTGGTTCCAAAGATATAGGATTCTTTATTTTATCTTGGTTCTAGATTTCTTCAATTCAACCTCAAGCAGTTTTGTTTATGTTTTCAACCCCCACCTAAAACAAGATAATAAATTGGGCCTAGTATGTTGTCTACTTTTGTTTGTATATTGGTATATTTGTTTATGTATGTATGTGGTATGTTAGTTTATAGGTTTTGTACATAACTCTATATTGGGTCTCTCTACTCATTCATGTAATTAAATGTTAGTTAAAATGATTGAGACATACACCTATAATTATCTTAGACATAATATTTGTTATGGAGGTGGGATGACAATAGAGCATTGTAAGATTTCAAGAGTGCAATTTAATTAAAAGATACGAGAATGATCAATATGTAGTTGATTACACTTTGTAAACTTTTGAAAAATGTAACTTTTTGAATTTTTATTTTATTTACAATTTAACATGATTTTGAAATTTAAAGATATGTAATTGCATATGAGAGTTAATATAAAGTAATAAGTTTTGAGTTTGCATAATGCTACTATGTATATGAATATGGGACCGTCACATCCTTCAATTTCAAGACATGAAACTATTAAAAAAGTTAAGATGTACAAGACATTCCCTTCTAAAAAAACTCTTTAGAGATGCATCCTAAATCTCTCATGACAAGTCATCCCTTAAACACCAAAAAAGGCTTTCTACTTTACCTTGCCAATTTGAAAAAAGATATTAAAGACAATTGAAACTCACGAAGTTAAAGTAAATGAGTAGGAGTGTAATGAATTTCATGCTGAGCAAGGTCATTGCTAGGAGCAATATGCACAATCTCCATTCCAAAGTGTGGATGCAATGCAAAATCAGCACAAGCATGGTCTCGAACATCAACTTGAAATGTAGGGAACAGAAAGGAAACAATCATATAAAGAAAAGGTCTTGCATAACATTCCTAATGCATTTGCAGCAAATTTTAGCTTGCAAAAGCACATAGAGGAAGATAATGATCAAAACAACTTGCATAAACTTTCTTTTGAACACATCTATGATAGTGTGAAAAGAAATGAGCAAATAAAAGAAAAACCAAGTATGCATATTATCACCATGCCTCAAGAAATTAAAAAGAAATTGTACACTCCTTGAAGGAAATCTCTAATAATCAAATTATATGGACAATCATTGGGTTACAAAGTTCAATTTAGCAAACTTCAATATTTATGGAAATTTTCATCTCACTTTAGCATGATTGCCATGGGTGAAAGATACTACACAATTACTTTTGATTCAAAAATTGATTTAAATTGTGTTATATGAGATGGTCCTTGGTTTGTCAATGGGAGTTTCTTAACTATCAGAAGATGGGAGGCAAACTTTAAGGCATCTTTGGTTACTTATAATTTTGTTATAGTATGGGTCAAAATTCCACAGCTCCCTCTAAAATACTATGATCCAAAAATATTAAGGCTCATTAGGGAAATCATAGGACACGTATTAAGATTAGATACATACATTGTTAATGTATAGAGGGGGAAATTTGCAAGATTTTGTATTCAAGTGAATTTCAATGAACCTTTAATTCATTTAATCATGATTGAAGGAATTACATATTATGGTCAACATGAGGGAATTTGAAATTTCAGTAAGCAATGTGGTTACATAAGCTAGATTTGACATCAATGCCTAAATGAGAATAAGAAAATTGATGATGATCAGAAAGTTCAAGAAATAAGTCTAGAAGTTTCTCCCATGCAGGAGGGAGAATAGGAAAATCACATAAATGAGAGAAGTAGAGAAGAATTGGACTTTTGTAGAAGCTAAGTGGTGAAGGAAGGAAGGGGAATTTCTGAGTTGAAAACTAAAGAGAAAGAAAATAATAAAATAGATAAGGAAGGCTATAGAGAATGGATGGTAGTCTAAAGGAAAAAATTAGTAAAAAACAAATCAAGCCAATTAAGCTCTGGTTACATGCAAAGCAATCATGATACTAAACTATAAAAAAAATCTCTATAATAAATACTAGAATGATGGAAGAAGTGGCAAGTGGCTTATGCTCAAGGAACAATTCAAAGGTAGGAGAAGAAGGAACATGATGTGAGTTTTTAGGTTGTGCCTCCAAGATAGAATTCATAGTTGAAAGTAATCACTAATGGGTTAAATCATATCCTTACTATTGAAAATAGAGGAGTAAACATCAAAGATACCACCTTAAGTGACAAGAATGTAGATATTACACTTGCAATGGGAAGAAATACTACAAAAGGAAAAGCTCCTCTAAGGAGAAGGCTAACAAACATTAAAAGAATAGCAAGACAACAAGTATCAAACGGAGAGGAAAACAGTGCTAACATTTACTACTAAGATCTTGCATCAAGATTCAAAAATGCCTTGGATAGATAAGAGTTTCAAGCTAATGTATCAAATGCTCAATCAAAGGGTAGAGTGCATGCTAATCCACATGGAGGATGTGAAGATCTTGTTAGGGGATGTCTAACTACACCATCAAGTGCTAATGGTGAGACTAGCAATTGTAGAGATGGATGGCTTAATAACCTTAACAAGTGTGGGCTAAACTATCAAGATGAGAAGAGAATACATCATGATGATAACAATTGTAGTAGAGATGGAGGATTTTCACACCTTGAAGCTGATGAAGAGGTGGGAGGGTACAACTAAGATGGTTGTCAACGAAATATTTTGGACAAAAAACCTGATGATTCCAAAGATTATACTATTGCATTGCACATCTTAAAGAAAAATCAAATGGTTCCATTGTTGTACTTTAATGTGGTAGAGACATTAGCATTAGTAGATATTGTAGAAACACCTAGCAACTTCTACTTACATGTTCATGTACTAATGGTGGACACAAATGAGATCATATGCTACAATACTACCCTCATAAGAAATGCAATGCCAAGCTACCTATCCATGCCTAGACCTATTTGAATCATAGTCTAGAATGTTAGGGGACTTAATTCCTAAACCAAACAAGATGTTATCTTAAACACTTTTATTGAATACATGTCAGATATGGTAGCCCTATTAGAGACTAAGATGAATTAGCATATAACATATTTAGATACATATCATAACTAGATGGCTATGCATGTGTGGAAGTGTGAGGTTACAATGGTGGAATACTATTACTTTAGAGTAGGGAGGTATTGAACATGCAAGTTCTCAAAAAAAGAAAAAAAAAACAAGGGATCTATGTTAAGGCTCAAGTTAGAAATTCAAACTCATTATGGTATTTTTCAGCTATTTATGCATCTTCTAAATTGCATGAGAAACTTAAACTATGGGATAATTTAGTCATGCATGCACAATAAGTATGCAACTCTATTAGGTGTATAATAGGGGATTTTAATGATGCAATTAAAAGACATGAATCTTGCAATTAGGGGGTATTTCCTAAAAATAGAGCTTTCAAATATGCCTCCTGTATGAGTAGGTGTAGATTGATTGACATGGGTTATATAGGATCTCCTTACACATGGTTGAATGAGCAAAATCTACTAAGCTTCGTTCAAAGGAGATTGGATAGAGGGTGGTGTAATTAAAGTTGGAGAAATCTGTACTTGGAGTCAGGATATTTCATTTGCTAAAATGGCCTAGTGATCATAACGCACTACTTCTATAAACTCATCTAACTGATTAAGCCACAAATCTAGAAAGACCTTTTAAGTTCCAACCTATGCGATTCACTAATAGAATGTGTATGAAGTTAATTAAGTGTGGTGGTACTCTCAAAATGATCTTCTTCTTACTATAGAGAGATTGCCACTTTACTTAAGATAATGGAATAAAAAAGTTTTTGGTCTCATTTACTATCAAAAATAGAAATTGAAGAGAAGATTAGATGGTATTGATAAAAAAAATTAAGCATGGGGCCAAATTCCTTTCTAATCTAATTGAAAAATGATTTGAAGCAAGAGTTAAATATTGTGTTAGAAAGAGAAGAATAGTTATGGAAGATGAAATCTAGAGAAAAATGGATCTAAGATGGCAAGCGTAACATTGCCTATTATCATGCTATTGTTTAGAGCCAAAGGATAAAAAATACTATTCTTGGAATTCAGAATGAGAGAGGAGAATGGGAATTTGGCTACAATAACATATGCAAGACTATTGGTGAACTCCATGGAAAACTTTATACTACTACAAGATGTAGTTATACCCTCAACAACCCAATTGAGCTGGAGTTTAGATATGGCCTTTCTAAAGAACATAAACAAGAATTGAGGAAATTAATCACCCCAAAGAAGTGGAGAAAACATTAAATCAACTAAATTCATGGAAAGCTCCTACTAAAGATGGTTTTCATGCCTATTTTCATAAGAAGTGTTGGACCTTATTTGGAAAAGTAATCTTCTAACTTAGAGCACATTGTTTCACTAAAGGAAGAGTACTTAGTAAATTGAATCAAACAATGATCTGTTTGATTCCTAAGCACTAAGGGGATAGTACAGTTAAATCTTATAAGCCAATTAATCTATGTATCACATTACACAAAGTATTAACTAAGTTGATAGCAAATAGACTAAGGCCAATAATAGAAAGTATCATCCACCTAGCCTAATTAAGCTTTAGGAAGAAAGTTGTAGATAACATTATACTGATCATTGGAATTTTATATCACTTCAATAGGAAAAATTTGAAACAAGGATAGATCATATTAATGATTGATTTATAGAAAGCATTTGATAGCATTAAATGGGATTACATATATTGGGTCATCAAAAGCTTAGATTTCCCAGCATAGTGGATTAAACTCATTATGAGCTATGTAACAAGTGTGTCTACAAAGCTCTTAATAAATGGGTTTGCTTAAACCCCTTTTCTCCCATTAAGAGGAATTGGGTAGGGAGATGCTTAGTTTCCCTATTTATTTATTTTAGGAATGGAATTTTTAAGCAAACAAATTGAAAAAGAGTTACATATGGGAAATTGGTAGCCATATGCTGTCAAGGGAAGTTTAGTACAAATATCCCACCTACTCTTTGCAAATGATGTACTATTGATTGCGAAAGTGGACAAGCAAAATGCATTTGTAATAGAGAATGTGATGGAGAAATTTTCTAAACTATTAAGGGTCAAGATAAATAGCTAAAAATCTAGTGTAAAATCTAATGTACTCTTCTCTAGAAATGTAGCTATTGGTCTAAAGGATTAAATCACAAACATACTACACATGAGGAAAGTGTCAAGTTTTGGTAAATACTTAGGTTATCTACTAAAGGAAAGAGGGAAACCCATAGCTGACCAGTTAAATGTCCTAGTAGAAAAGGCACACTAGAAGTTGTTTGGATGGAAATCTCGACAATCAAGCATGAGTGGAAGGTTAATGCTAATAAAATCAGTCTTGGAATTCCTTCCAACCTATTTCATGCAAGTAGCCAATATTTCTAATAAGATCCTAAAGAAATTAGAAAAGATAATCAATGATTTCTTTTAGAATGGCACAAATGATACCAAGTGCACTCATTGGATAGCTTAGGATTAATTGATCTTTTCAAGAGAAATAAAGCATGTGTAACAAAATGCTATTGTGAATTCAAAGTTAGGAATGTTGCATGGGCTAAGCTAATAAGAGCAAAATGCAAAAAGATGTGAATGGAAGGGCTAATTTCTAAGCTCTTTAGTGCTTCTTCCATTGTTAGAGAGTTATATCAAAGTGGTAAATGGTGTTAGGAGAATAATATTATTAATATAGGCAATGGACAAAGCACTTCTTTTTTATGGGATAAATGGCTAAGAGATTTTACTACTAGATAGATAATATATGGGCTAATCCCTAAAGAAGCTCAAGCTTTAAAAGTAGTAGATTGCTGGAAAACCCCCTACACATGGGATGGGGAGAAGATAGGCTTTGAAATATTAGAATACATCCTTATAAGGTCGATTCCAATCATTCTACATAGTTGAGAAGATGTAAGTAGAAGTATGAAAAAGATGCTAAAGTTAAGTGATATGTACTTGCAGCTGGAACTTAAGGCTAATTCAATAGAAGGTAAATGGGGTCGGTTATGGAAGTTTTTGCTGGCCCCAAAGTGGAGCTATTGCTTTGGAGAGTGTGCACTAACTCCTTATCAACTACCTATAATCTAAGAGAAAGAGGCATTAAAGAGAATGTTAATTGTCCTAAGTACAGTAAGAGACAAGAGGATGTTTTCCATACTTCTAATCAATGCAAAGAAGTTAGTGAAGTTATTAGTATATGGAAAACTTATGACATATATGACACAAGTGTGGAGGGGAGCTTATACAAATGGATTACTATGAATACTCACATTTTACGAAAGCAGGCTACCCAATCAAAGCCCCCTAACGTTTTTATCTTTGTTATCATGTTATGGTTTTTATGGTATATTAGAAATCAAGTGCTATTCAACTTAGATCTTATAGATTATGATATCACAACCATAATACAGAGACTTGGGCATGAATATTAGGCATCTCTTGAGTAGGAGAAAAAGAATTGCAAAATTGAAACAAGAAATTTGGTTTGGACTCATCCTATTAAGGGATGAGTAAAGTTGAATATTGATGCAGTGATTAACTACCAAGCAAATCAAGCTGCAGTAGGAGAAATCATAAGAGATCATGAAGGAATTAGTCACCAGGCTATTCTCACAAGTTAGGAAACTTAGATACTATAGCCTCTGAAATTTGGGTAATCTTTTGGAGATTGTTATATTACGAGTAAAAAGGTTATGTTAATGTGGAAATTGAATCAGATTTTAGCATTGCGGTTGCATATTTATAAAATCAAATAGACCCAAAGATAAAATATAAACATGTTCTTAATTTATACAGGGAAAAACTATTGAAGCTATGCAATTGGGAAATCAAGAAAGTACCTCACAAGATTAACACTATTGTAGATTGTTTAGCAAACATGGGTATACGGCGGCAATAGCACATAAAAGTTCTTACCCAAGCTCCAAATTTTGTTACTCCTTTATTGATATCTAATCTATGAGGTTGGGGTTTTGCTAGGGATTTTAGGGTTTCACTTGTAAATTTGCCCTTTAGGGTTTTGGGGATACAATAGGCTTATTGATCCCTTGTATTTTGTATATTTACATTCGAAAAGACTTATGCTATGTGTAATTATGATGTTTTAAGAATATAATATCTTATGGTTATAAAAAAAAAAAAAAAAGACATGAAACTATTGTGTAAATTATTTTGTGACAATTTTTTTTTTAAATTTTTAAAAAGAAAACGTTGTTAAAATCAAGCAAAAATGTCGGTCCATTGTTTTAATTGGCCTACCGTTTATCCTGTGAATATTTTCCAATAAATATGGTCCAACTTCAATTTCTCGTTTTTGGTTGCTCTCCAGAAAAAAAAATAAAAAAATAAAAAGTATACGTGGACAGAGAAAGTGCCACAAGCACTTTGCTTCACCTAAATGCCTAGCTTCTACCAACCATGTCCTACATATATACATATATATATATATATGCGTATGACTAATTTCCTGTCAATGACATAGATATACATTTAACGATGATTTGGAATATTTATCAAAGTATATCAAATACTCTTGTGCACTCTATAAAACAGTGTGGATAATACCTTGTAAACGTACTAACATGTAAATTAAATTACACCACATGTCAAATTTAGACTTCCTTTTCATATGTGAATTGGAGGTCTCAACATTATAGATATAAAAGTAAACTCTCATGTAAAAGTGATTAATTCTTTTTTTTTTTTCTATCAATTACGATACATATTACATCATATGAGGATGATGAATCAAGTCTGATTTATTCCACTTATTAGATTACAAGTTTTAAAACCTAAATCTTTGTCAAAATTCTTTGTTTTGAAGGTCCGATATGAGTAGATAACTACTTGAAGAATTTAAAGTTTTTGTGATTTGAAATGGTGGATATTTAAATGCACGTGGCTATTTATTTTAATGACAATATATCATATATTGCAGAAATTGACCACGCAAGAAGCCATTAGATTATTATAAAAATAAAAAGATGTGGCTATCTTTGTCCATATTACCTTTTGTTTTGGGTCGTAATCGGTGCACGCAAAGCGTCAAACAATTCATGCACATAGCTAAACCCCACAATTTTCAATGAGAAAGATGACAGTTTTTATCGGAGACAACGACGTTTATTGATCTAAACCCTACAAGAAAATAATCCAGATATTGCTATTTAATAACGGTGCTCCCAGATCGGACTCCCATTTAAATTTCTTACATGATCTCATGAGGTCATCAAAGCTTCCGTCTATATGTATTAAATATACCAGGAAGTATGCTCATGAAAAGGATGACTTCAATATATTGTCGTGACATTTTTATTTTTCATTAATCAACACGAAAATTGTAAGTGACGTATATAAGGGTGATACGCTAAGGCGTATACGGTAGGAGACTATTTTATATCCGCCCCATTGGTACAAGTTTCTAGTTAGCTTATAGAATACATGAACTTATTGTTTTCCTTTTTCCTTTTTAGCTGTTACAACTTTAGTTAAGAGGATTCGAATTTAATTTTTCCTATCGCATACCAGTTTCATTCTGTTAGTGTATAGCCTTAGCATAGAACTCATGAACTTGATTTAATTCCTTATAATATAATATATAATACATACATACATACATACATATATCTTGCTATCTAGCCTGTTTAGTTTTCTCCACATTCAATTCCCTATATACATACATATACAAAGCTACGAAAAGCTTGTTTAGTTTTCTCTTCCATTCAATTCTTTTTTTTTTTTTTTTTCAATTTTCCAATTTTATTAGCTTGGTCCCACTTTTATAGAGACTTTTGGGTAGGTCTTAGTATATCATTATGGTAAGTATTTTTCTTTTTCATTTTTCCTTTTTTCTTAATATTTTTTTTTCTAGAATATCATGTTGAGCTTATGTACCTCCTTTGTGCACCTCCTAACTTTGTGCTTTATAATGAATAGCCGTCATTGATTCCTGGTTTTATATGATGTATTATCCGTTACTTATGTTGCACATCTGAGTAAATTAATATCGGAGCCAAAATTTGTGTTTCTTGTGACTTAATGATGAAAGTTTCTAGGTGTTCTGAATAACTTATACCTATTTATTTTAATATTTATAATATAATAACATATCATTTGATATGGTTGAATGTGGTTCTAATTCTCTGTGGCTTGAGGTACTTAGAATGCGGCAAGACCAGGGTGGAATAAACCACGAAGCCAAGGTGATTTCATAGAAGAGGAACGAGTACTGATAGGATGAGTGTCGGCGACTGTTTCAATTTTTAGTCTTCTTCGATAAAAAGTCTAACGTTGGAGAAATCCAAAGAGAGGTAATAACCCACAAGCTTCAAATCGAACCCAATGCGAAAATATTCTAGTAGAGGAAAAGGCATTTGGCTTGTGAGCTGTAGGCAACCATCGTAGAAGAAATCTAAAAGCTATTAAAGGTACGATTTACAAGGAAAGAGGTTTATTCGACTTGATTAGCCAACTATATGCTAATTAATAAGTCTAACAACAAAAGATACATGTGCATAGACTTTATGAATTTGAGCAAGATTTGTTCCGAAAATTGTTTCCCCTTACCAAAAATAGATCAGATGATTAACTTACCTATTCGATATACCTTACTATCTATGAGCTCTATACTCGATAATTAGGGATTAAGTGGATAAATTTAAAGTATTGGTGCAATTAATTCGATCAACTTAAAATTTTACATTTAAGCTTGAGACATTAGACGAGAAGATCTCATGAACCCGAATATTAAAACTATCATAAAAATATATATAATAAAACTAAAATAGTATAATTTAATTACATTGCATATTATTAGTCATAATCGCATAAAATAGGTTTCGTTAGCTCATGAACATTTAGAGATAAGTTACATTTGTAATAAAATTTATATGAGACCTAAAATAACATATATAATATATACATATACATCATATGTAATTTTTAAGAAGGTATGTATACCCGTATATAGCTAAAATACCTTAATATATGTGATTTAGGCTAAAACAATCCAAGAAAATTAATAAAAATCCCTAAAAATTTATAAAAAAATTCATGGCAGCTAGGAATTGGATTATAGGGCATGTGTAATCCTCCATGGCAGGTGTTAAGTTAGTATGGCATGAATTATGCAAAACTAAGGGTATGTTGGCTTAGGGTGTTGCTGGAACTTGACCACCACTAGCACCAAGAGCCACAACCACCGTTGATTGCTATTGATAAGATGAGAGCAACCACTGGTGGCTAAAGGCTAATTTTTCGATAAGCTCCATTTTGACTCAATTTTATATAAATCACTAAAAATAGTAAAAATGCCTAGAAAATTATGAAAGTATATGGAATCTAGCAAAAATATCAATTTGTATAAATTTAGTAACTACTATACATGTCCCTAAGAGATCGAATGATTTTTAAAGATGAAATAAATTAGGTAAATGATGTAGTTTCTATCTCAAAATTTTTTCTGCAAACTATCCTAAGTTGATACTAAATTGCTATGTCAAAGTTTTTTCATGATACTAGTTTTCATATTTTTTATTTGATTTTAGAGCTTAAAATGATGCATAAAATGATATTTTAGTGAAGGATAAAGAGTTTCCTTAGATAACTCCACTTCGATACTGAGTTTGATTTAATGTTGGAAGTGTGTATACTATTCTAAAGTGAGAAGTCATGGAAAATTATGTATTGGCCTAAAAGGATTAAGTTAGTGACTTAGATATCTAAGTTGGATTAGGTTAAATTGATGAATTATGATGTATGGTATGATGAGTTGAATAGAAATGGAGTTAAAAATGGTTTGTTCAAGTGTTACTTGTAGTTAAAAATTGATTTCACAACTGTAAATTGGAAGGAAGTTAGTAAATAAACTAATTATAGGATATTGACAAAAGGAAGAGGATGACTTAGAGGATTTTGGTAATAAATAATGCACTAAATAGATGCTTAGAGACTAGGTCAAAGGTAAAAAAAAAAAAAAAAAAGTAAATGTATAAATAGGAAAAATAGAGGATTAGTCAGATAACGATGTTATTAAAACTTCTATGGATAATAGCATTAGATGGTAGTTTAAAGGATTTTGTAACAAGGGCTTACCTTAGAAGAGTTTAAAAGATGTCTTAGAGGATAAAACCAGTATAATAAATAACCTCTAAATATCTTTGAGAGAAACTCAAAGGATTTCTGAGTAAAGGAAATTATTGTAAATCCACTCATAACCAAATTCAGAAGATTTTAAGCTAAAGAAAACCACCATAAATCTACTTAGATGATAGCTCAAAGAATTTAGCCGATTAAGGTAATTTGTAAAAATTATTAACTGGTAAAAAAATTGTGATTTTTAAGTGAAAATAACTTATAAAATTTATGATTAAACAATAAAAAACATATGAAGCAAACTAATGACTATTGAATCAAAGTTTGAAAACTAATCTGTTCTATATTTTTAGGGATGATGGAAGAACAAAGAGGCCATGGTCAAGAGTAATTGCTAAAAAATGTGAGTAAGTTAGGATTTATGCTTAGTAGCATATTGAAGTATTATGTTATGATACTTGGAGGAGTAAGAATGCTTGTTTATGATTATAATTAGATTGTATGTGCGTGTGCCATGTGTATGCTTGTGATACTAAGGGGTGATTAGGAGATGAATATCGAATGCAACTTTCTATTTGATATATCATGTCTTGTGTATACAAACTTAGTTGCTCACTTGATAAACCGAACTAATCTTGAATTGATTAAAGACCTAACTGGACATTCATGATAACCCAATAGAGGTAATGATTAGGTTATCAGACTAAATACCGATATTTCGATGAAGATAGCAGAAATTATCCTTTTCCTATCCTTAGTTGAACTAAGTGATAAAAGAAGAAGTCGTGGTAAGGTTAGGAACTATGATTTGAATGTTATCTAAGGAAGATAAGTGTCTCCATTGCATAAGCCTGGATTGAGTTTGATAATGTCATGTTGAAACTCCTTGAAATCCAGGTTAGAGTAGACGGAATCACTCTGACTTCACAATGAACCGACTAACATTATAAGATGCTATATCATTTATATGTTGCATTTGCATTTAATTGATTGAATAACCATATTTGTAATGTATTCTTATGAATCTGTCCCTTCTTATTGAGTTAGTTGAGCTCACATCTCAATAGATTATTTTGCAGGTACAAAGTAGTACTAGAAGATACCTCAATATAATTATCCACAAGTAGTTTTGATAGATTAGGGGGTAAAGTGGTGAAGTCTGATGAAAGGAGCAAAGCTCATGTCACTAATTTTTTTTCTTTTATGGGAGGATTATAGGGTCTTCCTAAGAGGCCTTATAGTCTTTGTCAGCTTGTGGTATTGTCTATAGATATAATGTAGTCTTCTTATGGAGTTATATAGTTTCTTTTGAAAACTTTAGAACTTTTGAAGTAGATAAGGTTATGTATAAGAACTGATCTATTTATAAGTATAAGAAAATGTATGTTGTAAAGTGTTACTCCACAAGTTTGATATATTACAAGTGCTCATCTAACTGTTTCAAAGTTAGTTAAGTCGTCGTTCGCCTTATATAGACTATACCTATATTAGTAGCTAAGGGAATAACTTAGGTTAGTTTATATGTCGAGATTGTTATAATTCCTCGAGTTTAGCACGTGACACTATCTTTCATGGATGCATTTTCCTCCTATAATCAAATCAAAACGAATAAGGAAGATGAAGTCCACACGTCCTTTATCGCTAACTTTGAGACGTATTGTTACATAGTAATGCCCTTTAAGTTGAAAAATGCCAGAGTAACCTATCAAAGACTTGTAACCATGATGGTCAAACCTTAAATTCATCACAACGTCAAAGTTTATGTCAACGACATAATTGTGAAGAGCACGACAAAAATTTGGCATATTACTGATCTTGAGAAGACATTTGGTACCCTAAGGAGATACAATATGAAACTATACCCACAAAAGTATGTTTTCAGTGTTACCTTAGGAAAATTTTTGTGATATTTGGTCATTGACATGGCATTCAAGCAAACCCAAGGAAGATCAATGTTATTCGAAATATGAAGTCCCTTTGTATAGTTAAGGAAGTTCAAGAGCTAGCTAGGTGGATGGCTGCCTTAAATAGATTTGTGTTAAGAAGTGTAGATAAGTGTATGGAGTTTTTTTAAAGTATTGAAGATCCCAAAGGAATTCAAGTAGAATAACGAGTATGAGAAGATGTTTAATAAGCTAAAGGATGTGTTACCACCAATACTCTTGACACCTAGTCTTGAAGAAAATTTATATTTGTATTTGTTGGTTAACAGCTAAGCTCTTTCATTTGTCTTGGTCTAAATAGAAGGTAGAGAGTATCAGCTAATTTATCACGTGAGCTACGTCTTACAAGGGCTAGAACACTGATATACAAAGATTGAAAATTTTGTATTAGTAGTGATTCTCCCAATGAGGAAGTTAAAGCCATACTTTAAGGCACATCAAATTATCATCCTTACTAATCAACCTTTGCCACAAGCTTTAAAATGACTAGATTCCTTAGGGAGGATGATGAAGTATGCCTTAGAGCTAAGCGCCTATGGTGTATAATGTAAACCTAGAATGGCATTAAAAGCTCAAGTATTGGTAAATTTTGTTGCCAAATTCATTGGAGAAGAGGATAGCATTAAGAATGTTGAGAAGCCGATGTGGAACTTATATGTCGATGGCTCCTCTATTGAAGAAGGATGCAATATGGGCCTCATTTTGCAAGGGTCCTACAATGTGAAAGTTAGGTATGCCTTGAAACAATAATGAGGTCGAGCATGAAGTCCTAATTACTGGACTTAAATTGGCTAAAGAAGTTGGTGTGGAGAAATTAAAGTTTTTTTCGATTCACAACTAGTTATGAATTGAGTCAAAGGGAGTTATTTAGCGAAAGAAGAAGCAATGAGCAAGAACTTACTAATAGTATAAGTGTTCAAGGAAGAGTTTCAATCATTTTCAATTGAGAAAATACCCAGGAACAAAAGCATTGCTATTGATAAATTGTCAAAGTTAGCTAGTATGGTGCTTTTTAATTTAAATGACAAGCTCTTCATTGAGTATGTCCCTAAGAGCTTACAAACTATTGAGTAGAGCTCCGAGTTAACTCCATGCCCAAAGGAGAAGTCTTGGATAGATCCAACTATAAACTATTTGAAGGATGGTGTTCTTCTTAATGATAAGGAAGAAGCTCATAGATTGATTTATCAAGCTACAAATTATACACCGATTGACAACCAATTATACAAGCATAGCCTTTCCTAACCTTATCTTCAATGCCTTCTATTAAAGGATGCTCAATGGATATTATCTGAGTTGCATGGTGGTATCTCTAGCAACCATGTGAAGGGTCAGGCCCCATACGTCCGTATGTTGTGACTTAGCTATTATTGGCCGAGTATGAGAGAAGCGAAATCTGCTATTTGGAAATGTCCGCAATACCTAAAACATAAGGTACTGAGTTGTGTGCTTTCCATTGAACTATACAGCCTCATTAGCCCTTAGCCCTTTGCTCAATGGAGATTGGTTATACTCAAACCATTTATGAAGTCCATGGCCCATAAATAATTTATCATACTTGCTGTAGATTATTTCACCAAATAGGTAGAGGTTAAAGTAGTGGTTAGGATTACTAAGTAAAAGGTTGGAGCTTTTGCTTTCAACTTTATCATATTAAGGTTTGGGGTTCCATTTATGATAATCACTAATAATGGGCTACAGTTTGATAATGATAAGTTTTAAGCATTTTGTGAAAAACATAACATTTGTCTAAATTACACTTCAGTGGTTCATCCATAAACCAATGACCAAGTGGAAGCTATTAATAAGACCATCTTATATAGTTTGAAGAGGAAAGTTGATTAAGCCAAAGGTAAATGGGCCAACGTACTACTGAGTGTTTTATGGTGATATAGAACTACCCAAAGGACTTCAACTGGTAAAACACCCTTCAAGCTTACATAAGGATTGGAAGTAGTCCTACCAATTAAGATGGATCTACCTAATCTTCATACACAAAACTTTGATATTATGGCTAATCAGGTCTGCCTTATGGCCAATTTGGATACAATTTAGGAGATAAGGGATATTCTAAGGGTAAGAGTTACTGCATATCAACATAGAATAGTCAATTACCACAACTAGAAGGTAAAACATGAGATATTTAGACCTAGAGATTTGGTTTGTAGAAATTAGGAGCAACCAGCGTGTGAGAGAACCAAGGGAAGCTCAATGAGAATTAGGAGGATTTTTTTAGGATTCGGATGGAACAATCAGCCCTCAAGCATGGGATATTGAGAATTTGAAGCTTTACTTTAGGTAGTTTCTTTTCAGATATGGCTTGTTCTTATTTTCCATTTTGAACATTGTAAGGCAATGGCCTACATGTTGTTTCAAGCATGAAATGTTAATTTCAAGTTTATAAGTATCTTTATTTTCTGTCATTTTCATCCTGATCAATACATGATTAATGGATTAATGATATTCTAGCTATATAGTAAACAAATTAGTACCTAATAAGTTCAGACCTATAATGGTTAACTAACTTAATAATTATTGATGAGTGATGTCAATTCTTCTTAAAAATATGCCGAGAGACTAGAGACAACAAACTCTATGCTGCCTTTAACAAGCACTCTCATGGCTATGGGAATGAACACTTAAGTTTACATCTTATGTGACTAATGAACGCTATGTCTACTAAAAGACAATTAAGCGTATGAAGTAAAACGTGCTGAAAAGAAAGCACGTATACGTGAAGTAAAACATACTGAAAATAAAAGGCATTAAATGCCAAACATCTCATTACAATAGAAGGTCAGAATCTTGGCCATGTTAAGTCCATATAGTGATTATGAAAATAGAGTACAAATTAGCTGATCATTTAAGGATCCAAAGTGTTTTTGCTCTTAGATTGGGTAGAAGTGTTGTCTTGGTCAGTAAGGTATGAGACCTCTTTAGATCTTACATTTTTACGAACATAGGGTTCTCCTTTAATGATGTTTCCTTATCATTGGTAAGAACTTCAATATTGGCTTCCACATTATCGCCCTATCCTTGAACCTCAATCTCTGCTTCTTCACTAACTTCTTTATTGCTACTGCTGGCAACATAATCATTAACGTTGGTAAAGTCTAAGCATGACAATTCATAGTTAGGGTGAACCCTTATGATCTCTTTTCTCACCTATTGGACCCCCTATAAAAGCTTTTTTGGAGTAATTTTTTGTATTGCTAACTGGGAGTTTCAATTTTCAAGGCTTCCTCTATGGAAGGCTTCCTTTTTGCTGCTTATTCTAATTCGGCAACACAAGTCTTGAGCTTAGAGCCATTTATCTAAGTTTTTTATTTGCATCCTTAGCTTATCCTCTTTGTCACTCATCAAGGTTATTGTTTATCCTAACCACCAGCGCTTCTCTCACTTTTTATAGGGCTCCTCTTTTAGGTCCTTGACCTCTTTGACAAGTTTGTCTATATCATGTCGGATGAGGATTTGGATTTTCGGACTTAGTAGACTGGGCCCATCCATAGCAAAGACATTGAGTTAATGCTGAACGATGTTGCTGCAACTAAAAAAAATTATGGAGAGAAGTAGTAATATGATGTTTTTTAGGATACTAAGAGAATAATAAAATGTTACGAAAAGGGAGAACCAATCTTTTCTAGCAATCAAGGTAGGCATTAGTCCACCTATCATGCCAAGTAAAGCCAAAAGAGGAAAGTCATTCTTAAGACTCAAGGGGAGAATAGTTGCCTTTGTCTTCACTCGATATGAACTTTGTAAGTTTTGATTTTTTTCCCTTTCTTTCTACTTATAATACTCTTATTTATTTTATACAGTTATGGGTGCAAAGGATGTAGATCCTGCAAAATTATTGGCTTAAGCAAAAGCCAAAAAACAGAAGCTTGATAAATATACAACTGCTAAAGTTCCTGTTTGTCGACCTACTGTACTGAAAGAGATTACTTAGGAGAAAGCCATGAAGGAGGTTGTTGCTCTAAAAAAGAAGAAGGAAACTCATCTTGTCGATAAGGGTCAAGGGATTAAGTAAATAGGAACTATTAGGGTTATGCAACTTAAAGTGATCCCTTTTTCAATAAACATTCCTTAGGAGGAAGTGCTGGGAGAGGCCAACCAAGATATTACTAGTACTAGTAGTGGCGAAGTCATTCCTCAAGAGATGGTGATAGTACGTTGGACTAAACAAACGCTAAGTTAAGTCTCGAAAAGAGAAGTAAGAAAGAGCTTGTCGATCAACCTCCATCCAAGAAAACTAAGGGTTTGGATGAGAAGATAAATGAGGTTTTGAGAAATAAAGCTCTCGACATTAATTCTACCAAGTTCATCCTTAACTGTAAAGCGGGTGAATACTTTGTTCTGTACTGAAGCCAAAATGTGTTGGAGATAGATTTTGCTTTAGGTGATAGGACAATGTCCTTAACCCTGATGGAAGGAGTCATTCTCCCTAAAGATAGGGAGATTGTGAGAAAGGATGTGGATAGAGTAGACGTTTGCAATAAAGGCCAAATTGCTGCTAAGCTATATGATATGAGTAATAATCTCCTTTTCATTTACAGCTCATGTTTTGTTGTTGACATAATTTTGTCCACGTGTAGATTAGTAGTCATGTTTTGATGGCCTTAGATGAAGAAGGTATTAGTTAAATTTTGCTGCTTTGTCGAGAAGCAAATAATTTATCTAACTTTATTGATTAACTGCAGAAAATTGAGCAGGCTTATAATTGCTTGAAAGCTCAAACTATTGTAGCGAAGAACGTGAGGATTAAGGCTAAGATGAAGGCTAGAAAGTTACAAGAAAAGCTTTTCATCGAGAAGCTAGTGCATTCTTTAGTAGCCGATGAAGCCTCAAGCTTTAAGGCTAAGAATGAATAGCTTTACATGCAACTTGTGAATTTTAGACTCCAACCCATCCATAAATTTTTGCCTATGTTGAGCTATTGCAAAATACCAACCACCAAGTTGCCTCTTTATTGTGAATAAGTATCTAAATAACTAAGGGGTAGCCCTAACCTCAACATCTTCACATATCATCTTGAATGTGATGAGAAGCTTATAATTGTTTAGGGAAAACATACTTGGTGAACCCATAAATAATTGAAGAATTCTTTCATAAAGCTAAAGAATGGGAAACGTAATTTGTAATCCAAATATTTAAGATATACATGGAATTCATGTTGTATTAGAAAACATACCCTCTCATCCTCTCTCAGCCTACATAGATGCCTTGCATTTAGAAGATCCTACCAATACTTATTATACTTTGAGATGAGTGTTCTAATGGCATTACTCACCACTCTATCTAGAGAATCAATGTTATAAACTATGTTATTATACAAATACTAGGCAACTAACCTTCCTTTCTTATCATTTGGGTAGTTATCTATAGGGAGAGCATTAATACAAGTGAGTTTTTCCCATTGCTCCATTGTGTTGTTTGTTGAACTACTAGTAAAGGATGTTGGCTCGTTCCTTTCTTCAAGGGAAAAAGTTGCCTCGGACTCAGTTGCTTTAGAATTTGAAAGTATAAGTTGACAGATAACACTTTAAACCATATTTGATTGAAGTTTATGTTGTCAGATATTACTCCATAGTATGAGAAAGTCACAAACTAGATGAAAACTTGCAAGATGAAAATTCTAAAAGTGGATATGAATGAGAAGAGAGCAAGAAATCTTTATCAATATGGAAAAATCCTTTATATATGGATAGTTTCTCCTCGTAACCCTAATATGCTCCTAATAGGGGTGTGGTTTTTGATTGGATGGTTGAGCATGGATGGATGACACGTATAAAGCATAAAAAATTTGAGGATATCATGTCATTGATAGTTAATAACCCCTATAGTGTAATGATGGCTAGTATGATAATTGTCATGTGTGCTACCGTAAAAAAGTAAATGGGATGGAAAGTTAAAAGGTTGCAACCTTTCACTTAGGACATGATACAATACATTTTCAAAAATCAAACTTTGGCATGTCAATCAGTGTTTGGAAAATCAATTTTGGTCTTACCAATTTGACCACTCAAATTGACTATTATTTACTCTTATAGTCAAATTCTCGACCATAGGAGTTAGGGGGCAAATGTTGATATTAAGATTTTGCCTTAATATGTTACTTAGCCATTCGGTCGTTAAGAAGATAACTAACTATTTCCTATTAATGTTGATGCTTAGCCCATCTAATCGGCCTTGAGCCTAACTTATTCATATATTTGATTTGAACTTTGGAAAGTAGTGTAAACAGTTATGATTTAGTACGTTCTCATTATACAACCGCCCATTATTCCTATATTTTAGGAGTGTACTTAATTATGAGATCGCTACATGGTCTATGAACAATGATTAACTACTACTATAGGCACTCGACATTTGCCTATAAATAAGGAAAGAAAAGCATTGTAAGAGCTCTCTTATGCCCTTTTACTTTGGAACCTATTTGCTTACTCTTTCCTAAATCATAACCACTAACTTAGGCATTGAAGTAGTTACATCGGACTAGCCCCGATATCACTTAGCCTTTACTTGTGCTTTTGCAGGATCAAAGTCCTACCCTAAAATCACCCGACAACACCTTTCATAAACGATATTTTCAATAGCACCTTATCTTCTACATCGACTCTAAAGGGCATTATTTCAAGTCATCATAACTCTTGTTTGCTTTGGGTAGCCTACATACATTGCTTAATTACTCTTACCTTATCCACAACCTCTTGTATAAACTCTGGTCCCAAGAGTTGCTTCTCTCCAACTTCATTATAGTGCAAAGGAGACCTACACTTTCTTTTGTGTAATGCCTTGTATGGAGCCATTTATACTATTGCCTAATAATTATTGTTGTAAGAAAATTCCACTAAAGGTATATGTTCATCCCAATTCCCCCTAAAGTCGAAGACACAAGCTCTTAACATATGCATTAACACCTGTATGATCCTCTCGAATGACTCGTCTATCTAGGGGTAGAATGCTATACTAAATTGTAATTTAGCTCTCAAAGTCTTCTACAACCTCCTCTAAAACCTACTTATAAATCGAGTGTCCTTGTTACAAGTAATCATCACTACTACATAACATAATCTCACTATATCATGCATGTACAAATTGGCTAACCTTTCTAAGGTATAGTCCAGCCGAATGGGTATGAAATAGCATATCATTATTAGCCTATCCACCACTATCCATATAGCATTATGCTTTTCCTTAGTCTTAGGTAGATGTTTGATGAAGTTCATTATCACATGCTCCTATTTCCACTCTAGTATAAGAAGTAGCTACAGCTCTCCTCCTAGCCTTTAGTGTTCAATCTTTGCCATCTGATAAGTCGTACAGTTAGAAACATATTGAGCAATCTCTCGCTTCATATTATTCTACTAATAGTGGCCATTCAAGTCCTTGTACATTTTAGTGCTACGAAGGTATACTGAAAAACCAAAATAATGGGCATCTTTAGGATCTCCTTTTTCAACCTTTCATCATTAGGTACATATAGTTTGTTCCCTTACCTAAGGATTCCTCCTTCATCAATATCAAATTCAATTGCTATGGCTTGATCTACCATGTTCGTGATTTCCTGAATGTTGACATCCTTAGCCTATGCGACCCTTATTCTTTCCATTAACAGTGTTTAAATGCATAGCCCCACCAACTTAGTGCTTACTTCTTGAGTAATTACCTCTAATTCTAACTTGCATATATCTTCTAACAACAATTATAAGAGGTAATGAGTATAGCAATATTTCCTTTCTTCCTATTGGGAGTGACTTGATGAGTGTAAAATTACACTTATCCATTATGTTATTTTCTTGGATAGTTTGAGCTATTTTAATATAATCAAGTTGAATTTACTATTGATTTGAGTTATTTTTTATTTCAAGACTCAATTAAAGCGATGTGATGAAAAGATAAGAATTTAGGGTGATTTTTTAGAAGAATTTTATCTAATTTGAAGAGTAATTCGAACATAGTAAGGATCTAAGAGAATTTGTTTAAGAAATAAGCAAGGAAGACAACAACCGTTGCACTTCACAACCGTGTTCCTTGATAGTGAAGCCCACATTGTTAATTTTAAAATTTAAGTTTGAAAATTTTTTATAATAACATGATTATGGTTACTCACCATGGCCATGATATTCTTGTAATTAATTTCAAGACAATTTTTGAAGAATTATTGCAAGGTATTGTTCATACCCAGCTACTACGTCCATGTTCATGCCCTTAGACCTTCAATTAGCCATGATTCACTTGCCATTTGGAGATTATTTTATCCAGGTATTATAAATAGTAGATAAACATTTGTCATCTTTATAAAGATTATAGCTTAAAAGCATCGATATTAGACTTATGAACCGTCAAGGCAATGATGTAGTGTATAACAATTGTTTCATTTTAATCCAATTCTTTTGCTCTTGTTGATTCAATTACGTGTTTTGTTTTGGATTAAGTTATTATTTCTAGAGTCTTAACTTAATTATCCAATTTTATGTATTGAAGTTGCGGGGCCAATACTGTTGATAGGTGATTTTGGGTTAGGATTTTATTCTTGCAAAGAAAGAAAAAACTATAAGGTACCGAGGCTAGTCCAGTATAGCCACTCCAATACTTAAGTCAGTAAGTGTATTTAGAATAAGAGTAAATGAATGAGTATTGAGATAAAGGTCATAAGAGAGTTCTTATAATGCTTCCTCTTCATATTTATAGGCAAAAATTGGGTATCTAAAACGACAGTTAATCATCAATAGGGTGACGCATAGGGAACTCATAACCAAACACATGCCTAAGAGATAGGAATAGCGGACAGTTATGTAATGAGATCACAATAGATCATAACTGTTTGCGCCACTTTTCTAAGTTCAAATCGGACATGATAGCAAGTCAAGCTTCAAGGCCCACCAAATGGATTTAGCTTCAGTTGACATCAACAGAAAACCAAGTCACTTAGCCTCTTCTCAACCGAGTAGACAAATAATATTATAAGGTGAAAACTAACCATCAACAAATACATAAATAGATCTACTGTAGTTAGAGAGATATGCTATAAACTTAGAGATAAGTCATAGATTTCTTCCAAAATTGAAAATTAACTCTTGTTGTGTTTGAAATTCCTGATCTTAATGCTATTCTAAGGAGTCCTATCTTAGAAACAATTTAGGTATGGTGAAATTAAGAATATAATTCAATAGGGAAGCGATTCCTTTTAAATTAGCACTTGAATTCCTCTAATTAATAAGAATGAAAAATTCATTAAAAACCATATGATTCTACATGTTATGCTCATGGTGATAAGAGCCTAGATATCTCAATTTATGTTTATTTAGTTTTATTTCATTATGGCATTATTAGATAATCCTTCATTCATTTCTATTTCTCTATTTTCATTCAATTCATCATTAATATTGCAATTTAACATAAGTTAAAGTAATTAGAATAGGTGACTAAGTTTTAAGTCCACATGGCATTAACAACCCTAGACTCTAGTAGTCATCTATACTATTACTTAACGGGTGAACATGCCTAATAACCAGTATATGCCCCATCACATCTACCATAACTTTAGCTTTTCTAAGATGATAAACAATATTAGCATCGTAGTCCTTAATTAGCTCCAAGCATTGTGTCTGTCGCATGTTTAGCTCTCTTTATGTGAAAATGTACTTTAGACTTTTATGATCCATATACACCTTACACTTCTCACCATACAAATAGTACCTCTATAACTTTGATGCTAGAAGCACTGCTACGAACCTTGAATCATAGGTTAGATAATTCTTTTCATAAGGCTTTAATTAATGAGAGGCATACGCAATCATTTAGCCTTCTTGCATTAAAATGCACCTAGAGTTTCTCTTTTATTTTTAAGAAACTAACTTCACATTGATTATTCCAGTCAAAATTTACCCCTTCCTATATTATATTGGTAAGTGGTTCAACAATCTTGGAGAAGTCTTCCACAAAGCATCTATAGTAAACTACTAACCCCAAGAAACTTTGAATCTCAGTCACTGACTATGGTCACGATTAATCTATTACATCCTTTACCTTCTGTAGGTCAATTGAAATACCATCCTTATGTATAACATGTCTGAAAAAGGATACCTCTTCTAATTAGAATTCACATTGTTTGAATTTAGCATATAGCTTCTCAATTCATAACCTGCTTAATACTAGCCTCAAGCGCTTGACATGCTCTTCTCTATTCTTTGAATAAATCAATGTGATGTTCAATAAATATGACTACAAACTTACCAACAAAGTCTCTAAGGACCTTATTCATTAAATCCATAAATGCTACTAGTGATGGTGGATGGATTAAATAAAAGGTTGGATTCCGATCCCATGTTAACATAGCATTCTATGATGCCTAATGTAGTTAATCCAAGAGGATATATGCCTTCTTATTATCAAAAGCCACTTTATCAAGGTATGAGTCAATGGGGTTTTCATTGTTTACCTTATCACTACCGTGAACAATGAGGTATGGCATATATTTCTTATGCAGGTAATTATTGCTATACATCAACCAAGGAATGTTAGCATTCCTTATAGGTTGCAAAATCACCCTCCAAAAGAGGAGAACTTAAAAATGGCATAAATGTTGACTAGGTACGTATAAAGTAGCAATACTAAGTTGTTGGGCATTGAAAAGTGCATAGAACAACTGGCTAAAGTTTAAATTGAAAAGTAACCAGAGCCTTCACTATAGGCTCAAGCTAAAGCTATGAACTTAAGAAGTGAAAAGGAGTTGGAAGATGCTAAGAAGCATGAAAAGACATTAGTCAACCTTAAACTGGTGATGGAGGAGGAGAAGGATAAAGTTGTGGAAACTTCTGAATCGCCTAAGGAAGAACTAAAACCCTCGATGGTCAAGAAATATAAGCTGCCCATTCCATATCCTCAAAGGTTAAGGAATGCTTAAACGAGTAGTATGATAAATCTCTAAACTTAATTAAAGAATTACATATTAATTTACCTTTTAGGGAGGCTTTCTCATAGATGCCCAAATATGCAATGTTTTTAAAGAAGCTGCTCTCTAACAAGAAGCTAAAGGAATTATCTATGATCATGCTTAGTGATAAGCTTCCTACAAAGCTAAAGGATCTAAGGAGTTTTACTATCCCTTATCTTATTGGAAATTTGTCTATTAGACAAGCATTAGCTAATCTAAGTGCTAATATAAATTTAATGTCTTATAAATTATTTAAGTAGCTAAACCTAGGCAACCAAAACCAAATAAGATGAGCTTACAATTAGCTAATAGATCAATAACATATCCTAAGGGTATTATTGAAGACTTGCTTACTAAAATAGATACATTTATATTTCCTATTGATTTTGTCATACTAGACATTGATGAGGATATTGAGGTATCGCTTATCCTAAGTAGACCCTTTTTAGTTATTGCCAAAGCTATTATAGATGTTAGCAATTGTAAGCTTACATTAAAGGTAGGAGAAGAAGAGATGGTAACTATAATTAAAGAAGCAATGAGAAAATGTCTTGAATAAGACAATGCATGTTTTAGTCTTAATTCCACTGACTGTTTTGTATTTGATACTTTATAGGAACTATTATCTAAAGACCCTTTGGTATCATGTTTGACATAGGGAATTCCCGATGAAAAATCTAGAGATCCAAACATAATTAAAGCAAAAGCTCAGCTAGAAATTAATCCATTGATTCAAGAGCAAAGGATCAAAAGGTTTAAGCATGTAAAGGGAGCAAAACTAAAGCCTTTTGTTGAAGAATAGATTTAGAGCTAAAGTAGCTACTAGATTATCTAAAGTATGCATTACTAGAGGAAAACTCTAAATTACCAATGATAGATTCCTCAAGATTGACTACCTAGTAGAAAAATAAGCTCCTTAGTATGATAAGGGATAATAAGAGAGCAATTCCATGGAAGATTTCTAACATTCATGGAATTAGTCCCTTGTTTTGTACATGTAAGATCTTTCTTGAAGAAGGCTACAAGCCTATAGAACAATCGTAAAGACATTCAAACTTGAATATGAAGGAAGTAGTAAAGGCAAAAGTAAACAAGCTTATAGATGTAGGTAGATTTATCCTATTTCTAACAGTTCTTAAGTTAGTCCTGTACAAGTTATACTTAAAAAGGGAGGCATGATAGTTTTACTAAATAAGAGAAATGAATTGATTCCAATGAGAGCAGTATAGGTTGGTGAGTCTATATTGATTATAGGAAGCTCAATGATACCATAAGGAAGGATCATTTTCCCTTGTTGTTTGTCAACTAGATGCTAGAATGTCTATCAGATCATATGTTTTACTACTTTTCAGATGGTTTATTTGGTTAGTTTTCAAATTCCAATTACTTTAGAGGAACAAGAGAAAACTACCTTCACATGTTCTTATAGTACATTTGCATATAATAAAATGCCATTTGGCTTGTATAATGCACCTAAACTTTTAACGATGCATGATGGCAATTTTTTATGAATTTATAGAAGATATAATGGAAATTTTTATGGATGATTTCTCGATTTTTGGGAATTCATTTGATAATTGTTTGAAGAACCTTGAAAAGGTATGGCTAGATGTGAAGAGACTAATTTAGTCTTGAATTGGGAAAAGTTACATTTCATGGTACAAGAGGGGATGGTGTTAGGACATAAAGTGTCTTGGAAAGGCATAGAAGATGATAATGCTAAAATTGATACTACTGCTAAATTACTCCCTCCTACATTTGTTAAAGTTGTATGTAGTTTCCTAGGACATAGTAGGTTTTACATAAGGTTGGTTAAAGATTTTTCAAAAATAGCTAGACCTTTAACCTAGTTATTAGAAAATGATATTACATTTATATTTTCTTAATATTTCTTATATGCAATTAATACTTTAAAAGATAAATTGATTAACATCCCAATTATGGTAGCCTTGATTGGAGCCTACCATTTAAACTAATGTGCAACATTAGTGACTATCCTATAAGGGTAGTGTTAGGTTAAAGGTGAGAAAAGCATTTCTAACCGTTCTATTATGCGAGAAAGACTCTTATTGAGACTCGGGAGAATTATACCACCATGGAAAATGAACTCATGGTAGTATTCTTTTCCTTTGATAAATTCAAGTCATATCTTATCTTATCTAAAGTCATTGTTTACACTAACCACTCTGTTTTGTGATATTTATTGAATAAGATAGATGCTAAGCTAAGATTGATTAGGTGGATTCTTTTACTCTAAGAATTTGAGCTAGAAATTAGAGACAAAAAGGGAGTAGAAAATTTGGTGGTTTACCATCTCTTACATCTAGAAAGTCCTTCATTAGAAAAGGTTGATGAATAAGAGATCAATGATGAGTTCCTAAATGAAAAGCTATACCAAGTAAGTCCTTAGGAAACTACTTAGTTTGTTAACATAGCTAATTATCTAGTAGCTAAGATAGTTCCTTCTAAACTAGATTTTAGGCAAAAGAAAAAGTTTTTCCATGATATTAAAAGTTACTTTTAGGAAGACTTATACTAGTTTGAAATTGGTACGGATCAAATAGTTCGTAAATATGTGTCTCATTTAGAAGGTTAGCAAATTTTTTAACATTGTCATTCAAGATCAACATAAGGACACTTGAGTGGAAATAAAATGGCTCATAAAGTCATCAAATGTGGTTTTTATTAGCTAACTATTTAGAGATGACTAGAGGTTTATTGAACTTTGTGATAGATGTTAGAGGATAGGAAATATATATATAAGAGACAAAATGAAACAAAACCTGGTTTTGATCTACAAAATTTTTTATATTTAGAGTATTATTTTCTTGGGACCATTTCTGAATTCAAATGGGAATAAATATATCCTAGAAGCCATAGACTATGTGTCTAAATGGGTAGAAGTGCAAACTCTACCAACTAATGACTCTAGGGTAGTAAGACAATTCAAAAAAGTTTGCTTTCTAGATTCGATGCTCCTAGAGTAGTTATAAGTGATAAGGGAACCCATTTTCATAATGTCTAACTAGAGAAAGTATTGAAGCGATATGTAGTTAAGCATTGAATTGCAACTTCATATCATACTCAAACTAGTGGAAAGTTGTAGTAGCAAATAAGGACCTTAAATGAATCCTAGAAAAGATTATCTAGCATAATTGTAGAGATTTGTTTGAGAAGCTCGATAAAGCTCTTTGGGCTTATAGAACTATAGACAAGACATAGATTGGAACAATCCCATATTGACTTGTCTATAGTAAAGTGTTACATCTGTCTCATGAATTATGATGATAATAAAAAGAGAGGAATGCTAATGCAGTAACAAGTGTACAAGTATTCAGACAGTTCATCAAAATGTTTAAATTGTAAATTAAATTTCATATAGAGACTTAGAAGGTTTGAATCACCCGAAAAAGAAACAAGTCTAAAATATATTCAAAAAATTCTTTAGAAGCTTATATAGGAAGAGTCAATGTAGTGCTTTAGAAAATTCTTTAGAGACTTTTAACATAAGTAAACTAAGACATCTTCAAAAGGTTATTTAGATAGTTGACCTAAAAGAATGAATTTGGAAAATATAACAAGATGTCACATCTGAAGTGAACAAGGCCTAGCTCCACTAGATTGGGTGCATTAGGGAAATACACTTAATCTTATTTCACTTAAGTTGAAATTAAGATCTACGGGGATTATTTTTAAGAGAATTAATTTTTGGAGATAACCAAATAATAAGAAAATATCTAAGATCGGATAAAGACGAAGTTGATTTCAAAAATTAAGGTTCATCAAATTCAAAACTCAAGATTATTTAGAGTTGTCAATCAAAGTATATCTATTAGGGAGATATGACTGAGACAAGATCAAATTCAAACTCCAAGAATTTCTCAAAATATCTATGCATTATCCTTAAACATTGACGGTTGGATAAGCTTGAGGAGATTAAAATCATCAACAATCTTACCAATAAAGGACTCTAGTATAAAAGAAGAGATGATTTTAAATATTCAATAATTTTGAGGAAAAAAAAAATTATTGCACATCTATTGCGATCATTGCCTACTATCTAAAAAAGCACAAAACACTTCTCAAAGACTAATTTAGAGAGTTGTACTGAAGCTGCATATTCAACAATCTTCATTTCTATTTCCATGCCAAATTATCTGAGATTAATATTATTCTTCTCACTTTTGTTTTGTAAGCATTGTTTATTATTTGAGAGTTGTTTAAGAGAAGTTTGATTGTACCTTATAGATCTCTAATTAGCCTAGATCATAGAGAGGCTAGATAGGTAAAGCAGAGAGTTGTGAAGGTTAGGTAATTTGATTTTGACATAGTAGGTCAAGTGGAATGACACCGATGAGGAAGAATAGGTCCCCAATAATGGAGTTAGAAGAAAGCAGTAGGTGTAAGGTCAAAGCTCTTTAGATCCTAAACCTAATTTTCTCTATCTTATCTCTTTATTTCAAGCTATTATGTTATTTGTGCAATTGAATTATTAAAATACCACTGATCACTAAATTAAGTTATTAAGAGGGATATATTCATTATAACTCGAAAAAGTTTTAAATTGTTTAAAAATATTAATTCACCATCTTCTCACCCATCCCACCCCCCTACTTCCCCTTGATATCTTACATGAGACCAACATAAAGCATGTCATTTAATTATGGAAATGAAGCATAAGGCCTACTAGGCCATAAAGTATACTAACCTTGATCTTAAGTATACAGAAGAGTATAGAAAACTTTAGCTAAATTAGCTCGAAGAATGGCTAGATATAGTCTACGAGAATTTAAGGATATTTAATGATAGAGCTCAGCAATTTCATGATAATTAGATTAGGTGAGGAAAATAGTTTTAAGCTGAAGACAAAGTTCTTTTATATCAATCCCGGTTAAAGCTTTTCCTAGGTAAACTTAGGTTTAGATGGTTAGTACCTTACATTATGATGTTGGTATTCTTATAGGGAGCGGTAGAGATCTTGAGTCTCAAGAAGAGAATTTTCAAGGTAAATGGCCACTAACATAAATTATACTTAGGAGGAGAGCTTCAAAGGGAGAATAATCTCAACTATGACTACTATCCGATTAGAGAAAACGACTAACTTTGTTCTTAACTCAACGAGCAAATGACCTTAATCAAAAGCACTTCTTAAGAGGCAAACCATGTGAATTTTATTTTTTATTTACTAAATTTTCAAACTTCTATCTTTTTAATTTAGGTTTAGTCTTATATTAAGTTAAAGTAAATGGTTTCCAAATTTTTCTCAAGTGTTTTAGGGACAAGCACAAAAGATAAGAAGTTTTAGCGACTAAGGAAGAGGAAGAAAGGAACCGTAATTGCAAATTGAAGCATAAAGCTCAAGGAAGAGAGTTAAGTTCGAGTCCAATGAGGACCATGGCCTAAGATCACACCTGTGATCTTAACCGCAATTCTATCATTGCAAAATTACACTAAAATTTGAAGTTTTAGGTTAGAAGATGACTACGGCTCAAGACCATGCTCGTGGTCTTACCCATATTTCTCTCATTAGAAATTAAATTTGAAATTTAAAATTGAATTTTTTATTCTAGTGAAGACTACTACCTAGGGCCACGCTAGTATTCTTAGCCATGTACTTTTAGGACATGAAAAATATGAAGTTGTACTTGAAATTGGGTACGAAGGAATCACGGCCAGTAAATATGCTTGTGGTCATACCCGTGTTCATCTTGTCAAGAAATTACAATTGGAAAAATAATTTCATGGATTTAACCCTAATGGTGATTATAGCCATTGATCATGGCTGTGGTCATGCCCATGTACTCTAAAGGCTACTTAATCAAGATGTACTTGAATCTTGCAATTAAGGAAGTGTAATGCACTTTCTAAATTTGAACTACTCTCACCTAAAATTCACTTTCTTTTTCTTAAACCACCATCCTATTACTATTATGCAATGAATATGTAAGGTAATTCCCTAAAATACTAATTGCCTAGATTAAAAGACGTATTGCAACTTTCCTCAAAATTAAGTTGCTTGATTAAGATTGCACCAATAATCTAAGAAACTAGTATTTAAGTTAACCTTCATTTTTGAATAACACTAGTGTAATTCCAAAATTCTTAAACACTAGTTTATCAACTAAGTGTGGGGAAAGAGAGAGAAAACAACCACTAATTGCACCAAGACCTACTCATTGCACAGCCTATAGGAACTCTTCCAACCTAATATGAGAAGAGGATCCTCTTACCATACTTCTACCTCATCTAAAACATATGTTGCAATTTAACAATCCCAATCACCAAACCCATTATGAAGCTCTTTCCAAAGAGAATTTTTCTTAATCAAGCTTCATCTATCGAGAGGTATTGAAACTTGTAAACATGGAACCTGAGATCTATGCTATGGTTGGGAGAAGGGGTTGGGATAGGTTGTTCAACATCTAAAAACCCATTTACAAAGAATTGACCCTAAAATTTCCTACCACCTTATCGCTAAAGCACAACCAAATCCCTTATGGAGTAGGAAACATAATTTCATTCCGACTTTGAAACATCAAATTTAACCTTTCTATAGCCAAGTTTAAGGTTTTGATGGGGATTTATGACAAGGAATTTGTCCATTTACAAGAGTTCTACACTCTTTCGTATGAATTACCTCATAGTACCAAACCCCTCCAATTATTGGCTTAAACTAAGTGGTGAGAAGATGGACAATCTTAAATTTGCAAGAGGTCCCCACTTGAAAAATCTAACCCATGGAATCCTCCATTAGCCTCTCACACACATACAATTAGCGAGATAGATGATGGTAGCTAAGTTAAGATGAGAGACAAAGTAAGATGATGGAGTTTTGTAATAACCTCACCAACTAAGTTAAGATGAAAATTCCTCTACTAACAAATGATGAATTGCTTAATGTCGTAAGAAATATGAACTTAAGGGATAAGGTGGAGGTAGAAGTAACATCTAAGACCTAAGAAGAAGAATCCTCTAAGGGTAATGGAGAAAATGAACCCATCAATGTTGATTTCGAAAATGAAACCAATTTAGAAGACTTAGGCTTCTTTTAAGAATTTAGAGTTATTTGTTTTGCTTAGGTGTTTGCCAATCTTAATAATTTTGATGTTTTGTTCGATTAAGTGATTAGTTAGTTAGTCCGTTGAATTTCCATGTTTAAGTTTCTAGTTTATGTTCCTATGCATTCAATTCAATGAATTAATAAAAGTTTTTTTTTCGCATATTTTTTGCATATGCTTTGACTTGTTCATTTTAAGTATGTTAATTTAGATCCCTTGAGTCGATCAATTCCAACAAATTACAATAAATTCCCAACGGATAACTCTAGGACACTCCAAATATTTAAGGGAGTTTTGTTTTGTTTTTATCCATGTTCATAATTTCTTCTCCACTATGTTTGTTTGCAATAATTTTTCCTATAACTTAGAATTAGGTACATTAAGAACAATGTACAAAATTAAGTGTGGGAAAAGGGTATATTACTATTATTCAGAAATCAAATTGTTAATTTGTTACCTTGATTTTTTTTGAATTTGCAATTCCCATTTACTAAGAAGATAGTGCTTGCATTGAATGTTTCGTAAGTCACTATTACACATGGAACATGTTATTAGAATGGAGTAGTGAAATTCCTATGGATTGAGAGTTACATATTATTTAGCCTAGAATTCCAGGACATTAACTAATTAACTAGTAAAGTTGAGCCTTAGTTATGTGCTACTTCTAAAATTTACTTAGATGTATACTTATTTCCTTTTTATTTTTAAAATTCTATAATCATAAGTAAATAAGTAAATGAAGCTTCTCTCTTGTAATTTCCACATAAAAATTTAATTTGCTAAGGGCATAATTAGGACTAGATTAATAAATAGTGATAGGTAAGGATAGGTATTGGTCCCTCAAAAGAGTGATATTCTTTTCCGCTAGTAATTTATTAAAGAAAAAAATGATGTAGATTGGCATTTGTTTCTCAGAGGAGCAAGGTACTTTCTCACTATTAATATTAATCATAAAAATAGTTGAGTAAGTAAGAATCGGCCTCGGTCACTATAATAACCTAAGGTTCCAAGCCTATACGATAACCTTAGGCTTTAAGCTCCTAAATTTAGAGCATTGAGTAATGTTATCCATTTTAATTTAAACTTTATAATGAGGTCATGAAAGTTAGACAAAGGAACTTTGTAAAGTCAATTTCTCGAAATAAAGTATATAAAAAAATTAATTTTGATAAAAATGTTAGTTTATCGATAAAGTTAATAATTATAAAAATGTAAAATTCAAGCTTTGAGATATTAGAGATATGTTATTTAACTTATAAAAATAATAAATGAAATTGAATTATATATAATATATATGAATTTACATAGAATGTACATTTTGTGTATTAAATATGTATATATAATATTAATAAATTATAAAATACGGGTAAGTTAATATAAAATAATTGAAAGCTATCAAGAAAATCATTTGGTGTGTAATGAAAATGATGTGGCAGCATGGAATCAAGTTGAAAACATGAGTCATCACAAGTTTAACATGAAATTGACATACGTTACCTAGTGTACATATAAGAAAATGTTGAAATGACGTATGGCAATCTACCTTTTGACATGTAATCCCCTTAAAACCTATAAATAGGACATCAAAACCATCTACGATATTTTAGGAGACTGGAAACATAAGCGCAAAATTTAGAAAAAATAAAATAAGTAGAAAAATAAAATAAAAACAAAGCAAGGGCTTAGCCATTGGCGATTGACTAAGCTAACAAGTTGACTAGAAGCTACTTTACAGTTAGAAGGTCCACCGTAAAGGGAGTTAGGCCAACATAGTGCAATGCTTGAAGGGTGGTTAGAGGTGGCTAGTTTGAGTCAACTAAATTTCTAGCCATAGTCTGTTTTATTTTCTAAAAATATTAAATGAGCTTAGAAAAATATGGAAAAATTTTTTCTAGAATTGTTTTAGGTTTAGATTAATATATTAATTTTATTTTGATTAAATAATTAGTAAAAATATATAGCACTTAAGAAAATGCCCCATTTGGGTGAAAATTCATTTAATTTTTACAAATATTAAATAATGCTATTTCTAGCTGAATTTTTTGTATATAATAAAATTAATATATATTTAATTATACTTGGATTAATTTTTTAATATAAGCATGTTTACTATTTGTTATATTTATTTTGAATAAAACTGGAAATTTTGTTAATTTGTTGAAATAATTAGTTTTTTAATAAATTGAATGAATGAGACCTACATATTCTAACTTCTAGAAGTTTATAATGATGTTTGGAGTGGTTCATTTTTATCTTGTAATTAAATTTTCTTATTTGCCTAATTTTCCATCATTTTGAGCTAAAAATCTTATTTTTATAAAAATAGGCGATATGATAAATAATTATTATAGATGGTTAGTATGAAACTAAATACATTTTTGTAGTCTATTAAACTGAATTGTTGTATTGCTTGTTACATTCNTGAAAATAAACCTATTTACTATTTATTATATTTATTTTGAATAAAATTGACATTTTACTAATTTGTTGAAATAATTAGTTTTTAATAAAATTAACGAACAAGCCTAGTATATTCTTACTTTTACAAGTTATAACAATGTTTGGAACACTTCATTTTTATATTGTAATTAAATTTGGTATTTGCCTAATTTTAAGCTAAAAATGATATTTTTGTAAAAATAGGTGATAAGCTAGATAATTATTATGGATAGTCAATATAAAATTACATACTTTGTGAGTCAATAGGATTTTTCATAGAATTAATTAGGCTTCTTTGCTAATTATTATGTATTTTCCTAATATAAGCCTATATATTAGCCTAATATGTAAAATAGTACACAATATGATTAAGATATTTGTTAAGATAATGTAAAGTTAGCATTTTTGACATATAATAGATGCTAGTCATGGTTAGGAAGTGTAGTTTTTAGGATTTTTAATTTAGAATTAAAGTTTATTTGGGTCAATTATGAAGTTACAACAACGAATGATGGAGTCTATAACAAGAAAGCGTATTTTCGGACTTGTAATTATATTGATCAGTCTTATTTTCTAAGATACCTTCATTGTACTTGAAATAACTATCATTATGATATAAAGCCTATTGAAATCAAATAAGAAATTAATAAGATATAATTAAGTGAAAATCAGAACCGAGATAATGAAAGAATAAGCTAACACAAATTTATAAGGGTTTGGTTTTGCTCATAGTTAGCTTAAGATTGTATATATTTTCCTAAGTGTGATAAGTGAGGAAGGACTATATTGTGAAGCTTAGGATTTTGCACTACTATCACTCTGATAAGTGAAATTTGTGTGTACTTGAGTAAACTTATGTCTACTCCTAACTTTACATGCTTGGTGATGTTTTAGCTTAGTTGAACTTGTTTGTAAGTTTGATGTATTACTTGAATCATATGGAACTACCTATTATAACTGTTATTGATAGAATGATGATTTGATATTAGACTTTGTTGTAGTGGTTACATTGCTTGTTATTGATGTGACACTTTTTAGTATCTACACTAATTTGGAAAAGAATCTAGGGACTAACCTTACCTCCTAAGGTGTTCACTTAAGTGAATCTAATACTAGATCTTAGAACTGACAAAGATACTAAGGCTAACCTAATATGAAATGAGTAAGCTTATTAGGATTTGCTAAGTTTTGCTTGGTGTACGATTTGATGCACTCATGACATGACATGAAAAGGGACCTATAGGTCAAGCTTTTCTTAAATATATATATATATAGAAATTTTGCTAAGTTAGTTTTTAGATGAAAGTTGGGTTTTATCAAGTGAATTATTTGATTTATAAAAGATAAATTTTCAACAATATAGAAATTGCATTATATCTACTAGGTCAACCGTATGCTGGATTTTAAAACCACATCAAGTGGTTTCTGTTTTACTAGGTTTTGGGGGTCTTACTCCCAAGTAGCTCCTTATTGCCTCTAAATTCCTAGACATTGTATTCAGATGCCCATGCATGTCAACTAACTGGATGAGTAAGTTGGAAGAGCATAAGGTATTAGTATCGATGCATGCCATGTGTACAAGCATAGCATTTTACATTACTAGAAATAATCTATGTGTGAAGTTGAATCTGTTGTTTATGAATGAATTGTTTGAGTTGTGATATTATCTATATTATATTGATTGTTATCTACTTTCACTCAACTTCAGTAGTTGAGGAGATAAAATATTTTATCCTTAAGTTAATAGGATCTTGAAGGGCCCAACATTAAGAGGGATGTATTCTAAGAGCATTAGTTGGAGACAACAACTTTTAGATGGAACCTATACTAAGTCAAAAGTCTTACTATTTTAAAGATGAAAGAAGAAAAAAAATATAGTTCATGTTTTGATGTAAATAGTTAGCTGTTCAAATAAGTTGTAACCAAAGATCTAGCTAAACTTTGTTATAGCATCCCCATTGTCATATAAATAAAGTTTTTTTTTAATGAATGAGCAGGTTGAGTTAACTTTTTAATAAGTATCCATGTGTGATGATGCATTTTGTGCTAAGTTGGGATGTGACATCCTTAAGGTGATATCAGAGTATTAGTAAGGGACCATAACCTTTAGGCATATGTGAGATGTATGGGGTAGTTAGCTAATAAAGAGTCATAATTTAGTAAAACAATTGTAGTAGTTATCAATAGAATCTTATGTAGTGTTTATTTAGAGAGATGTTTCATAGGGGACGTGGAAGACCACTAATGATTAGGTACCTAAAGAGTAAAGAGAGGAACCACCACAACCATCTCAACCTAATCTTGAGCAACCACAGCATACGGTGGAATTAGCACTACAGTTTGCAGTTGCAATGGCAGGAGTTGGTGGAGGTAGAGATAAGTTAGCTTAGGTGTAGCAAATGGTGAAAAAATTTGATGAAAAGAACACTGATTTGTTGGTGGTAGCAGAATGGATTGACTCATTGGAGAAAGCCTTTGAAGTTCATGAGGTTGAAGGGAAAAAAAAGTTAGGATAGCTACTATTTTGTTAGGTGGAGGTGCAAATAATTAGTAATAGGGAAAGAGATGGAATTTACTAAAGCTTATTGGTTGGGCTGCATTTGGAGATGCTTTTCTAGAACATTGTTCCCTTAAGTGTATAAGGGAATAAATGTGTGAAGAATATTATAAGTTAAGGTAGCAAAGCAAAACAATTGAAGAATATGAAAGGGAATTCAATAGGTTATTGAAGTTTGCTCTTAAGGCTATGCAAAACAATGAGGTTGCTAAAGTTAAGTGGTTTAAGGTCAAGCTTAATCTTTATTACCAAGTAAAGTTGAAGGGGAGTAGGTTGGTGAGATATGCTAATACCATCAATAAAATTCATTTGATCAAATAAGCTCATAGTCTTCAATGGGCCATAGATGAGATAAAGAATAAGAAAATGAAGCTAGATGTTGGTTTTGGTAACAAAAGTAATCTGGCTAAAGTAAAGAAGTCCATTCAGTCAATAAGGGGAAATAAAAGGCCTCTACCAAAAATACAACCTTAATGGAAGTGTAATGGTAAGCATCGAGCTTAGGAATGCCTAAAGTTATAGGAAAAGTATTATAAGTACTGTGAAACTGGGTATCTAGCTAAGCAATGTGAAAACCTTAATCTAAGAGGTATATATGGTTACTAATGCCATTTGTGAAGGCATATTTCTCAAAAATGTATAGGAAAACAATATGAAGGACCATCTCAGTAGCAAAACCAAGCTAATAAACTAGGACTAGGTAAAAGGAGTAATTAACCTAGAAGGGAAGAACCCAAGCCCTATCTATTAAGACGAAGTTAGAGATGACTAGGGTATGGCAGGTATGACCTCTGAACTTGATAACTTAGAGTGTCCTTGTAATTGGTAGCTGATAGTTGATAAATAAGAAGTACTTGAAAATAGTAATATAGTTATAATAATGCCCATACTCTATTCGATACTAAGGTAACTCACTTGTATGTTTCAAAAGAGTACATTAATAGAAATAAACCTTCTATAGAGACCTTAATTTATAAATTAATAGTTACACCCCTTTTAGAGGAGAACAAGTGTTGCAATATAAGTTGAAGGATAGGGAATATGCGTCTAGATGCTAATGAGAGGACCATAGAGTTGGTTGTTTTAGATATGAAAGGATTAGATGTAATATTAGGGGTAAGCATGGAGTAAATGTTGATTGTAAGGAAGGATTGTAGCATTTAAGTGGCTTGATGAGAAGGGAATTATAGAAGATTCAAATGTTATTAATTAATTTTGAAATTTGGTTTTCTAGGATTATTTTAGGTGTAGATTAATGTAGGAATTTTATGTTAATTAAATAATTAGTGTAAATATATGGTCCTTAAGAAAATGCCCTATTTGAGCAAAAATTAAACTAATTTCTATAAATATTAGATGATGTTGTTTCAAGCTCAATTTTCATATATAATACCCTAATATATATATTTAATTTTGGTAACAAGAATTTTGAAAATTAAACCTGTTTATTATTTTTTATAATTATTATGATTAAAATTGTCATTTTTACTAAATTGTTGGAATAATTAGTTTTTGACTAAATTAATGAATGAACCCTACATGTTTTGATTTCTAGAAGTTTATAATGATATTTGGAACATTTATTTTTTATCTCATACATAAGTTTGTTTATGTTCCCTAATTTTTTGTAATTTCTAACTAAAATCGCTATTTTTGTAAAAATAGATAATAGTTAATTTGGTGTAATTCATGATTAACAATTAAACTACATATTTTTTAGAGTCTATAGCATTTTTTGTGAAATTAATTGGGCTTTTATACTATTTATTATGTATTTTCCTAGTATAAACCTATATATTAGCTTTATATGTAATATAGCAATTAGTACTATTAAAATATTTATCAAACCTATGTCAAATGAATACTTTGGGGTATATTAAGGGTTGCTGGTTAAGTTTGGAAAGTATAATTTTTAGGGTTCTTAATTCAATACTAAATCTTATTCAGGTCAATTATAAAGTTAAGGTAACGTATGGTTGAGTCATAGTGAGAAAAGTGTATTTTAAGACTTTAAAAAAATTGATAGACTTGATTCTTAAGATATTTTAATAATACTCGAAATAATGATCATGATGATATAAAGTTTATTGAAATTGGCTAAGGAATAAGTAAGATACGATCAAATGAAGTTTGAAGACATAATAGGAAAAGTTTGTGAGAATTTAGGTTCGACCAGTAGCTAACTTAGAGACCATGTTTATATTTTCTTAGGTATAATAAGTAAGGGAAGACCATGTAGCGAAGTTTAGGACTTTGCACTATTATTAAGCCTAGGTAATTGAATCTAACCCATGCTTTGAGTAGATATATTGCTACTCATAACACTATATGTTGTTCATTGCTTTATTGATTGAATATGGATATATCTTAGGTGGTCTGATATGCTATCATAGTGGATGTTGATGTTGTGATTTTGAATAACAATAAATGTATATTGGTTAAATTGTTATGCTACTATGTTGGGTGATGATTTGTGCTTACAAATAATTGTGCTAATAAGAGAAGTTGAGTTAGTGCTAACTTAATCTTTTGGATGTTCACCTAAGTAAACCCTAAGTAAAATACTAGAATTTCGTTAGGGAGAGTTTAAAAACTATATTCAGATCACTAGGTTGAATAAAACTAAAAGACTGATTGTATTGAGTGATATACTCGAGTTGTTATTATATATCATGGCATGGTATGGCATAAAAAGGACTTACGGGTTAGAACTTTCAAAATGAGACTTCTAAGTGATAATGGAAAAAGCATGGCTTTATGAACTTTTGGAAGCATATAGATTGCATTGCTCGAACATTATAACTATTTTGATAGTTAGATTTGGTAAACTATAGTATGTGGTTTAATTTGGTAGTGTTGCCTCTTTGATTTGATAAACTACAATGTGTAGTCTAATTTTGTAAAGCAAAGTTAGGGATTCTACTCCTTAGCAACTCCTTGTTGCCCTTTTTGATATTAGTAGACTACTATAGAGTGGAGTCTAATTTGGTTGGGGTCCTACTCCCAGTAGATACTTATTGCCCATAGGTTCCTAGACGTTATATCCAAATGCCCAGTTATGTCGTTTAATTGAAAGAAGATTAGAAGGGCATAGGATATCGATACTGATACATGCTACATACATGAGCATAGTATGTTGCATTGCTAGCAGGAAATGCCTGGTTGGGTGAATATATATGTAAAGTTGAACTTATGAGTTATGGTTGAAATGTTTCAGTTGTGATATGTAAAGTTGTCTATCATATTGTCTATATTATATTGTTTATTATCTACCTCACTCAACTTCAATAGCTGAGTGGATAAAATATTTTATCCTTAAGTTAACTACATCGTAGGGACCAACACTAAGGGGGGTTATATATACTAAGAGTATGAGTCAAAGTCAACGACTTTTGTATGGAGTCTATACTAAGTTAGGAATCCTATTATTGTGAAGATGACAAAGGAAAAAGCTGGTTCATATTTTGATATAAATATTATGTTGTAACAGAATATCTAACTATACTTTGATGTAGTAGCCCCTTTATCATGTAAACAAAGTTATCTTTTGATGAATGAGTAAGTTGAGTTAAGTTTTCAATAGGTATTCCTATGTGATGTTGCATTCCATTCTAGGCCGGGATGTGACATTGTGTTAGAAGATATGTGTCATATAGCAGCTGTCGATTTGGAAAGCAGTTGGTCTTTCTGAAGCACACCTTGAGGTAGCTTGATTTTAATTTAATACAATTTGAATGAAGTCAAGGAAAGAGTCAGTGGTTAGTGCAAACTTGATCTAATTTAAGCCAGAGCTCAGTCACTAAAGGATGTTTAGATCTTTTTCAAGTCAAGTATCTCACAACTCAGCTCAAATAGAGGCTAATGCTAGTCAGCTTAGAAACAAACTGGATCATGATATGAGCTTGATAATAGATGAGGGTTACTTAGTAGGTTAACACTTATGCTCGGAAGTTTAGGCATTGTATCAGTCCATACTAGAGCTCAGTATTCTGGTTAACAGTAATGTGAAAGGTGGATGTCAAGATAGAAGTCCTTGTTTTGAATGGGGTTTTGAGCTAATATTCTTTACATGAGTCCTTGTAGTCCTTTAGCTTGGTTGCATATGACTAGTCCAACGAGTTGATTCTTATTATTTGCCTAGGGGTCGAAAAGATTCGTCTTCAAATCTAAAGAGGTCTCTTGATCTTACTCTGTTCTAGCATCTATTGGATCTTCTTCAAGTCAGTGGGGATTCTAGTTAGAAACACCATAGTTCCCAAGTAATTCAATCCAGTAGGTATTATAGTTTATCTTCTTCAGGACTTTGAATGGACTATTGGCTCATGGAGATAGCTTGCTCTATTTCAAGTGTGGAAATCATTCTTGTTTGAGGTGAATCCATACTATGTCATCTAATTTGAAAGAAACAATTTGATGGCTAAGACTACTAATCTCTTGCTACCTCTGATTGAACTTGGTGATCTTCCTTGCTACGAACTAATGTAATTCTTCTAATTCTTAGGCTTGAATGACTCTAGATTTACTCTCCTCAGTAGCTATGAGGGTATCGATCAAATCTAAGGGAATAATGGGATTGAGGCCATAGATGACTTTGAAAGGAGTCTTCCTAGTGGTATCGTGGATAGTTTGGTTATATGTGAACTCTATAACTGGTCGACATATGCCCTAATTTTTTAAGTTCTTTCCTACGACGGCTCAATATAGATTCCTTGTCGTTTTGTTCACCATTTCAGTTTGACCATTAGTTTGAGTGTAGCCACTAGAGCTGAACACAAGTTTAGTTCCAAGTTTTCTCCAAAGTATTTTCCAAAAATAGCTCGAGAATTTTATGTCCTGATTTAAGACAATGGTCTTCGATACTCCATGTAGTAGGACAACTTCCTACAAAAACAAATTAGCAATATCTAAAGTGTTGCTAGTTTGATGGCATGGGATGAAGTGTGCCATTTTGCTTAAGCTATCTACTGCAACAAAAATTGAATCCTTTCCTTTGGATGTTTAGGGCAATTTTAGGACAAAGTCCATGCTGAGGTCAGCCTAAGGTGAGGTCAATGTAGGTAAGGGCATGTACTCTCCATGTGGCTCTCTCATTCCCTTAGCCCTCTTATAGACTTTACAACTACCGACTACCATATGGACATCCATGGCTAAATTAGGTTAGTAAAAGTTTTCTTTTAATAAGCTAGTTGTTTTAGTCTCTCTAAAATGACTAAATAATCCACTACTACGAGCCTCCTTAACCAATTGCTCGCATGTGGAACAGCTTGATATGCACTACCATCTTACCTTGAATAAATAGTTATCCATGAGGTAATATCCTTCAACAACTCCTTTGCATTGCTCAAGAATAGGACTACAATGGGGGTTGCAAGCATATTGGTCGGTGATAAGGGAAAATCTTAGTAATTTCGTTTACAAGGTGGTTAACAAGATTTGACATCATGATAAGGCATTTGTGACCTAGCACTACCCTTCTTGTGTTGAATTACATAAGAAAACCCTTCCATAAATTTTAGCCACTTTGCTTGCCTTTTAGACAGTTTATTCTAACTCCCAAGATGCTTCAAGTATTCATAGTCCATATAAATTACAAACTCTCAACCTAATAGTTAGCATTTCCAAACAGTAGGAGCTTAGAAAAGTGAGTATAGCTTTTTCTCATACATGGAATAGTTTAGTGTAGTATTACTAGGTTTCTTACTGTGGTATGTAACCGGTCGTCCTTCTTGCATCAAGACTATACCAATGCCAATGCTTGATTCATCACATTTTAATTCAAATGGCTTCTCAAAATATGGTAAGAATAAGACAAGGGCAGTAGTGAGCTTTTCCTTGATTTCCTTAAAGCTTTACTCAGCTCAGTCATTCTATTGAAATCCATCACTCTTCTTCATCAGTTCGATCAAGGGGGTTGCAATTATGCTGAAGTTTTAATGAATTGCTTGTAGAATGAAGTAAGACCATGAAAACTTCGTACTTTAGTGATATTCTTTGGTCGACCATTCCAAAATGACTTGGACCTTTTCATCATCTACTCAGATTCCTTCTTTAAATGCTACATACCTAAAAAAGATAACTTTACTTTGACAAAACATATACTTCATCAAGTTTCCATACAACTTCTTAGCTTGTAAAATGTCAAAAATGGCTCAAAGAGGTTAAATATGGTTGTTTATGTTAGCACTGTACACTCATATATCGTTAAAGTACACGAGTACACAACATTTGATTAGAGGATGCATCACATGGTTCATAAGCTACATAAATGTGCTTTGCGTATTTGTAAGTCTGAATGACATAACTAACCACTCATAGAGACCATGCCTCGTCTTGAAAGCAGTCTTCCATTTATCACTAGGTCTCATGCGAATTTGGTGGTAACCACTTTGCAAGTCAATCTTCTAGAATATATTGGTGCCATGAAGCTCATCCAACATGTCATTGAGCTTCGGTATTGGGTATTTGTACTTGATTGTAATATTGTTTATAGCTCGGTCGTTGATGCACATGTGCTACGATCCAACTTTCTTCAAGATAAGCAGAGGTAGTATAGCATAAGGACTCATGCTCTCCTTTACATAGCTTTACTCTATCAGCTCATCCACTTGCCTTTCTAGCTTACTTAGGGTTCATTTTGTAGGTAGGTTGGTTTGGTAAGGCTACATTAAGCTATAGAACAATATAATGCTTTATGCCTTAGATTAGTCGTAGTCCCTTAGCAAATCTTCAAGGAGTAGGTAAAAAAATTCATCAATTAAGCCTTGGATCTCATCAGGCACATCTTCTTAATCTCTCAACTCTAACAGTTGTCTAATCAATAGAAACATAGGTTCATCGGCCTTTTTAGTAGCTCGAAGCTCTCTTTAGCTCATCACTAAGGCTTTCTTCTTGCTAGCTTGGGTAAGCTAGTTATGGGTCTCATTTACCTAAGTTGTCGTCATGGGTTGCAATACAATCTTCTTTCCATCCTTGGCAAAGGCATAGGTGTTCTTATATCGCTCATGAATAATATGTCGATCAAGAAATCAAGGTTTTCTAAGTAATAGATGCGAAGCTCCCATGGGGATGACATCATGCACTACTTCATCCCTTTACTCATTCCAAACACTAAAAGGTACGGTTACTTGTTTAGTGACATGGAAAGCACCTTTATCATGAAGCTACTATAGTTTATAAGGTCGGGGGTGCTAACCTTTGCTCAAAGGATTGTCCAACAGCATTGGTACAATTCCTTCCATCTATAATGATGGTGCACAACTATCCCTTGATGGTATACTTTGTATTAAATAAATTCTCTCTCTAGTCTTCCTCGGAGCTCAGCAAGGAGCTTAGCACTCATCTCAATACTAAGGTCATCACTTCTCCTTAGTCGGTGTAGACAAAGGTCTCCTCTTCCTCCTTAGCTTCAACTCTCTTAGCATTCTTCTCTTCATTTGGCTCACTTTTGTTAGTGCTATCCATTACATCTCCTTGAAGCACCATGGCACGTCAATTTAGATACTTAATAGCCATGTGTCTAAAACCTTAGCATTTGAAGCATTTCACCTCTCTTATCTTCCATCCAGAGGTTTGTCCTTTCTTATAAGTACTTAGGGTCAACTTATCCTCAGCTTAGCTCTTCTAGCCTACTTGGCTATCATTAGGTCGGTTGTGTTTTTCCTTAGCTTGGGGGAGTCTCTTCAGCTTGGCATGACTAGGTCGGTGTGGAGAAGGAGTTTAGGAAAAAGTCAACCTCAGTAAGCTTAAAGCATTTCTCCTCTACTTTTCAACCTTCTACACTACTCTAATAGCCTCCTCTAATGTGTGGAACCTCTGTACTTCCACAATATTATGAATCTCATATTGAGTCCAAAAAAGAACCTTGACTCTGTGTGAGCCTTGGGTTCATCCACATCTGCTTAGATCATCAGCATTTGAAATTCTCTCACATAGTAATCAACAGATCAATTTCCTTAACAAAGGTGTCCTATAGGTAAGTTTTGGGTACAAATCTTCCCCTCAACAATCTCTTCATCTCGTCCTAATTTCATACACCTGGTCATCCATCTCTTACTTTAGCCACACTTAGATTCTTCCACTACATGGTAACATATCTAGAAAACTCAAGTGCAACAAGCTGAACCTTAACTACATCCATGTACCTTAAACAGTCAAATACATTATCTACCTTCTCTTCCCACTCTAAATAATCATCTGCATCTTCACTTTTACTAAAGGGTAGGATTTGGACCTTGACATTGTCAAGCCTTGCCCTCAAGGAGCTCAATGTCCTCGCTCTTGTGCTTGAAAATATTCAACCTCTTCTTCTTCTTCTTCTTCCTTATCATTATCTAAATCTACATCCTCAATCTCCTTTAACTCTAACCTTTATCTAGTAGCTCAATTTGCATTACCCTATTCGCTCAAACCATTAAGAGTAAGTAATCCCCCTTCGTTCCTTGTATCTTTTTTTTTATTCCATTCTATCTTATCATATAACGTTCTATTCTTTAATATTTGAGAATTACCATCAATATCTCAGTGTAGGTTCGGGATAACCCCTTATTCCATAATCTTAAGGCAATTTACAACTAGCTAATTAAGAATTCTTAGATCTACCAACTGGTTGTTGCCTGTTGGCTTGCTTCGTAGTAAGCAGACACTTAATAAGATTAATGAGTTTGTTAAGTTTATCATCAAGTGACTTAAGGGCATTACTTCCATTTTAGCCTCAACCAGCATGAGCACCATTACCCAGGTCACCAATAACACCTTGAACACTTGAATCCAACATAGTGTAATAGTTCTCCAACAAGTGAATAGCACAATACACAACAAACACTTCTACTTACTACTTAGAATCTTACTAACACACTTTTAACAACTTCAACACTGAACACGTATTTAAATATAACAGAAATGAACTTACTTTATTTTGGTAGTGTAAAACAGAGTAAAAGAGCATAACAATACAAACTATGCTTACCAATCCATGAATCTTCACTACACAAACTTACTTCACTTGAACATACTACAATAGCTATGGAAGAAATACAGTAGCCACTAATAGTAATCGTAAACCAAAACTTTATTGCAACTTCATACACTCCCTCTTAGAACCATGCTCTAATACTAGCGAAGCTTATGTATCTCCAGGGTCGTATATAAGGATAAGCACCACAACGGAATGGAATGATAGAAATAAAATGGGGTTTAGCAAATCTAGGTAACTACCAATTGGATATGATACACCAATCGATCTTACACAACCTATAATTCACCGGATGTGACTCACCAAATTGAACTATAAGGTTACTCACCACTATTCCTTGCTAAAGGAAATAGATAAGAGTTATGAAATAAATGAGAACACTAAGGTTGCTTGGAAAGGAAACTTGAAATAATTGATAATGCGATGTTATATTGTCTGCGTACAAAATAAATAGGGTTTATATACTAGCCTTACTAAGGTTATAAGGTATATATGGAAAAAAAAGGGATAATTTACAAATGGAATACATGAAACATAGTAAAAAGGGAAAAAGGGATAAAGAATATTTTGTACGAAAAAAGTAAGGAATCCTTCTGAAATGTTATGCCAAAAGATACATGTCATATGATGGCTGGCGAGTTAGAAAGCAACGCACCTTGAGGTAGCTTGACTTTAATTTAATACAATTCGAATGAAGTCAAGGAAAGAGCCATCAGTTAGAGAAAATCTAATCTAGTTCAGGTTAGAGCTCGGTCACTAAAGGATGTTTAGATCCTCTTTAGGTCACATACCTTGCAACTTAGCTTAGATAGAGGTTTGACACTCGTCAGCCCTTAAACTAACAAGATCATGATATGAGCTCGGTAATGGATGAGGGTTTCTTGGCAAGTCGACACTTCTACTTGGAAGCTCAGGAATTGTATCAGTCCATACTAGAGCTTGGTATTTTGATCGGTAGAAATGTGGAAGGTAGATGTCAGGATTAGAGTCCTTGTTTAGAATGGGGTTTTAAGCTAGTATTCTTCGTGCAAGTCTTTGTAGTCCTCTATCTTGGTTGCATGTGACTGGCCTAACGAGTTGATTCTTATTAGGTGATTTTTGAAAAGAATTTCATCTATTTTGAAGAATAATCAAAAGATAGACAAGATTGAAGAGAATTTGTTCAAGAAATAGCCATGAAGCCTACATCTTTAATTTCAAATTTTAAGTTCAAAGATTTTTTATAAGGACATGATAACAATCACTCACCATGATTGTATTCCCTAGCCATGATCTTCTTTTAAGACAATTTTTGAAGAATTATTGCAAGGTGTTGTTCATGCCTAGCCACCATGCTCATGTTTATGCTTGTGGACCTTAAATTTGTCATGATTTACTTGCCATTTGGAAATATTTGTCTAAACACTATAAATAGAAGATAAACTTTTGTATAAAAAAAAAGAAAGGAAAAAGAGGAGAGAGAAGAGAGGCAATAGGGAATAGAAATACTCTTTTTAGGGTTTAATTTTATTTTCATCATGCAAGTTGTTATCTTTACTATGATTATAGCTTAAAAGAATTCATATTTAGACTGGTGAACCATCAAGGTAATAATGCAGTGTACAATAATTGTTTTGTTTTAAACCAATTCTCTTGTTCTTATTGATCGAATTACGTATTTTGTTTTAGATTGGATTAAGTTGTTATTTCTAGAGTCTGAACATAATTATCTAATTTTATGTATTGAAGTTATGAGGCCATTACATAAATAAATCTACTGTAGTTGAAGGAATTTTCTATAAACTTAGAAATAATTATAGATTTCTTTTAGAATTGAAAATTAATTCTTGTTGTGTGTGAAATTCCTAATCTTAATTTAGTTCTAACAAGCCATGTCCTAGAAGCAATTTAGGTAAGTTGCAATTAGGATTAGAATTTAATAGAGAAGCGATTCCTATTAGATTAGCACTTGAATTCCTTTGATTAATAAGAGTAAGAAATTCAATAAAGACCATATGATTCTACATATTGAGCTTATAGTGATGAGAGCCTAGATTCCCCAATTTATGTTTATTTCATTGTTGCATTATTAGATAATCCTTTATTCATTTCTTTTCCTCTATTTTCATTCAATTCATCTAATATGTCACAATTTAACATAAGTTAGAGTAATCATAATAGGTGACTAAGTGTTTAGTCCCCATGGGATTGACAACCCTATACTCTAGTAGTTCCCTATACTATTACATTGCAAGTGCACTTGCCTAATAGCGTGATATATGCCCCATCATGTTTGCCACAACGTTAGCTTTTCCAACATGACAAACAAGATTTACATTGTAGTCCTTAATTAGCTTCAACTACTGTCTCTATTGAATGTTTAGCTCTCTTTGTGTGAAAGCGTACTTTAAATTTTTATGATCCATGTACACCTTATACTTCTCAACACACAAATAATGCCTCGATAACTTTAAAGCCATGAGCATTGTTACTAACTTTAAATCATAGGTTAGATAATTCCTTCCATAAGGCTTTAATTAATAGGTGACATAGGTGATCATTGGCCCTTGTTGCATTAATACACACCCCAATCCTTGGCTTGACGTTTTGCTATATATTGTATACTCTTTTCTACTTTGGGGTAGTGCTAGAATTGGTGTTGACATGAACTTCTCTTTTAAGTTAAAGAAACTACCTTCACAATGATTATTCTATTAAAAAATTTCCCGTGTTATATTGGTGAGTAGTGTAGCTATGTTAGAGAAGTCTTCCACAAAGCATCTCTAGTAACCTACTAACCCTAAAAATACTTCAAATCTTAGTCATTGATTGTGATCAGGGCCAATCTATTATAGCTTTACCTTCTTTGAATTAATTGAAATACCATCCTTATGTATGACATGCCTTGAAAAGAATACCTCTTCCAATTAGAATTCACACTTTTTGAATTTGGCATACAACTTCTCAATTCATAACCTGCTTAATACTCGCATTAATACCTCTACATGCTTTTCTCTACTCTTTAAATAAATCAATATGTCACTAACAAAAAAAACCACAAACTTATCAACGAAGTCTCTATAGGCCTTATTCATCAAATCCATAAACACTATTGGTGCATTTGTTAGGCTAAATAGCATTACTAAACACTCAAACAACCCATACCATGTTCTGATGGTTGTCCTCTAAATGTCTTCTTCCTAAATTCTTAATTGATGATACCTTAACCTCAGGTCAATTTTGGAAAATACTTGAGCTCCCTAAAGTTGATCAAACAAATCATTGATTTTGGTTAAAGTGTATTTGTTCTTGATTTCTACCTTGTTCAACTCCTTATAATCAATGTATAATCTCATACTATCATCTTTTTCTTGACAAAGAAAACTGGTGCTCCTAAGGTGATGCACTCAGTCTAACAAAACCTTTACTTTGTAGTTCCTCTAACTATACCCTTAACTCCTCTAACTCTATTGGTTCCATCTTATAAGCTGGCTTCGCGATCGACATTATACCCAATAATATGTTAATACTGAATTCTATTTCATAGCTAAGAGTAAACTAAGCAAATCTTTGGGAATACTTATGCAAACTCTTTTACTACAAGGACTTCCTCAAGCTTCAATCCTGAACTTAGCTTAGCTTTTAGTATTGCTAATCTACTACTACTGTACAATTCGTATGTAGGTAGACCCTTAGGTCTGCATGCTTCTAAGTTTAAGCTAACTAGATCTTTTCTTGGGATGTCAATATAGACCACTAAATTGTGACAGCTGATGGTAGCATAATACTTAAATAGCCGATTTACTCCTAGAATAACATCATAAACTAACCTTTCCAAGACCTAAAGATTTGTAGGCATGCCTTGACCTTTGATCTCCACTTCAACATCCCTATACATTTAGTTTAGCACTACTCCTACTCTTAAGGGAGTGCTTACACTCAAAGAATCACACATCAATTTGGGTTTCAATCTACGCACATGCATAAAATCATTTGCAATACATGAATGAGTAACACCAGTATCGAATAATATAAGAGCACCAATAGAATGTATAAAAAGAATACTTGCAATGGTGTCTTGATCTTAAGCGTCCTTATGCTATTTTCTATTAGGCATAACCACAAGCTGTGGCTCTTTGTCTTTAGCCTTAGGTTTAGTTGCTAAAGTGCTTCCTTAAGGTCTTAGTAGAGGCTAAGTTACAACTGGCTAAGTTATCACTAGTTGTAGGACTATGGCTGACTAACTCCTACTAGTGCCCTACTCAAAAGCTCTATGTCCCCTTTGTTTGTGGTTATAGCAAAAATTTTAGGGAATTGATTTCTTAGTGTTGTTCCTACTTAAATGCTCAGTTTTGTCACAAGAAAAACGTGCCCCTTTTGGTCCACTACATTACTTAATCTCATATGGCCTAAAACATCTCGAGCACCTACATCTCGTTGTTACAACTACTAGGGTTAAGGGTAGAGGCAATGCCGATAAAGCTAGTCTAGCTGAATAAGAATGCACTAGAATGGCCATTGGTCCAATAGATTACATTTGTATTATCAACCTCTTATCCTTATCTTGATATGGAATTCTCAGCCTAACTATTTTTCCCAACCTTACTCCTAACCTATGGAGTTGCTCTTCTCCTCGCTTCTTATTCTATTCTACATTCTTTGCCCTTTCCACTATATAAGCATAGGTTATCAACTGAAAGTAGCTTTTCTCATACTTAGATTTAGCTCTAAACCTCTAACAAAATGATGCACCCACATCCTATCATTGGGTGATAGAATGAGGGTCAATGATAGTTGTATTCTAATCAATTGAAAGTAGCATAGGAGGATAGTTGTATTCAGAAACGTAGATAGGTGTGTAGAATTCTCTAAAATTTTAAAGAATCCGAGAGATTTCAAGTGGATAGATGATTATGAGAGGCCATTCAATGAACTTAAAGAATTCCTCACATCACCTTTGATACTCTCGACACCTATTTCAAGAGAGATTTATATTTATATTTATCAATTAGTTGCCAAATGCTTTCTTCTGTATTGGTCCAAATTAATGGCAAGAAGCATCAAACAATTTATTATGTAAGTTATGTCTTGTAAGGATTAGAGCATCATTATACAAAAATTGAGAAGTTTGTATTAGCAGTGGTTCTCTTGGCAAGAAAATTGAAATTGTATTTTGAGGCTCACTAAATCATAGTCCTCATTGATCAACCAATGCGGCAGGCATTGCAATGGTTAGACTCTTTCGGGAGGATAATGAAATATGCCTTGGAGCTAAGCGCTTATGGTGTATAGTATAAACCTAGAACAACATTAAAAGCTCAAGTGTAGGTAGATTTTTTGGCTGAGTTCACTAGTGAGGAAGACCGCATAGAGATTACTAAGAAACCCATATGGTATCTCTATGTAGATGGTTCTTCTACTAGAGGGGGAAGTGGTGTGGGCCTTATTCTAGAAGGACCCTACAATGTCAAGGTTAATTATGGCTTGAAATTCGAATTCCTAACCAGCAATAACAAGGTGAAACATGAAGCTTTAATAACTAGACTTAAATTGACAAAAGAAATTGGTACTGATAAACTCGAAGTTTTCTTCGATTCAAAATTGGTGGTGAATCAAGTCATAGGAAGTTATGCAATAAGGGAAGAAGAAATGTGCAAGTAGCTGTTGATGGTAAAAATGCTTATAGAAGAATTTCACTTTTTTTCAATCCATAAGGTTTTGTAGAATAAGAATATTGCTACTGATAAGTTGTCCAAGCTAGCCAGCATGGCATTTCCTAGCCTGAGTGACAAACTCTTTGTCAAATTTCTCCCATACAAAAGTTTATCCACTGTGTTGTAGAGCTGTGAATTGGCTCCTTGCTTAAAAGAGATGTACTAGATGGACCCCCTTGTGGATTATTTAAGAGATGGTGTCCTCCCCGATGACAAGAAAGAGGCTCAAAGATTAGTTTATCAAGCTGCAAATTACACATTGATATATGATTAGCTATATAAACGCGGCATATCTAAACCTTATCTTCAATGCCTTCCTTTAAAAGACGCCCAATGGGTGTTATTTGAGTTACATGGTGGTGTATGTAGCAACTACGTGAAAGCACAAACAATGTATATCTATGCGTTCTAACTCGACTATTGTTAGCTGACCATGAAAGAAGATGCAAGAACTATTAGTTGGCATTGTCCGCAATGCCAAAAGCACAAGGCACTAAGTTATGTGCCTTATATTGAATTATGCTGTTTATCTAGTCCTTAACCCTTAGCCTAATGGGGATTAGACATACTTGAACCTTTTTTCAAATTTATAGCCTAACAACAATTCGTTATTATTGTTGTGGATTATTTCACAAAATGGGTAGAGGTTGAGGCATTGGTAAGGATCATCGAATAGAAAGTGGAGGCATTTGTTTTCAACTCCATGATATCAAGGTTTGGAGTCCCATTTATGATAATCACAAACAATGGAATACAGTTTGATAACAACAAATTTCGAGCATTTTGTGAGAAATATGGCATTTGCCTAAACTAAATGTTTGTAGCTCACCCTTAGACTAATGGGCAAGTCAAAGTTGTCAACAAGATCATCTTGCATAGCTTGAGGAGGAAGGTTAATCATAATAAAGGAAAATGGCTGATAAATTGTCAGATGTCTTATAGGGATGCCGGATTACCTATAAAACCACAATAGGTGAAACCCCCTTTAGGTTAACATATAGTATAGAGGCAGCTTTGTTGATCAAATTAGATCTACCAAATCTATACACATAGAATTTTGATGTAATGGTCAATCATGTTGGTCTAATGATAAATCTAGATAAAATTGAAGAAATTAGAGATGTCACAAGAGCAAAGGTTACAACATATCAGCATAGGGCAGTGAGATATTATCATAAGAAGGTAATGTATAAGGTTTTCCATCTTAGAGATTTGGTTTGCTGAAAATTGGAAGCGATCGGTGTAAGAGAAAAATAAGGGAAGCTCAATGCAAATTAGGAAGGTCTAGTTAGGGTTTAGAAAGTCATTAGTGAGGGGGCTTATCGATTTGAAAGGTTTGATGGTACAATCATCCCTTATGCATGGAATGTCAAGAACTTGAAGCTTTATTTTAATTAATTTCCTCGATATTATGCATTTCTATTTGTTTTATAGTGTAACAGCTTTCTTGCTTTGAAAGACAATTGAATTCAAAGTTAAAGCTTCGATTTGTTTCTCGATATTTTTATGATTGACAAGATAATAAGTTCAAACTACATGGTGAACAAACTAGTACAAGTTCAAGCCTATTGTGGTCAACAAACTTCATAAATTAGTCGAAAAGTCGAATAATGAAATTTTTAATAAGTTTAAGTAAAATGGCTAGTTCACATCTAAAATAACTAATAGACGACCTTTAGTAAGGCATCTAATATATTGCATGTGAAATAAAACACACCAAAAAGTATATTGCATGTGAAATGAAACATGTCAAGAAATAAGGGCATGTGAAATAAAACATGTCTGGAAACAATAAAGTACGTGAAGCAAAACGTGTTGAAACTTCCAAGTTATGCATAAGGAAATGTGTAAGATTCATCACAAATACAATTACAAATTCTTGACCACTTAGTTGGATACTATCCATACAATAACGAATTAGTTACATAAATAAGTCTATGATATATTCTTAGACTGAGCAGAGGCATTCTATTGATCAGAAGGTAGAGCCTTATTGGTGCTTGGGGTATGGGAATAGGTGGATTTTTATTTATGCTCATAGGGGATTTCTTTAGATAAACGATCTTCGTTATCTCTAGGATCCTTGATACGAGCCTTGTTATCATCCTGCATATTCATCTTAGAACCTAAATCCTTGCCGTCTTCCTTATCGTAGCTGCTGACTTTATCGTCAACATTAGTGAAGTCTAAGCACGAAAGATCATAATCAGGGTGAAACTTGAGGATTTCTTCTTTTGCTGCTTGAACCCCCTCTAACAACTTATTTCGTAATAGTCTCTCATATTGCCAACTCAAAGTCACGATTTCAATTGCCATTTCAACAGAGGGCCCTTTCCTCACTACCTCTTCTAATTGGGGAATATGGCTTTGTAGCCTAGAGTTGTTAGTCTTTAGTTTCTTTATTTTCAACCTGAGTTTGTCTTCCTTATCACTCATTAAGCAAGTGTTCAGCCTAAACCCCAGCAATCTTCATTCTTTTTGCGTAGCTCTTCCTTTAGATTCTCAGCCTCCTTATGCTGCTCATCAACTTTGACCTTGAGGCTTGAGACTTCATCGAAAACTAAAGAGTGTGCCAATTTCTTAGCAACAAGTTCATCTTGATACTTCCTAGCCTCCATCTCAGCCCTTCTCGCATTCTCAGAAGCCGTAGTTTGAGCTTTTGAGGAGTTGTATGCATCCTCAATTTTTTGCAACAAGTCGATATGGTATGATGAATTTTCCAGACCACCTGAAGAATATATGAAGGATTATTGTTATTATTACCCAATTCATTTCTTTATCGACTTTGTCTAAGGTTGTCAGAACGTGACTGCCGATCTGTAAAAAAACAAGAGTATTAGCAACCAAACACGCCTTATAGTTGAAAGGACTCAATTGATAGTTACATCATACAGCTTAGTTATGATTTGCACCTTATTACATTCGCCGACCTTATCGACGTCTTTCTTCATAATCTCCTTGTCCTTTGGAAGAATAATGCCTTCCATTAAGACTAAGAATTTTGTCTTGTCACTCAAGGCTGAATTAGTGTGTAAGATGTTGTGGCTCGAGTACAGAATGAATTAATCTTACTGATCTCCATATTAAGGATGAATTTGTCACTACTAATGCCGAAACCTTTATTATACATAGCCTCCTTTGCCATTTCGTCCAATTCCTTAAACGTTTTAGCAGGGGTTTAGCTGACTAACTCCTTCTCACTTCTCTTGTTTGTACTAGAAACAACCTCCGTTAGGAGTTAAGACCCCTTGACAGCATCTAGATTGGTCACTTCAGCCTCATTTTAGGGTTTAATTTCTTAACTACCCTCCTCTGGCTCTATAGTAAGAGGAATATTTTCTGCGGGAAGATTCCCTTGGCTAACCTAGGTTTCTTACTCCCTTACCATTCCTCAATAGGACTAGAAGTCTTTTAGGTTGCCACTTGTTTTGCCATGCCCTCTTTTACTACCTTCTTAACAGTAGTCAGTTGAATGGCTACAACTGTGGAGGTTGTACATCTATTGGCTTTTGATTTTTTGGCCTTTGCTTAGGCCAACAGCTTAGTAAGGCTCACCTCACCAACACCTATATCTACAATGGAAAGCCCTAAGATACGAGAATAGCTTTCCTTTTATAGCTCTACTCAGCACGACCATCTCTCAGGAGCAAACCTTCTTTTTTGAAGAAGATTGGCTCTCCATTTTCATATTGCCTAATAAATATCTAAAAGTCCTAGAAAAACATTTTGTTTTTCCTCCTCTCCTAGATTTTCCTTGCTACGATAGCATCATTTGGCATTAGTTCAATGTCGCTTATATAGATTGGTTCAATCCATTAGATCTAGAAATCCAACTCTTCATCTAAAACAATAGACACGAACTTGTCATGTCATTTATGGATCCTAAGCTCCAACCTATCCATGAACTTTTACCCATGCCTAACAACTGTAAAGTATCAACTATTGGGCTGCCTCTTAATCGTAAAGAAATACTAAAATAATTGAGATATAGCCTTAACTTCAACTTCTTCATAAACTATCTCGAAAGTCGTATAAAGTTGATAAGTGCTTGGTGAGAACATACTTGGTGCAACTCGAAAATAGTTGAAGAACTACTTGATAATAGCTAAGAATGAAAAGCACAATCTAAAGTTGAGATATTTTAAGTAGATGTGGAACTCGTGCTCCCTTGGAAAGCACACCCTCTCCTCCTTTGGAAAGCACCCTTCTCCTCGTCTCTCAACCTCCTAAGATTCCATGTTTTCGGATGGTCTTATTAGTATTTATTATATTTTGAAACCAGAACTCTATTAGCAGCACTGGCTACTCCATCTGGCGAGTCATTAAATTAAATTGTATTGTTATACAAGTACCTTGCTACAGATCTTCCTTCTTTATCTTCCAGATAAGTATCTGCTACAAGAGAGTTGATTTGAGCAAGTTTATCCCATTGCCCCATAAAACTGTCAGTTGAGTTACTCGAGAAACACGTCATCTTGCTCCTATTTTTAGGGGCAGAAGTAGCCTCAGTCTTAGTGGCTTCAAAATCTGAAAGGATAAGTCGATAAATTACATTGCAAGCCATACCTAATTTTGGCTACAATAAATCTCATAGAACTTTTTGAAGGTTAAGAGGAAATGTCATAAGTGAATAAAAGATTTTGAATGCAAACGAAGTTGAAGTGAAATCTGTTTTTAGTGTTGGATAATTCCTTAAATACAAATGATTTTCCCTCGTAACCAAAACACGTTTTTGACGAAGTAATGATGGACCGATAGATGATGGCCTAGATAAATGACATGTATTTTGTGAAAGAGATTCAACGGTTATCAAGGCTTTGATAGTTATTAGTTCTGCAACGTAATTATGACCAACATGACACCTATCGTGCTTTCCACTATTTGATCTTCTAATAAGCAGGAAAATTGAAAATTGTGACCTTTCAAATAGGATGCAATCTGTCTTCTTAAATGGAAATGAAGGAATTTCTTACCTTACTCGGTGTTTAGGAAATAGTTCCCCATTCAACCACCACAGAGAATATTAAAATATCTACTCCCTTGGTCGAATCCTTGAACACGAGAGTTAGGGAGAAAATGTTAATGGTTGAATTTCATTCACTCAACCACTCTACTGCTAGCATGCTGAGTAACTCCATTCTCGACATTGAGAAACATAGATCTATATTTGATTTGAATTTAAGGAGAGTGACGTGAACAGTTATCGCTTGGCATGGTTATATTACACAATTGCCAACTATCCCTACATTTCAAGAATACACCAGATTAAGAGGTCTCTATGTATTTCAATTATCACTCCATTAACTGTTGTTTTAGATACAACATTACCTTATAAATAGGAAGAAGAAACACTATAAGAGTTCCTGATTACTCTCCATTACTTACTTAGTCTTTTCCGACACTCATTTACTAACTTAGGCATCAAAGTAGTTACATTAGATTGGCTTCGGTACCAAAAGGTTTTTTTTTTCTTTCTTCCTTTGCAAGACAAAAGTTCCAACCCAAAGCCACTTAACAACACGACCCTTAAGTCGAGCCATGTACAACTAACACGTAACATTTAAGAGTCCAATATCAATTAGTCTATTTTCAGTTACTACTTGAATAATTATAACTAATAAACATATGTCTCATACCTAGATAACTTGATTCAAATTGAATAGTACTATCAAGAGTAAGGGAACCCATGATAACAAAGGAATGCTGAACTTAAAGTCTACAAAATCCTTTCTCAATTCTTTAAACTGATTAATCATAGGTTATTAGGTTGATTACAAGTAACTTAAAGTGTAAGCTTCGAAGAAAAACATGCTTAAGGTTCATGTTAAGGATCATGGCCATGGTCTTTGGTTATATTCCTTACTAAACTTTGTCTATGATGATTATGGCCAAGATTACACCCGTAATCTTAGATTGTGGTCCTTGCTAGACTCTAACTCCAATGATCACAGCCACGATCACGTCGTGATCTTTGACCGTAATCCTGTAGTCCTCTTAACTACTCCAAAATCATGACCAACACAAAAACACAAAAACTTAGAACCATGGCCGTATTTTCTGACCGTGCTCCTTCTATTTTGTGAAAGCACCTTTCTTTTTACAACTCCCCAATCTGCAAATTCCAAATAAGAAAACATAACTCATATCATCATAGAACTTGTTTCTTTCACTTTTCAACAATTAATCATCAATCAAACACAAATTCTTTTATACTTAGACTTTTCATGAGATCTTATAAAACTTTTGATTATTGCAACCTCTACAAATACCAAAAATCAACCTTATACAATGACCTAATTAAGATTCAACAAGAAATGTAACGTCTTGATTATAATGCTTGCCTTTACCTTTTAATTTTTTTTCCCACAGTAAAATCCTTGCTCTCCAACCAAAGTTGACAACATACTATGATTCTATATCCCAAACAACATTAGCCTATTGTCTAATTATTGAAATCACTAAAAAACAAAAGGATAGTGCCTCTTACCTTAGGGAATTACGTAGGGTTACTTAGCTATTTGAAGAATATATCCTCCTTTTTGTTACTAGTATGTAATTTAAATTATGACTTTACAATATAGCTCGCCTTTTAGTTAATGAGCCTTCTTTATTTTATTTTATAATTAACATGAATTTCCTAGGTGTTACAACATGACATCCAATTGGGATTCAATAAGGTTATGTATGGTTGAAGTATGTAGGGTGAAACTCTTGGAGACAGCAATGATGTTAATTTGGAGTTTTTGCTTATCAGTGTCTATGTGGTTTGTTTAGTATTTATAGTTGTACACCATTAGTAGGTTTTGAGCCTTAACTTGTTAGTGCACTGGTATTGGTGACAAGCTGTAGTATCTTAGTTTCCAAAGCATACAATTTAAGTGGCATCAGAGTTCTGGTCAATTGATCTCTAGAAAATTAGGCATATGATTTACATAACAATGAGTAGTGAAAAGAATGGGTAGAAGTAGAACATGTAAAAAACTCGATAAGGCTAGAATTAAACTAAATAAATAATAATTGGTATTTTCATATGACTTCTAATTAATTTTTGACAATCTTGATTTTGATATTTATGCTACTTCTTTTAAGTAGGGTTAGACATAGTTCGATTCAGTATGATTTACTCTCTTTATCAAACTGAATATAATTAAACAGTTCATTTTTTTCTTAAATAGAATCAAAATCATAAGGTTTAGTTTGAAAATTTTTTGAAACTAAAACAGACAGTCCAATTTGGTTCGATTTGTTGTTTGAACCATTTTTTTTATTTAAATTTTAAAGCTTGACAAATTAAAAACATTTTGGCAGCTATTGAATTACTAATACTTTACCATCAAATCTCAATGTTATTTACTTACACAAAAATTACATAACAAACATGCAAAAAGCGGTGGCAAATGATATCAAGTACATCCGAAATTCTGAGTCTTATTATGTAAATAAAAAATCCTTTGCTCACAATAATCGTAAGAGCTCCTTTAACTTCTTTTGCTTCATAAATAAGAAAACCTATTTTGTAAATAATAACAAGGCCATAACATGAATCATTATAAGATCCTTCTTATCTCTTTTCATTTTCTTTACATTAAGTTGAGCTTATGCATTTTTTTTCCTTAAATAATCGATTTGATTCTATTCCACTATTTTAACCAAATCACGAACTATTTGGTTCAAATTGAATCAAGCCATGAACCAAACCTATTAGGAAAACAAACAAGCCTTTTCTTTCAATTCAGTTCGGTCTCACTTATGGATTAAACCACGATTCGTGGTTTTTTTGCCTAACCCTTCTTTTAGGTTATCTTTGCTATCGTTTTCCTTTTCTTTTCTTTTCTTCCTTTTCTAGAAAGCTTAAGAGAGTTTCCTTGAGACTATAGGATGAAGAGTATGAAAAGGTAAGACAAACTTCTTTCCCCTTGATGTGAACTATTGTCATGCTAAAACAGAAAATCTAAGATTAAGCAAATGCTAAATATATATACGTATACACATGCTTTCATATTTGGAAACTAGCAACATTAAAAGAATCACATTTGACAAATAGTTTTAATTCTAGTAGTGTTGTAATAGTGATAATAATGATAAAACTTGTGATGTAAGATTTGCAAAAAAGTAAACTAGTCATTGCAAAATTCCAACTCCAATGTAAGGGAAACTACAAGAGCTAATGGATGGAATTAAATATGGAAGAAAAGAAGTAACTTGAAAACAAAATAAACTCAAGCAATCTATTCAAATAACCCTTAGGTTGACTAAGGGCAAAACACTCTTTCGTCAACTAATACATCTATGACAACAAAAGCATACTTGTATATGTTATGTCTTAATATAGAAAAAACCTAACTTAAATGGTAAAACGTAAGGGTGGGTTATAATCGAACTAAATCATTTTATAAAAAAAACATAGTGATATTTTACTTCAACTAAATAATGTCTTTTGTTATAATATAGCACTTAAAAGACTTTTTTATTTATATAAATTTATATGTATTAAAATTTTAATTACTATAATGTATAAATTATATATGTAGTTTCGCTTAAAGTTTGTACTATATGTTATTCTTAAAAATAAAATTAGCTATTAATAAACATTTGAAAATTTTTTGTCACATCTATATTAATTTCATCAAAATCTATTATGATAATACTTATGATTTTTAAATCAATTCAATACTTTTTATATAAAATTATATATTTCACAAATATACTTTTCTAAACTAGAAGATATAATTCAATCCGTAAGCCAAACCGAACCAAGCTAAAATTTTATGATTTAGAAAAATTTCTAATCTGAATTGTATGGTTTATTTCAAAGCTATAACAAACCATACTACATTTTTATGGTTTGGTTTGATTTAGAGAGAAAATTGAATCAAACCGATTTGTATCCACTCTTAGTAAAACTTATTCTCAAAATGGTAGACCCAATCAAGTTTGTCTAAGTCACCTCTACAAAGATAGAAACATTTGTGTAAGCGATGAAATCAAAACTAATCAACACTACCATCGTCCATCATCAATTCCGAAAGGTTTAAATATGAAGAAGAATCATCAACACTCCCCATAATGAGTAATAGCGCAACAATGATGAAATTTTATAAGTTATGGAGTAATGATGATTGAAACAAATCATATAACAAGTTAAAATATAATTAAAGTATTATGCATACATCGACACATATACGTATGAGATAGGCCTAATGCATTCATTTTTCTTAGTTGGTTAGTGTTGCATAAAATATGTTAAGTATTGTTGTCTGTATTGATGCGTTGTGTCAAGCTCATTCATGTGAGTCAAGCTAAGTTGAGTTAGTGGTCTTTTTTTAATCGAGTTCAGTTATGTATTGGTACTAGTAAGCCCATTTACTATATGTATGTATATTGGAATATCCAAGATGTAAACTCATTAGCACTAAATGAAGGTAATAAATATGTAAAGTGACAAATGATAAATTGAGATTGGAATGAACGTAATAGAGTATTAAATTGGTAAATATTAATGAATCGTTTAGTTGGCCTGATAAAATTGAGGGGGAATGGAATTGTGATTCATAGGGATTAGTATGAAAAAGGAATGGATATAATATTGTTTAATTGGAAAAAAAGAGTAAGAAAAATAATCCTGTAATAAAAAAATTTATGACATAATTATCCTCATCTTTTCTAATTTTTATTTTCCCTTTCAATTTTGACTCTTTTTGGAATCTATCCTCCATCTCTACTCACACACTCCCTCTCTCTTTCTCTTTCCCTAATATCTTCTCTAAATTAGAATTAAAACCTCCAAATTACCATCTATGCGTTGAAACCTTAACTCTAAGAATGAGCATCAAGTGAAGAAGACAATCGACAAATTGAAGATTCTTCCCAAGTAGTTGAACCTTAAGCCAAAATTATGTCTCCATTCTTATACTTTGGATGTCTAAATTCCACCAATTTTACCACTCTATATCTACTCAATGGCTCGTGATATTTGGATAACACATAGATAAAGCAAGTTGAAAAACGAGAAAACAATACATCTATATACATATTTGTAGTAAATTATGAAAAAAAAATGTATTTAAGGAAGAGGAAGGGGCTTATAAAACCTAAGGTAAAGGAATTGATAGAAGAAGGGTGTCAAATTTGCACATACGGCCTCACGTGTAAGGATAACAAGATAGGTACATGTTTTTTAAAGAAGAGTATTAGAGCCTTTTCATAGTTTTGATTTGAAGGTTGTTTAAGAGAAAAAAGAAAGAAAAATGGTCTAAATCCTGATTCTTAATTCCCATCTATGAATCCCAAATCCAAGATTTTATGGAGTTAAGATTTGAAGGAATTGTAACTCAATAACTTAAATGTGAAGTAAACAAGGTAATGAAGAATAAAGGGGAAATAACAATTTCATTCCCTCCAATGAACTTATCATAAATAATTAATTATTGACAACAAAGTAAGGATGAGCCTAAAGGGGCCCTACCTTATTGCTTACCCCCTACCCCTACCCAAGCCCATTAAAAAAAGAGAAATTCTTTATTGAAACCACATCATCTAATTAAATAATGTTTTTATTAAAAAGGGAAGTATTATTTTGACACTTATGAAAGTCTCTGCAATAGTGAAAATAAAATTAAAAAAAAAAGGATATCGATGTATAAAATGAAAAAAAAAAATGGCTTGACAAGTATTTTGTCTAATTTCTTATTGATGATAGTTTTATTTTATTTTATTTTATTTTTTTGGAAAAAAAAAAGTAAAATCTCTTATTATGGTAATTGTAAATATTTTGTATATGTCTTAAACGATTAAAAAAAATTATTGGTCTATTCTTAAAAAGAGATAATAAATTATCTTATTAATGGTTGTTCCATAATAGTTCTTAAGTACTTATCATAGATAATTTTATTCTAAGATAATAATAAAAACAATGTTCTTTTTTTTTTAAATATAAAAATGAAGACTTTTATATTTAAATATGTTAAATCCAATTTGAAATGTAAAACTTATTTTCTCCACATCTTAGTTTAGATATATCAATCATTTACTCTATCGGCAAAAAAAATCTTTTTTTTTTTTTTAGTTTGTACTTGTTTTCTTTTTAATTGAAAATAATTATACATACTATTACAATTCATATTTACAAAAGTATCTTCCAAGACCAAGAGTCATAATCAAATATCATAAGTTTTCTCATATTAAAATACGTACTTTCACCATTGTTATCATATGCATGCATGTGTTACCAATTACCATTATCGCCTCCATCTACAAAACTTTTACTAGGTTGCAAATCTTTATTGCATGTAATGTACTGTGCTTATATTTGCTTGGGACTATTCTTTTTATTGTATAACTTGTTTTTATGTTAGAATTATTGTTATATTATACTGTTTCTTTTTTTTTTTTCATCCCTTCTTTATCTTGTTCTTTTAATTTAGTTTTTATGGTTTTTTGCTTATATTTTTCACATACCAATTTTCTATAAACATTATGAATGATAAATATTTTGTAATTTATATAATAGAATATCTTCTTACTTATATATAATATTATATACATGGCAATTATATTTTATACAAGTAAATATGTATTGACTATATATGTATGATATATAATAATGCCATGGATTTGAAAATTTTGATTATATTGATTTTGGTCCCCAACCCTTTAATCTCACTTTTGTCGTTGCAGTAAAGTTTGAGATAAGTGAACCATATACCTATAATATTCACTATAATAATAAGAATAATGCCAAGAAAACTATGATAACAACAATAAGAACTAAATTGATATGTAATCAATCAAATAACAATAAATGTTAAAATAGTAGTGGAAATAGTAGTGAACTCCCCTTCTAACAAGAGGGGGGAAAAAAGGGAACTTCAAGTGAGCAAAGAAATGAATAGTCTGAATTACTAACTAACGGTATATCTTTATTCTTAGTGGAGAGTAGTAGTAGTAATTATAATATAGAAGTGTAAAAGCATAAATGGTGAACAAAGCTATGAACACCAAAGAAGAATATAGAAGGTTGAAGGTGAATGAAGGGGTAAAGGATAAAGTTGGAACCATACAAAGCTTAGGGAACTTAATGAGGTAAAGTGAGCATGATAGGTGTAAACATGAACTGACAAGTTGATGAATGGTAGGGAGAAATTGGATTGATTTGCTGAAAATTTATTGGTTATGGGGAGTAAGTTAAAAGTGTAAACAAGAGAAGAAAATTTGGAAGTTGGATGAAAAAAAAAAGAAAAAGAATCAATGCAATAGATGGGAAGGAAGGATAAAAGGGAAGGTTGGAGATGTAAACCATGAGTAAATCGATGAGAAATACTTTAAGTTAAGAGGTAGGCTTAAAATGGAAGGAAAACTAATTGGTCAAACAAGAGGAAGGGTGTGATAAAAGTTAAAATCTTAAAGTGGAGTCGATATAAAGGAAGTAGAAGACATTGAAGCCAAGCAAAGGGATATTCAGAACTTGAAAAATATAATAATCAAGTCTAAAAAGGGGCTTACAAAAGCCAGCATATAAGAACATCGATATGGGTACTGAGTAATTACAAGCACCTTAATCAGGATCTTGGAGTTAATATCACTATGAGAATTTGGAGTGAATGAGATTTCAACCATAGTATTGGGAGGTCTTGTAGATGAAAAGGAGGTAGTCAACTTAGGTAGGAAATGACATAAAGACCTATTAGTGACTAAGTGCGATTACAATGATTGTTACAAGACAATGAATTAAGAACATCTCTTAAGACTCTTTCTAGAAAGTATACTAGAAAGAGGAAGATGATGGATTAATGTTAGTATCAAAATTTAAGTGCAAATATTATAGATAAGGTTAAACCAATCAGACGACGGACATAATCAATTGTTAGGATAGAATGTTTATGAGTGGTGATATTTGTTAGAAAAATAGGTAAGAAGGAAAATCAAAATCCTAATGGGTAGAATACCTTTATGATTCAAGACAAAATCAAGATTGTAACTTATTGATTGAGTGCTATCATTGAGCTTAGCAAGCATGTAGTCTACTTCCTGTGTTTATCTATTAATGAGATATACATTTAAATTTTAGATTAAGCAACATCACATGATCCTTTTGGGGTGCAGTTGACCCTGGATATAATTAAAAGTCTTAGGGGTTGTAGATATGAAGGAATGAAATTCTAGAGGAGGGATAGTTAAGCACATTAAAATTTAATAAAGTAGTAAATTGAAAGATGTAACCATGTAGACTGAAAGGAAGAGATGAAAGTGAACTACAATGAACTTTTCTATGACATAAATACTTAAAAGAAAGGGTCAATGTTGGTATTAATAATAAAAGCTAAGGAGAAAATCATACACTCTCACATAGACAAGTCTTACCTTTTCATGAAACAGTACAATCATTATTTTTATTTCCTTCCCTTCACTCTCACCATTTCATTAGTGATTCCTCCATTAAAAACAAAGTCAAATTGTGTTTCGTATCCAACACATGGGAACAATGGTAAGTGAGAAACTCTTGAATTTTTGGTTTTTTTTTTTTTATTTGGCATAAATAATGTATGATTAACACTAAGATATGTTTGAGGTAGAAGGCATGCAAGAAAGGAGAAAACTTTTGAAGGAAAGTTAGTAGTTCCAAGGATCCATCTTGTGGTAAGTGGAAAGAACGAAATTGATGTCATAAAGAAGTGTTGTTCCTAAGAGATTTCTATTTATTGTTGAAGGAAGTGGAAGAAATAGGAATCTTGTGTACATGTTGTATGAAGGGATTACATAAGGGTAAGTATACAAATTGAACTTTGATGCGCTCATGTTGATTATTTATGTAGTCTAAGAATTCCTAATGTTTGTAAATGATTGAGAAACTATGTTAGAAAAGTATAAACTTGGAACAAATATTTTAGGATTGAATTTGCGATTTGGTTTTGCTTTGCAAGTGCTGTTTGAGAAATTCATCGTAGGAGAAAAGTCGCAAGGGAGATGGTCAAAGGATTGGCTTGCTTGCAAGGGATGCTGGACAATTAGCTTGCCGGTGTTTTCTATAACTAGCTTGGAGGTTTTGTTACTTCTTATCCATAGAACACTCATATTTCAACTCTACTTCGACTTGAGAATGGATTCATGTACTAGCTTAATGGTACTTAATCTATCATGCACAGAATATGTTGTTCTTGATCTTAAAGATGCTTTTTCTAACTAAATCAATTATTAAACACATTCTAATCTAGAAAAATCAAACCTAACTCCCTATATTAAGCACCCCTAGAATTACAAACACTTAGGTAACAATTAGCGGGGCATAAACCATAGTGACACTATAGTATCTTTAACTTGAGAATAGGACTCTAATGCTTAGACCAATGTGTATTTTTGTTCAGCTGTTAGTGGGGAACTAAATACTAATACAAATCACTTATCACTTGAGTTGATGGTTTTAGGTACGAGGTTACTTGCTTATTCCATGTCCTTTTGTAGTTTTAGTTGAAAATGGACTTAAATTATATTCAATTATAAAGCTACTTGTGTCGAGTATGCATGGCTAAGCCTATGGACTGAAGTACTAGTGATCTTAAGGTAACAAACGGGGATTGGTATGTAGCCTATCCCAAGTAGAGTTACATACTGAGTTAATCTAGATATAATTAGGTTGATTAATGATCTAGGGTGTTGGAAAGTGTCTAACATCAAATACCTATATAGTTTGTATATGCTTGTAACTTAGGGTCATGGGTTACTACAAGTTTTGGGATATTAAAGCTATGATGTATGTTGGACACTAATGAAATATGATTACCAATTGATATGTTCTCATATTTTCATTTGTTTGAGTTATGTTTATTGTATGCTATGTACGTATGATTGTGTAACTCTCTTACTATGCTAATTTCACTTACCCTTTCGAGACTTCTGTTTTTAGATATAGGTAATGCAAGAGAACAAGACTTTATAATTATTTAGGATACAACCTAATTTAAGCATTGAAGATGAAGATGAGAGTAGGAGGGACTTGTTTAAGAATTATCATATGGTTGTAGACTTTTTACATATTAGAGATTAGACACCTTACTATTTGTTTAGACTATGATGTACCCAGTTTCTATCTTAGTTAGCTATTTATTTAAGAGCACATGAGATCCCATTAGGATTTGATAAGGTTACGTATGGTTGAAATATGTAAGGCTAGACTCTCGAAGTCTCCAATGATGTTAATTTAGGGTATTTGCTTATCAGTAGCATTTATATTCGTATCTAATTAGTAGGTTTTGAGTTTCGTGCGTTGATACTATGGTATTAATGCGTAGAAAGCTATAACATCTTGAGTTTCGAGGCCTTACAATATATGCAAAACAAATAGGATGTACAAATATATGAAAATAAATAAACAATTTCAAATAATTAAAAAATCTATTTTGAAAATTTTTGTTCATTTGTTTTTTAAAAACTAAAAGAAGAACATAATAAATAAATTAGGTGAAAAAGGCACTATCTGTATGGATATTGAAGTGATAAGAGTCTAAATCCCATGTGGAGTCTGAAAGGAGTTCAAGGTACTAAAAGTATAAAGGACTAATATGACAAGTTCAACTAAGAGCATCTTTAATGCATGTTACTTAATTCTTTTCTTGATGCAGCAAAAACTTAATGTGAGTTTCTTAGCTATTGTACATGGCTGCTTAAATAACAAAGGTTGCTTATCAAAGTAACCTTTTATTAGCAATTTTTCTTTTTCTTTTTTCTTTTTAAGTTTTATTTTATTGAATGTATTTATCGAGACTTAGAAAAACTTAAAAAGAAAATTGTTAAGAAACTTTTATAAAGGAACTTACGGATAAAGTAGTAAGTTTCTTAAAGATAAGAGTTGTTTAAGGTTTTAACATAGCACCTGAAAATGCGAGATGGGTTACTATTGGAGGGGGGTGGTCTAAGATGAGGTGGTTGTAAAAGAATGGCTAAAAGAAGACTTAAAATATGGCCAACCAGTCTAAGCACTACCTATTTTAGGGTGGATTCTCCATTAAGCATGTGCCTATTGAGTCTTTTGTTCTAGTTTAGATTATTTTATTTATTATATGAAGGACTTATTTAATCAATTTGTTATGTTACTTTTTATTACTCTGAAGTTTTTATGTTTTAACTAGGTTTAATTTCTTAGAGCCTAAAAATATGTCTAGGATTGTTTAATTCTCAGTCAAGCGTTTATAACATTTTACCCCTTGAATATGAATATTGACATACTTTGAGTCCTTACGGAATATTGAGAGCATATATCTTATTAATTGATTTTCAATTATGGCAGACCAGGTTATTTAGAATTTCTTGAATCATATTGAATCCTATTTAATAATCTGATTGTTTTGACAAACCGTAAGAGATTACGAGATCTGTTGGCATTCATTAGCATCATTATGCTATGTCACATAGTCTATACAACTTAAAACCATGTTCTTGTTTTGAAAATGAGATGGTAATATTATTTGAATTTCTTACTTTTTTCTCTAAACATAGTAAGGATGGTTTTTATGCATCTTAAGTGAAAATTTCCATCTCGAAGCATGGAAAAAGTGAATAATTCCCTTCAAATAACTCCCCCTTTCATTTCTTTCCTCAATCCAAGACATAGTGTAAGGATAAATATTTGATTTAATATATATTTGTACAAAAAAGGACCGAGAATGGCCAAGCTTTATTTACAAATCAAGTACAATGATAGGTAAGAGAAAGAAAATGATTATATTCCTCTTCTTACTCTAATTAAATTGCGTGTGATAATTCGCTAGATGAAAAGCGTTCACACAAACACGACGAAAACATGACGTCATCAATTGTTCTTAGCCGAACATGGCGGTCGCATGCCGGAGTTAATTAGTTAAGATATAAAATAATGTATACTAATCGAGATTAGTTAGGCCTTGTACCTACCTAACTGTCAGTTTATAGAGACCGGTAAATAAGAAAAAAGTTAAAGTTAATATTAGTATTTGTCTTTGAAAAAAAAAAAAGGATAAAAAGAAAAAAAAGTATTTATCAAGGTCTTTATATTTAATTGGTATAATATTAATTTCTGAATGGAATAAATTAGGTTCAATTTTTTCTTTTCTTAATGATTGTAATAGTATTTGGCAAAAAAAAAAAAAAGGGAATCTGAATTTTGGCTTAAGGTTTTTATATTTTGGTGTATTAACAGTATATACTGCCATTTGATGTGTGAACTTTTATTTATTTTATTTATATATTTTCTTACACTTATTGGACGTTCTCAATCACTAAGGGCTAGTGCCTCCAATATTATTGCTTGTGACATCAATTAAAATAATTCGATAAATAAATAAAAGGTCGAAAGTTTGGACCTGAACTGCAAAGAGTTCTAAATTCAAACGCCTGCCATATTTAAGACACTTAATTTGGGTAAACATTTTTCTCAATTGTGTATGTCTACTTTGCTTAGGGTTCCAATTATTTGATTCTTCATTAAAATATATGATATGAAGAAATAATTATCAAAATTTTTTTTTGAGAGATTGTAAAAGGTGTCCAAACTTTGCTATCGTTTCAATTTGGTGTTCACATATTGTAAGGTACGGTATTTTTTGTCCTTTTTTTTTCATACTTTTTGCTATAATAGAGACATTGATTGTACACCAAAATGTAAAATATAGGTGCGTATATCAAATTGCAATAAAGTGTAATATAAAAGAAGGCCTCATTTATGCTCTACTTAAGTTTAAGGTGACGACGACCTGCTGCCAAATATGATGCAAGTATCGTGGCTTGACAATTTTATTTACGAATAGATTTCATTTCTATATTTCGATGGAGATTTATGGATTTACAATAATTGAATTTCTAACTTTTTTCAAATTTATTGTGGTCAAGTCATTCTGTAAGAACTGTTGGGTGCAACCAAAAAATTTCGTCAAATATTTCGATTTCTAAAAATATACAACCCGCTTTAGCTGGCTGCTGAAATACGTAGAAAATTGTTTTAATGTAAAGGTAATTATTACAATTAGTTCATAGGATATTTATAGTCCAGTAACCCTAAAATTATTAAGGAAACTAAATAAGATATGGATCGTAATAATTCAAGAACAAAAATAAATTAAAGATATAATTTCTTAGAATGGTATTGTGTGTGTGTGTTTTTTTTTTTTGCCCTCAAAAAAGATACTTCATTTATTATTAACCATGATCAAAGAAAACTACACTCTCATCTCTCATACCATAAAAGATCACACTTGAGTAGCTTCTAGAGCTAGGAAGGGGGGTTATACCATTAATCTAACGGACACATCGCTCTCCTAGACATAGTAGCTACCCAACTGGCTATATTGTTAGCCTTTCTTGAAACATACATAAAAGAAAAGACATCTAGTTTTACAGTGACTAAGGATTTAATTTGTGCTACATAAGGTTCTAAAGCCTATGAATCTACCTAGGCCCATTATTGATAGCTTAGATAAGGGTTAAACAATTCGATTCAATGATCACTAGACCCAACTCCTCTTCATAAGCCAATTGCACTCTAAGTAATAATGGTTTGGCCTCTACCTCTTCTAGCATCAATCCACAACCACGCCTTACTCTCTCTAAACATAATACACCTCTATTATCTCGTAAAACAACCTTAAAAGCTGCAACTTCCTCAAGCATTATCCAAAATCCATCCATGTTCAACTTGACCACACCTATACTCAGTGGACTCCACTTTTCTTCCATGTTCAGATTTGTCCTTTTGCTCCTTTCACCTTCCTCTACCCTTTCGTTATTTACTAGATATCACATCAAAACTTTAGAAGCCCTTATCACTCCCTCTAGATCCAAGCCCCTACCCTTAAACACTTCCCTACATCTCATCTTCCATACGCACCATGCAACAATGTGAATCAAAGCTTTAAGGTTAGAGCTTTTTTGTCCATCTACTACTATAGTCACATCTAACCATTCCAAGAATGCTAGATTATCAAATATTAGAGTTCTAAGGCCTAAAGCATTGAGCCAAACTGCCTTTACCCATTTGCATGTAAGAAGGGCATGAGCAATAGATTCAAATCTACTACAGAATCTACACTCTAGTGATGGAAGAACTCATCTTTTGAAAAGATTTTCCACTGTAGGTTGCATGTTAGCGCTGATTCTCCACAAAAGTGCTATACTTTACGTAAAGTTTTCACCTTCCATACATTTTTCCACTGCTTTTATGTTGTAGTTGTTGACACTAGTGGGATACCTTACTTACTTTTCAGGTCATGATACAACAATTTCACTATCACTTTCCCTTGATGATGGAATGGTTAGAGGACAATATCTTGTTGTTTAGCAAAATTCAAAGGAATCTCCTTTACATAATTACCTTCGTTATCAACTAGTAATAGTTTTAACTTCTATATATCCCATCTTCACTCATCTGCATAAAATAGCTCTTTGACTATCAATCCTACCAAGCTATTCAAATCTTTTCCTTGAGGTTTGAACGAAGCCAGTAAAGGAATCCACTTGTCTTCAACAATTTTAATTCTCTCACTAGTCCTAGCTCTCCATAAACCCTCTTCAAACAAAATTTTCTTCCCTTAAATAACGTAAGCCTAACCTTATAAGGGCTTGCTCCCTAATGTAGCATCTCTAAGATCTTGATCAAGATAGTAAATAACTTTTAAAAATCTAGCCTATAACTCAATTGAATTGGATTCAATTTGCCATGTTGTTTTGGTTAGCAACACTAAATTAAACAAATCTATATCTTTGAATCCAAGTCCTCCTTTCTCTTTTGCTAGAGTTAGCTTCTCCTAACTATTCTAATGTACTCTATATTCATCCCTTTTTGTCCCCAAAAAAGCTTCACAATCAAAGAATTTGTCTCATTGCACCATTTTAATGGAAAGTGAAAACATGATATAGAATAATTGGGGATAGCACTGCCATAGATTTTATCAATACTTCATGCCTCACTTTAGTTAACAACTTCTACTTCCAACCTTTTAATTTTTTCACAAATTTCAATGCTTCACATTTTGATCTTCCCCAAACGGTGGGACGTCTGAAGTACATATCGGATTGTCTATAATTGGCATGCTTAGCATATGTGCCACATCTCTCTTGGTCAATTCATCAGTGTTATGATTGAAGAAGATACTAAACTTATCCATAGTAATGCATTACCCTAAAGCTGTACAATAAATATCCAGCAACTCCTTAAGTTTCCTCATTTCCCTCTACTTAGCTTCAAGAAAAAGCAACGAATAGTCTACAAAAAACAAGCAAGAGAGTGTAGGACAAGAATTTTTAATTTTTAAGCTCGTTAAACTACGATCATAAATCTTTTTCTCAATTCCAAATAAGGAAAAAGAGGATCCCCTTGACATAAACATCTACTTAGCTTTATGTGAGATGCACTTTTTTCATTTAACAAGACATTAAATTCAACAATTATAACATACCACATCACCTCATTTACCCATTTACTATCAAATCCGTATCTCAAAAAGAACATTTCTTAAAAAACTCCATACCACTCTATCATAGGCTTTATTTATGTCAACTTTTAGAGCACAATAACCCTTCTTTCCTCTCTTTTTAGTTTTAAGAAAATGAAAAACTTCATGTGCAATGATAATATTATCATGTATTATTTTTCTTGATAAAAATGCACTTTGGTTTTCTAAAATTATATCATATAGAAAGGGTTTAAGCAAAGGATTTTAGAAATGACTTTATAGATAAAATTGCACAAACCAATAGGTCTAAATTAGGTGACTTTATTGGGATTTAGGACGTTAGGGATTAAGACTAAATCCGTAGTATTTAGAGAAGAAGGAAAGAAACTTGTTTTAAAGAATCTAGTAATTGCCTCTATAATTGATATTCCAATAATGGTCCAAAATTTTTTATAAAAAACACTTGAAAAGCCATTTAAACTAGGAGCTTTGAGCCCCCGTAAGTTGAAAGACAACTTCTTTAACTTCATTCTCTTCAATTTTAGCACAAAGAAAGTTATTAATCCTCACTGTAACCTTGCTATCCACCTAACTCAAACATTCCTCCCCATCATCCCTTCTTGAAGATGTAAAAATACTATTGAAATGAGTGCTTATTTCTTATACAGTTAAACTCTTATCCTCTATCTAAACTCCTTCTTCTACTTGTAACTTTAACACCCTATTTTTATTTCTTCGATTAACCATTGAGTGATGAAAAAAAGAAGTATTTCTATCCCCTAATTTCAACCAATTATTTCTTGATCTTTGATGCCAATATTTCTTCTCTTTATCCCAAAGATCAATAAGAACACCAAATAACCTCTCTTCTTCCTCCACATCAAGTTCATTAAGGTTACTTTGAACATCAACTAGTTCCTATAGAGTGGAATTAATTAATTTCCGACTATTTGGAAAACACTTCCTGCTCCATGATTCCAAACTCCTCTTGCAAAAATCTAAGTTCAATAGCAGCTACCCTTAATTCGCTTGTATAGAATTTCTACACCAACAACTTCTTTACATTAAGAGGAAGATAACCACATGTTTTCAAATTTCAAGTATCTTACACCATTTCCATCTTTTGCACTTAAGTGTACTAGCAAAGCAACATGGTTGGAAGTAAAAGATGGAACATGCTCAACTTTATAATCCGGATACCTTTTAATGCAATCAATTGATGCCAATCCCATATCAATCCTTTCTCTCACCAAAGCCTCACCATCCCTCTTATTAGTCCATGTATGTTTAGGTCCCATATACCCTAAATCTTGTAAATTAGTGTCCTCAACATACTCACGAAAACCCCTCATCACCCTATAATCCACACCTCATGTTCCTTCCTTTTATTGTTCATATAGTAGATCATTCAAATCACCTATGCATAACCAAACATGCCTATTGTCCACCATCATTTTAAGCTAATCCCATAACTCTTTTTTCAACTAAAACTCCATCAAGGAATGAATCCAAGTCACATGACCCATATAACTCCCATCAACTAATTTTACAATAGTATAAATGTAAAAATCAGAGTAGGAAACTATTTCACAACTTATATCATCATTCCACCACAAAGCCAATCCTCTTGCAATACCTCTTCTTTCCATATAAAACCACTCAGCACATCTTAAGCGATTCCTTTTTATTTCCAACACACTTTCTTTATTTTTAGTTTCCATTAAGAAGACTATGCTTGGATTAAACTTCTTGATGAGGCCATTAAGATTTCAAACTATCTCAGGAGGCTTAATCCTTTGACAATTCCAACATAGAAAACTCATGGCTCCCGTGTGACCATTGGAGGCCAGGCACTACCACCTTCAATATTGCTACTCACAATAGGAATTTCAACCCATTCACTAAATGTACAATACTCTTCCATTGTGATACATATTTTCACACATCTTCTTCCTCTTTTTTCATTTTTCACAACATTTTTTTCTTTTTTCTTTTTCCAAATTTTTTTCCATACTCATCATTTTTTATTTCACCTGCCTCTTCATCTACTTGCATTTTTTTCTTATCTTTTTTTTTTCAAGTAAAACTCTAGATTTTTCTATTTTTATTTTTTTCAAACACAGAATTTCTTCCTCATCATAACTCTTCCTTTTTAGACTTAATTGCTTCAAAGCAATAGGTAATTCATTTGGGTACACTAATAAGGGAGTTATAAAGGTCGCCATTTTATTCAATTCACAATATTGTGCTCTTTCCTTTACAAGTGTTGACAAATTTACTTTCATGTCAAAATCCTACTCAACTCGAATATGACCATCTTCAAATTTGGTATCACATTGTCAAGGTAAGGAAATTAATAGGGTCTTACTAATTGATCTTTCCTGTAGGTTATTTAGCTATGATTGAATTAGGCAAGGGTTATAGTCTTTTGTTGGGATTGAGGTTAAAGCTAGTGTTGTGGCTAATGAATAGATTAGTTTTAGTGTCTAAGGTAAAGTGGTTGTTAGGGGAAGTGTTTATGGCTAATTTTTTTGGTTTGTTATAGAGGTTTAGACAATTTCTTTGTTTTGAGGTGTTCTAATTTTAAGAGCAGTTACAGGTTTTGAAGGAAAAGAGTGTTTAATGGCCGTAACATTGAGATTAATGTTTTCTTGCTAATGAATATTTCTTTCACCTCCATTACCCTCCTCCTACTTCTTAACACTAGCTACTTTTAAATTAGGACTAAAATCAACCTTAGGGTTTTTCTCCAATTCATAGTTCTTGCTCACATGTCCCAACCTAGCACAATTAAAACATTAGTCATTAAGCTGCTTGTACTTTAAAGAGACTTGATACCTTTCAACATTATCCAAATTAAGCTAGATGTAGGATTTTAAGGGTCATTTCACCTCAACTTTAACTTGAGCTCTTAAGAAGGCTCTTCTCTCCCCTTTCCCATAAATTATAGGTTTAATTTCCATCGCCTCTCCTACCTTACCCTTAATTATCATAGCAATATTGGGTTTCATATGACATAATCATAACCCATGAATTTGAACCCAAAAATAAATTTGATTAAGAGGAATTTCTTCTAATTTCCACATGCTCTTCCATTCCTTAATCATTATGTAGTTTCCTGTAATAGACCAAGGACTTTCATCCAGCATAAGAGTTAAGGAGGATCTGGTTTTGAATCCTAACAAAAATTTATTCTCATTGATGTGTGAAATCGACTCAACTCCATACCCCTTCCATATATTCTTCAATATATTAATGACAATAGCTTTGTTGAATACTATATTGACAATAATTTTGACTACTCCAAGGATCTCATCACCCCTTTGATTTGAAGATTGTAGATCCATTGATGGCTCTTCAATGTGTACTTCATCATTGATTAGACCATTAGGAAAACCAAATGTAAAGGAAGAAGTCATAGATCTACAACAAAGAAAAACAAAAACACAATCGACTCAAAGATTGTGTTAAGCATAGAAAACTAGCCAATTATTGATATGGATAAAAGAGAAGGACAAAAGTTACTGATAGAAGGCAATACACAGACAAGAAAAAATAGAATACAGGAAATGAATGAATTGTGTATGAAATTGTTTTTAGGTTTTATTATGAATAGCTATTACTTTTTATCTTTCGGGTGTTAGGATTTTTTTTCTTCCTAATCTAATGATGAAAAACTATGATGAGAAGGGATGTGAATTTAAAAAGGATTTATGATGTGCTGGAGTATGGAAAATTGAATGCATTCATTGGTGGAATGATATAAACAAATTATTACTGTAGGAAGAAGAAAGAGAAAAGACAATAACCGATACCCCAATTGTGTGACCACTCTCCACTTTGAGAGGATTTTCTCTCTCTAACAACTCAAGAAAGAGTTGCTATAAATAACACTATGTCTTTAACAACCCCAAATCTTGCCAAAGCATGTAAATTTGGCTTCCAAATTATTGCCAAATAGCAATAACGGTCAGACATATTACTGCTTAGTGCCTAAGTTGAAGGACTATGGTCATGAAGGGAGATGTCCCAAAACTTAAGGAGACAGTATTGACGAGGAACCTAAGGAAGAGACTCTTGTCAAGAAAGAGACTATTAAGGAGAACAAACTGATTGAAGAGGATGTGTTTGTTGAGGACTTAAATCAATTGATCCTAATCATCTAATACGCAATGAGTTTGGAGCCCTTACATGAAGAAGAGTAAAGGGAGAACTTGTTCTATATCACCTGCAAGATGAATGAGCAGTTCTATGCTCTCATTGTGGATAGTGCTAATTGTACTAATGTGGCATCAGCTAATCTGATCACAAAGTTGAAGTTACTAACTATCATGCATCCAAGGCCGTATAAGTTACATTGGCTAAATGAGAAGGGAGCACTATATGTCACTTAACAAGTACTACTATCGATCATGATTGGAAATTACTCCGATAAGATTCTTTACGATATGTTACCCATGTACACATCACACGTGTTGCTTGGCTAACCATAGCTTTATGATAGGAGAGTAATCTATGATGGATATAGGAACATCTAAATGTTCAAGAAGGATGGCAAGAAGATCACAGTAGACCCGATGTCGCTAAGTTAAGTTAACAAACTTCAAGCAAAACTAGCTTGAGGATCAAAGAAGACTCTAATGATGAGTAGAGTCGAGCTCCGATAAGCTATCAAAGCCAACGTGTTGACCTTCATGTTGGTTAGGCATCTATCAAAGTTGAAGGAGCAAGGTGAACTACCCTTAGAAATAATAGAGTTACTGGATGAATATGTCGATCTATTTCTAAAACAGTTGCTTGAAGGGTTATTCCTTGATTGAGGCATAGGACATTGCATTGACTTAGTACTTGACGCCATCCTATTGAATAAGCCAGCTTATTGGATGAGTCTTAAACAAGCTTCTAAGCTCTAAGGATAAGTCAATGAGCTACTGGAAAGAAGATATGTTAGGGAGTCTCAACCCTTGTGTTGTTTGGTGTTCCTAGTGCTAAAAAAAAAAGACAATACTTAGTAGATTCATGTTAATAGCTCAGCCATGAACAAGATAATAATCAAATATAGGTATCCGATTCCCAAGTTAGAACATATGTTCGATGAATTAAGTGGAGCTAAGATCTTCAATAAGATTGATATGAAGTTTGGCTACCATTAAATTTGCATGAGGCCAAGAGATGAGTTGAAGACTGCGTTTAAAACTCAATATAGACTCTATGAGTGGATGGTTATGTCATTTGGCTTATCAAATTCCTTGAGCACTTTCATATGATAGATGAACCATATGCTAAGAAACCTAATGGGAAAGTGTGTTATGGTGTACTTTGATGACATCCTAGTGTATAGTGCTAACATGCTAAGTCACTATGAACATCTCTATGCTGTGTTGAATGTTCTCCATACCAAAAGATTATTTGACAATCTTAAGAAATTTTGCTTTTGCTAAGAGAAAGTGGTATTCTTGGGCTATGTAGTAGGTAGAGGAGGTTTATGAATAGACGATGAGAAGATCTAAGTAATTGTTGAGTGGTTGACTCCTATTACTTCTACTAAGGTGAGAAATTTCCATAGACTAGCTTCCTTTTATAGGAGATTCATAAGCAATTTTAGTACCCTTGGCATACCCCTTACTAAGCTGATGAAGAAGAACACCGACTTTAGAAAAGCTTTATTGAGTTGAAGGAAAGTTTGACGTCGGCACATGTATTATCTTTGCCTAACTTTCAAAAAATATTTGAGTAGGAATGTAACATGTCAAGCATTGGAATAGGCACTATCTTAATGTAAGAATGCCAACCAATTGCCCACCATATGAGAAGCTTAGGGGACCTCAAGTGAACTACTCTATGTATTACAAAGAATTCTCAATACTCATCTGAGTACTGTAAGTATAATAGCATTATCTACTAATGAGAGAATTTGCCGTCTATTCTAACCATGAGTCTTAAGGTATATCCGAAGTCAAACAAAGTTATCGAAGCGGTAGGCAAGGTGGATCGAATTCCTTAAAGAATTTAATTTCGTAATAAAATACAAGTTACAAAAGAGCAACGTCGTTGCAGATGCTCTTTTGAGGAGACATGCACTCTTGACAAAACTGCAAACTAGATTGTTTAGTTTATGAGTATTAAAGGACGATACTCCGAGGATCTACACTTCGAACCCATACTTAGGTTCTATACCGATGGAAGGGCAGTAGATGAGTATGATATGGAAGATGGATACTTATTCTAAGGAGGGAAATTGTACGTATCGACCTGCTATTGAGGCAGTTACTATTTAGGGAAGCCCACAGTAGAGGACTCTCTTAACACTTTAGGGAAAGAAGGACATATGAGTTGTTGAGTGGGTGTTTCTTTTAGCTAAGAATGAGGCAAGATGTACATTAAGTTGTTGACGGCTGTACAGTATGTAAGAGGGCTATATGCCAAGCCAAGCAAAGGAAAGCTATGTCTTTACCTATCCCGACAATACTATGGACTAAGTTAAGCATAGACTTTGTTCTAGGATTACCATAAACTATTCGAAGCAAAGATTCTGTAATGGTCATCATCAATAGATTCAGTAAGATGGCATACTTTGTACTCTACTCCAAGACAAATGATGCTTTAGCTATTGCTTCTCTTTTCTTGTAGGAAATTGTTTGGTTACAAGGTATACTGAGAAGTATAGTATCAAACAAAGATCCAAAGTTCTTGAGCCATTTCTGGAGGACTCTGTGGTGACGGATGGGGACCAAACTGCTATTTAATTCTAATCACCCCCAAATAGATGGCTAAATAAAGGTAGTCGACAGTACTTTGGGATCACTACTTCAAGCTTCAATGGGCAAGAACTTAGCTAATTGGGATGTTTACTAGCCAATGGTTGAATTAACTTACAACCGAACAGTACATGACATCACCAAGCAGAGCCCCTTCAAAGTTGTCTATGGTTTTAATCCCAACTTACCCCTCGATCACACCCTTATACTTGTATCCGAGCAAGAAGACCCTGATGCGAAAGCCTAAGCATAGTCCATTCAATACATGTATGACAAAGTTACTTGGCAAATCAACCAAGCCACTAGAAGGATGCAAGAGAAGGCCAAGGGAAAGATGATGAGATAGTTTTAGCCTAGAGAGTTATTATAGTTGCACCTAAGTAAGGAAAGATTTTCGTGCAAGAAGAGGAACAAGCTGTCTACATAAGCTGAAAGACCTTTCAAAATCCTCCAGTAGATCAATGATTGTACCTATAGATTGGATTTGCCCAAAGACTATGCGGTTTCGGATACCTTTAACATTTCCGACCTCAGTCTTTATCACCTTGATAGAGAGTTGAACGAAGACCAGCTGGATTTAATCCCAAATCCAAAACAACCCAGAAGGAATGATAGGAATCAGGCTGCTAGGCCTTTAACCCACAGTCGAACTCGTAGACTAGAAAGACTTGAGAGGTGAATCCTCTTACTCCAACTGACTCCAGTTGAGGTAAAGTTACTCCTTGTTGCTGATCAACTCTCGATACCGTATCGAATGATTGTCCATCTCTTGGAAGTTGTGTACCGACTAAGAGAATGCTCTAATTGTAGCCAATCCTTTCATGCTTGCTTGACCATGTCCAAACCGACCACTTGCTCGACATCATTGCTACTAAGAATCCAAGAGAGTTTTCTTACACTAATCTTCAACACTCCTGTTTGAACGAGTCTACACCTACTCGACATTCTTGCTTAGCTACCCAACCTGCTCATACTACTTTGTCTACATCCTCCAACAACACTATTAATACATTGCTACCATGTATCGGGAACCACTTGTAGAATTTGTTACACTAATAATTGCTTTTTCCATAAATATTCATTTTTACCATTTATGTACTTTGTACCTTACTTTTTTAGGATAATACAATTTTTGTCTTTTCCCTTTTAGGTAGGTTGCCCTAAATTCTCAAGTATAAATACCCCTTGTACATGTCACCACAGATAAGCAAATTATAAATAATATACTAGATATTTTTCCTCTCATAAACATTGCTTATTTACTCTCGTTTCACTCTTATTTTAACCCTTAAGTAAGGTTAGATGGCAAGTAACCTCACTGGATCATCTCGTACGTCAGATCGAGTTGTATTGTGAGTTCTCGAAAGTTCCATTGGTGCATCATATCCTTTGGAGCTATTTATGGGTTTTGCTTACTTTTTTATTCATTTTTCATCCTTACATACGTTTCCCCATCACCCTTTCAAGCTTTTAGCAAGCTTGGACCCATCCCTATAACCGACCTTCTCTATCCATGGTTATGGTATGCATTACTACAAGTAAGGGACTAGACTCTAAAGGAGAACCTGCTGGAGTATTGGAGATCCTCACATAGTGGGCTTGTGCCCGAGTTGGAGTGGTCCCTCATAGTGGGCCCAAAGAGTGAGCCTTCAATGCATTTGTTGGCAAGTTCAACACTCAAGGACAATAAGGCACTTGGCTAAGGTAAGGAGTTCGGTTGCCTAATTATTAAGGGGTTAAGGAGGCCTCTGTTCAGATTTGGGCCCTAGGCTAACCTAAAATAAGATATCAAAAAGGCTTTTATTTTTAAATTGAATTCTTTCAAATAATCTAGACAAGTAACAAAATAAAACTCAAAATTTATTGAAACAAATTCAATGTGATATAATCTGTTGCATGGGTTATTATTATTATTATTATAAAATTGCCTTAAGGTATGTGGATCATTTTAAGAATAAATTGGATCAGGTTTGAAAGTGGAAAATAGGTTTGGCCTAAAAATTAAAGTCAAATAAGTTAAAAATGCATTGTTAAACAAAAGTCAAGACCAAGCCTAGTGTTTGAGGTATGCAACTTGCATCTTAGAAGTCAAGGGATCGATCCCTATAGCATGCTTGTAGTAACTACAAATCTTGGTTAAATTGATCACTTTCTTATCAAATTTTGATATGAATCTATCCCAAATCATTTAAATATTCAACTTATCATAATAGATTTATATCAAATAACATTAATTGAATCAAAATTTGTAAAGTGATAAAAAAAATGGATTTTATCAAGATAAGGAAATCTTTTATTCGCATTAATTCGAGGTGATTAAAGCTTTATGCAATCCTTTTTTTAAATCAACCTAATGTTACGCAACCAAATTCTAGAAGAAATTCTTGAAATTGAATCAGCGAGTACTTTCTCTCTCTTGTTCTTATACTTAAAACCTAGAAAATTTATCTCTAGCTTTCCTTTGATTCCACACAAAATCGAAGTGATCTAAGGACATCAGTAGCATTTAGGGATAGAGTAGAGTAGGAAAAACAAAAACTTTGGCCACAATTCTTTGGGAATTAATTAGGCCAAGGGATTGAAGTTAGGATTTTATTGAGTTCTTAGGTGTTAACTACTGATCCTCTTAGATACGAACCACCACTATCGGCACATTGTTAGCTTCTTGAGATCATGACAAACACTTGCTCTATTGTCAACCGCCTTTGGAAGCATACAAACAAAGCTTTACAGTTGCCATTGCCTTCTTACTTGTAGGGCTACAAGCCTTATACTTATGAGACTAAGTTTTAAGTGGAAAATATAGTGTTCGAGAAGGTAACCTGATTAGGGTAAAAGCTTACGAAGGGTTAAGTAATATTAGTTGAGGAAGCACCGTAGGTTCAGAATTTAAAAATATAATAAAATAGTAAAAATATTGCTAAAACGGTGAAGAATTGCTATATTACTATATATGAAATGGAGCCCCACGAATTAGACATAGATAACTAACAAACTCTTAGAGATAAACTATAAGAGTAATAAAATTATTAATGAACATAAAGAAACATATGTAGAAGATTGGTATATATGTTGGGTATAATTAATATATAATTATATGTACCCATAAATATTAAAAAATACTTGAAAATGTGTAAATTTTACTACATAAATAGATAAAATAAGGAAAAATTATAAAAATTTGTATAGCAATCAGAAATATTATTCATGTGGTGTGGGAAGCACAAGGATTTTGGTTGGATAAGTAATGGGTGCGTAACACTATTGTTGACACCTAAATTAAATATAATTACATGTGCTGGTATGGAGATAAAGAAAAAACCCTTTGCACCATGAGTATAAAAACCTAATCTAGCTTTCTTTTACAAGATTTGGTCATTTATAACTCTAGAAAAATTGGGAAAGAGAGATTGAATGAAGAAAAGAAGGAAAGAAAAATACAAAATGGAATAGGTTTAAAGCTGGGGTTGTATGAGTTCACTACTATCAAGGAGAGCTAGAAGAGATCCACCATCACCACCTAAGTGAGCGGCTTGCACTCAACCTAGCCGACATACCTCCTTCCCTCGAAGGTGGTCATAGTTTTAAGTTTTTAGTAAGTGTTCGATTTCCTTGATTTTAACTAAAATTTAGTAAAAATAACAAATGAACTCCAAAATTTTGAAACCTAGTTTTGCTAAGTAATTTTACATGAGAAATTCAAATCTCAACCTAAATTTTTGAAATTTTGAGTGCTAATATAAGATTCTTAAGAAAAAGTCCCACATACTGATTTTTGGTTGCATTTTCAAATAACCATCTAATGTTGTTTCGAACTAAAATTTTACAAGTATACTCCTAAAAGGTTGTACTTTGATGTATGTGGTTGGATTTTCAAAATTTAGAGGTTGGATTTTCAAAATTTAGAGGGGAAATTGTTTTTCATAAAACAATGTGCTAGAAGTGGGTTTTTCTAAAAATGTTATGTTAAATTTTCGTAAAATCATGTTTCAATCTATATTTATCAACATACAGCAACTAAAAGTAGTTTACTTTAAGCTTTAAGATGACGATTTTCAAGTTTAAGTGGGCATTTGGTCATAACCAAATTTAGGACAGTAGGTCAAAACTTTAGTCAAAAATTGGGTTCAAAACCTATCACACGTAATTAAAACTTAATAAACAAGTAAAGAACTCACTTAACTTAGATTAAAAACATGCTTGATAGTGAAAAATAAATTCTTATTTCATATGGTGCATAAGAACTAAAATTGTGTATTAAATTTTAGGGAATTGTTAATGAGGATATGCATGATGACTAAGGATAAAGTGGCACTACATCAATGTAAGTAGGATTAATACTTTACAGCATTTTAAAATATTATTTTATAATACTTAGAGGCTTGTATATGTCTTTGGCTTGTGGTTATAATTTAGTTAGTTATACATATACCACGCATGTACTTAAGTGTTGCTTTGTTGTGGCTATGGGAGTTGAGCTAAATGCTTTGGTTATTTTGTATATTCTATTTTGTTTGGATAGTTTCAATTGGTTGATCAGCCCAAAAATGAACTAATTTAAACTCAGTCTAACTTCTAACTTATTGAGCATTACAGACTATTAGGGATAATGGCTAGGATTCTTGAGCCAAACATGGACCCCTTTGATGAGAATAGCTAAAATAGTTATTTTCCTAGCCTTAGTTCAATTAAATGATAGGAGAATGGGTTGCAATAATACTGGTGGCTGTGGTTCAAAGGCAGTTTTGGATAGGGGGTGTTCTCCATTATATAAGCTTTAGTTTAGTTCTGATTTGTGAGAGTACAACGTCAAACCCCTTAACCTAAATTAAAGCGAACGCAATTTCTTTAATCTTATAACGAACTAGATAACGTCATGTGATAGTATTTGTTTATACATGCATTGCATTTAAATAACTTGGTTGAAAACTATGCTTGTAATGTTCTAAATATATACATCTATCTCCATCTCAATTACTGATCAAGTTGTCATTTATTTTCTTATAGTTTATGTTGTAGTTTTCTAGTAGATATATAAGCTCACCACCTAATTCTAGAAGTTTAGAAAACGAGGTTGGGAAGTAAGGATCAAGAAGAAGTAGCTAAACTTGTTTTGATTATCAATTTTACTAACTTTTAGGAAAACTACTAAGGTCTCCATGGGTAGCCTTATAGCTTTTCACTATTGATGTGTATTTTGAGTTTTATAAACCTATAGACTTTTATAATTTTTTTTCTTGAACTTATTATTTTTCTATACAAATATAATTTTGCAAATACCCATCAACTTGAAATTATTTTGTTGAGTATCACCAACAAAACTTAATTTTATTGAAAAGATTTACTTACAAATTTGTTTTTAACAATCATTTTAAAGATTACACCATAGGTTTAGAACAAGTTGATACAAAATAAGACACTTCAAAATGGTTGAGTTGAGCTCACCTAATGTGAACTAAGTTTACGATAACAGTTGTAAGGTCGGCTTTTATTTTAGGACGGTTTACATAGCAAGGCTTTCATGACTCTACCTTTTTTGGGCATGACAAATGCCATCCGAATTTGTGCTCTTAGAGAATAACTCTATTTGCAAATGAGCCCAACCCAAATTTTTTACCTTTTGACTGTAAGTGTCAAGTATGTTTTGTTTTATTTAAGTTTCTTTTTTAACTTTTTTTCCTTTGTAGTCCTTTCACATAATCTAAGAAAAAATGAAGAAAAAAATAGAAAAATATATTGATGATCAGTTATTAACTTTAGTTGTTTTATTTTGCAGGTCCAATTTCCTTTGTTTTTATTATGTTTATTTGTTTGGTGCATGAAAGTAATGAATTCCCATATTATACATGCTTTGTTACTTTAGTACTCACGTTTGCATATCTCCTTGAATGAACGATCATTCTGCCATTTAGCCTATTAATTGTTATGTGAGCATATCCATGAAGTGATTTCATAAATAGGATCACGTTTAGTTATATAATTGCACGTTTGCATGAATAAATCTGTTCGGACATGATATCGTTAACAGACTATGTTTGTAGATCCTTGTATTGTTAATAGTATCCGTGATTTCATTAATAAAATTACATTTGCATTGCAAGGCGTTTGATTGACAATATTATTTATATTATTAGTCACAATATCTGATTGCAGAGTAATTTATATGCATGTGATATTATCAACAAATTGTGTTTGCGGACATTTTAGTTTGTTAAGTTTGCCATAATCCCTCTTTTAGTTTGATATTGAATTTATATAGATTTTTTTATGCTTAAGCCTTTTGCATGATTGGTCATCAATGGTGTCACATGTTTGCATGTTTTATGTTCTGTATTGACTAATGAAAATGTTTTGATCTATTCATTTTGCTGATCATCTTTTCAGGTTTTATGTAATTGGTATGCCTTGATCATGGAAATCATTTCTGCAATTATTTAAGAAACGTTAACCAATCAATTTTTCAAAATAAAATTGCATCTTTTGTCATTTTTTTAAAGATTATGTACTTTTCGCAAAACCACATGTTTTATCACGTAGTCGGTTTTCCATAAATAAAACAAAAAATCTTAATCTGTTTTTCTCCCCTCAAAATGAGGTCCTTTTAGGGTTTTTTTTTTTTTAAATAAAAAAAAAACTTCACAATAAAACTTAGGTTTTCTTTATTTAAAAAAAATAGAGAAAAACATCAAATTGATTGCTTTTAAATAAAATTAATCAACACACTAAAGTTTTCTAAAAAAAAAGATAAAGAACTACATTAGTTTGATATCAACAAACGAATATATAGGCACTTCTAGGATAGCCATAAAAAATGAAAAAATTTTATTTTTCTTTTAGAAATAAAAATTAAAAATAACTAAAAAATAATTTTTCATGCATTTTTCACATTTTTTTTTCATTTTTACAAAAATTATAAAAATAAGGCTCGTTAGTTAATTTTGTTCTAACTTTTTACGTAGTCTTCATGCCTATTATTTCTACTCAAAATTTCTAAAAAATTAATTTTTTAGAAAATTAGTGAACTAATGACTAAATTAGGGTTTTCCATTCAAAAAACCTAATTTTACTTTTTTACTAATTTTTACTAGTTGCCAACTCTAATTGGTTTTTCAAAAATATTTTTTAAAGAAATTTTTTTTTTTTTAATTTAATGTCAGGAAATCTATATTGAATGAGCTAAGCTTAATGTAGGTTAAATTAAGGAAAATTAAAACAGGACAAGTTAATTAAAGTCTCTAATTTTCAAGCTTGATAAAACCTTGGCTTAGCTCAAGCACGATAAGTTTAGACATGCCAATCTTGAGCCTTCAAAGATTTGGTTTAGATCATTTGTAGCCCTGTTACAATCAAATCAATTTGGTATTAAAATATTTTTATATAGTTATCAAAACAATCATCACCAACTATATAATGAATACTAAAATTGCATAATAAATGAGCAATTGGCCATTAGAAGTTAATAATGAATATTGATGACAACACACAGTAATTCATGTTATATGTGATTGTATGTTGAATAGCATTTCACAAAATAGTGTATGAAAATGTGTTATGATCCAAGTCTAAGGAAAAAGCTCATCTCAAAATACTAGCCTAATAGGTAGGAGAAACCCTTAGACCCTTTCCTAGGCTGTACCTTTTCTAGGTAGTCCTCTCTCAAGGAGCTCCTTTTCTAAGTTGCCTCTTTTGTAGAGTTGGCCTCTTATCGAATTGATCTATAGTTGTAAAAATAAAAGAATGAGCTGATGCTCAGTATATAGTGTGCATGCACATACAAATGCCAAACCAGTCATTCACATGTGTTTAATGCAAGAACATAACAAATAACAAGTTAATTATCTTTAATTTAAGCCTGCGTATAATAAAGGGATACTCACGACCCTACCATACCATGATCTCTTACATAAACAGGTAAATAGAATAAAATATAAGTCTTTTAATTCACTAGCATATACTATAGTGAAGGTCTAATAACCAACACTCAAGTACCAAGAAACATTAAATCTAGCTATGTTGTTCCATATGATAGTCCACTAGGAAATCCTTATATATGATCAACAGTTGCCCCCTTATGTTGAAGGACAGGTCATGCCAAGCATAATCAACAAACAACACTTTAAGTCGAATATGGACTAATTTGGTTTATTTCTCACTACCCTAACAAGTACAAGCAACAAGCATGCACTACATACCTATAAGTTGAACCAAAATCAACTATACCTAACAAGAGAGAATAAAGGAATCTGAGCAAAAGAAACCTGATATATGAACCAATACATTCATCTTCTATGCTAAATAAGGCTAATGCAATAATATAGCTACCTTATAACTTTCTCTTTTATAATCCTAATTAATCCCTAACACTTCAAGTCTACTCTTCGTTAATTCTCCATTTAGCTCCCCTCATATCCGATCCATATCTATATATATTGTCATAAGAATTAGGCTATTGGGCCTTTAACTCGTAATTGAACCCATGGACTAAAGGGACTAATGAGGTGAATCCTCTAGCTCTAGTCAACTCCTACTGAGGTTGAGTTACACCTTATCGCTAATTGACTCTCAGTGCTATGCTGAATGACTGTCCATCTCTCGAAAGTTATGTGCTTACTAGGAGAATGCTTAGATAGCAGGCAATCCTCTCGCATTTGCTTGGCCATGTCTAAGTTGACCACTTGCTTAGTATCATTAGTGCTAAGAAGCTAAGAGAGTTGTCCTATACTAATCCTCAGCTACTCCTATTTGAACGAGTCCACGCTTACTGGGCACTCCTACTTGGCCACCTAACCAACTCGTACTACTTTGTCTACATCATCCAATAACACCACTAATATATTACTACCACGTGTTCAGGACCACTTATAAAATCTATTACTCTAATAATTGCTTTTTCCATGAATATTTATTTTTACCCTTTGTATACTTTGTATCTTACTTCTTTAGGATAATACCCTTTTTGTCTTTTTCTTTTTAGACAAGTTTCCATAAATTCTCGGATATAAATACCCCTTGTACATATAGCTATAGATAAGCAAATTATCATTTATACAATGGATGTTTTTTCTCTTGTAAATATTATTTGTTTACTCTTATTCCACTCTTATCCTAACCTTTAAGTAAGCCTATGTAGCAAGTACTCTCATCGAACCATCTCGTGCGTCATATCAAGCTATGCTATGAGTTCTCGAAAGTTTTATTGGTGCATCATATCCTTTGGAGTTGTTCATGGATTTTTCATACTTTTTCATTTGCTTTTTATCTTTACATACGTTTCCCCATCACCCTTTCAAGCTTTCAGTAAGCTTAGACCTATCCCTACGACCAACCTTATTTGTCTTTAGTTTCAATACGTATCATCTTAGTATTAAAGTAGAGGTTTCATTTGGATTGTAGGAGTTTGTTTTGAAGTTCTGTTTATACTTTGTTTTAGGCATATGAATGAAGCAATTTTTCTATATTGATTTAGCTATCGCATTTGCTGAATATTAAGCTTCTAGTTTGAAGGGAGTGTGTATTGTTGGATTTGGAGAAGTAGCGTTAGTTATAGCTCTGACTTGAAGATTTGGGATTGAGTTTGTTAAAGAAAATGACTGAACCAAGTGTTAACATTAGTGTTAAGGAAGATAATAGTAGTATTGTCCATCATGGTCGACAATCCTAGGGTACCTCTAAAAGTATTGATGAGAGACTTGATAAGGTAACTAACCTCCTAATAGATTTTACTTGAGTAGATCATGCATTGGTTTATCGACTTACTAAAGCCATGCATAATAACCTACAGGCCGCCCAACCTATTAGAGGTTAGAACCTAGCTTAACAAGTTCGAGGTGGAAGAGTGAGAAGAAGAATTGACTTAAGAGAAATGGACAACATTGAAGAAGAAGAGTATGAAGAAGAAGAAGAATGAGCTTGAGTATTTGACCATGTGAAGCTTTAAATTTCAAACTTTAATGAATGATACAGAATAGGGCTAAGGATAGATAAGGCCGGCTATGAGGGTAGATCTAATCCTATCGAAGGGAACGATAAGTAAATAGGAGTCAATGTTTTAGCAATCCCGTGCACTAACTCTACGGACATGATGCATTGTAGAACCACACACAGATCTAAGATTGGCTGGATTTGATGCATCGGTCCGAATAATAGGGTTGCTCGCCACAATCCTTGTTAAAGGGATTGATCAAAGCTAGTAAGGGAGAGAGAACTTTCCGAGAGGAAAGACTTTAAAAGGGGGTTTTTCATTAATCTTCTATATATATCTGCATTGTTACAAACATTGCTATTTATAGTATGTCTTAAACCTTAGTAGCAAAACTGTAAATAATATATAAGGCCTTAAACCTTAAAGAATTGAGCCCATAAATAAAATAAAGACAAACAAGTACAAAAATATAAAACCATGCATTTTATAAGGAGAAGTCGTTATGTGGTTATTCAGCTTGCCTTGGACATAGTCTCGTGGTGTTTAGCCAAGACACCAAAGAGGTCAGCCCAAATTATTGAGTTCTGAAGCAAGTTAGTAATAGTTCTCCGGGGTGTATCGAGTGGATCTAATAGCTTAGTTAGATAAGCATCTGGACTTGATATTGCATATGACTTGGAGATCCTGAGTTCAATCTGTGGAAGGTGCAAAATGTATCTTTTATTTTCTTTTCTCACATCGCTACGTCACGGGCTACATCATCGTCATGTCATTTACCAACTCACTTCTAAGTATGGTAGACACACTCCAACATACTCTGGCCCATTCATACACATGCAGTTATGTATTTGGCACCACATATTGTCCAAGTTCATCCAATCCAAAATTGAAAGAAAATCATCTTGCATTTAATTTTTTTCATCCTTAACACGACCATGACACCTATAAATAGGGGTCTACTATTCATTTTCAAAACACAACAAAAACTTTAAAACACTTTAGAAAAACAAAAATCGAAGTTTCCTCTCTCTAGCACAGTTCCTCTCTCTCTAAGATAGCATTCCCTATAGTGTTTTTACGAAAACCACCACCATCAGATTTCTCAAGCCGACTAAACCAACTCCAAGCCAATCCAACCTGAAGTGAGCCGACTGAGCTGATCCAAGCCAAAGTGAGCCGACCGAGCTGATCCAAGCCAAAGTGAGCTAACCGAGCTGATCCAAGCCGAAGTGAGCCGATCCGAGTAGTTTGAGCCAATCCGAGCCAACCCGATTTTTCTTTTTTATTTTTTATTTATTTATTCATTTGTTTATTTGTAAATGTTATAAATGAGAAAAAAAAAAGAGAAAAAATAACGGGAAAAAAGAAAGAGAAGAAAAAAGAAAAAGAGAAAAAAAGAAAGAAAGAAAGTAGTCTATTTATTTGTTTCAAATAGATATAGATAGATTAAGTATAAAATAAATAAGATAATATAATAAAAATAAAAATAAATAAATAAGTTAATAAACAAAAATCGTTCTCACACTTAGAAAAATTAAGTTTTCTAAAAATAAATGAAAATAAAATAGACCTTTTTGCAAATTAAGACTATTTTAGAGTTTCCAAAAATAAAACAACAATTAGGACCCTTTTAAAAGAATTTCCTTGAATAAATTGAACTGGGTAAAAATGTAAATACGACCCTTTTTCAAAAATTAAAATCAAACTACCCACTAAAGTTTTTTTATAAACGAAATACGAAAGTTTGATCCTGAATAGCGGGTACGTAGGTACCCGTACGCAAGTATAGAGCGACTTAAAAAATGGAAAGTTTTATTTTCTCCATTTTTAGACATTTATGTAAATTTATCAATTTAGTTGCATGTATCGTAATTAGATCTTTTTAGAAATTAAAAAGGGTATATTTAAAAGGCGAAGTTAAATTTGAAAAGTTAAAAAGTGGTACCTGTTTAGGGTTTAATAAACTAGCCCCCGGACTTAAATCTTTGGTTTTAAAAAAAGCCGTTTTGCAAATTGTTTTTTTTTTTTTTAAATTGATAGACCGGTAGCTAAGTTATAACCAATACACTTAATTGGTTATAACTTAACCCTTTTTCCTGACTCTGGTCAGGTAGCAACTCCAATCCCTTTTTAAATTGAAAAAATGGTTTTCTTTAAACCCTAGTCAAGGGCTAATATTAAATAGGTAAGAGTTTAATACTGGTCGACTTAGAGAAGACCTAATTTTATAAAAAGAATCGGGAAAGTGAAAAACCAGGCTCGACAGTATGATACTACCAATATAATTTTTATCTTAATACTTGTTATTTGTGTAAAATTACAAATATGTAAGTATTCTTCTTAGAACTACTTACTTCTAATCCTAATTGTGTTTATTAGAATCTCTTCTAAATTAATAGCCAATTTGAATCGCATTAATGTCATTTTTATTATCAATTTACCCAATAACGCAACAACTTTCCTAATAATATCTCTATTATCAAGAGTAAATTGTTATAATGAATCAAATCTATTCAATAGAATTATCTCTTGATATATTTTATTGAAATCTAGCCTAAGACAATGTCGTGCACTACATTGTACTTAGATTGATTAAGTTCAATTCACCAGAATTAACAATTATTAGGAACTAAATAATTTACACACTTATTCATACCAAGTTGATGTAGTAAATCCTAGTTACTACTCATACATAATGAAATAACAAAATGTATTAACATAGTGTAGAAATAACAAAGAAATTAACATAAGACAAGTAAGAAATGCAACCCCGTTTTGAATTCTTTAGTAGAAATTTTTACAACAACAAATGATTAATTCCCATCTACTCTCTTAAGTAACTCCAAGAAAAGTATGATACAACACTATATTGAAAAGCGAAATACAATGTATATAAAGATGGATGATTAGGTGTGATGGTGGTTAGTGAAAATGATGTTCTTAATGATGTTTATTCTTATCTAAAATCTATCTTGATCTCTTCTCTAATCTCGTTATCTCTCCCTCAATTTGGTTGTCTTTCTCCCAAAAGTCACAATATATTTATACTCTTCCCATCAAAGGACTCAAAACACCATTTTAAGGCACCACCTAATGTTAAAACATTTTCCATGTATTGGTTCGTATGAAAAAGTTGAAGAAAAACTGTTGTGTCTACTCCCATCATGCCCATGACTAGAGGTGTAACTGTCTTAGAAAATAAGATTCTACACCAATCACGGTCGTGATGGTGGACATGAACTCCTCATCACTTCATTATCACTCATCACGCCCGTTATTGAGGGCAAAATCACTGTCTTGCAATACAATTATGGCTATGATTAATAAGGGGTTCATTAGTGCTTCATCAATTGCACCCATGATGAAGGGCATGATTAGTGCTGACCAATGCAATCTTTCTTTATCATGCCCATGATTGAATGAATCTTGGTTCTACTTTAAAGTTTTCTTCTCCTAACAACCATGATTGCCTTAAAAATCATTATTCTTGTGTGAATTTTATCCCATTGCTTGTGATTCATCTAAAATCAACACATCATACAATTAAGTACTAAAACTTAAGAATTGAATCATAATTATGAACAATTTATGCCTAAATATGCCTTGAAAGTGTAAAGTAATTTACACTTATCAAATATACTCTCTTAAGCTAAGTATTATGTTGCTTACTCTCGAGCTACTCTTATCTAGCTCTTTGATCATGGATTAATGGCAAGTAACCTTTAGCTACACTTGTACGTAATATCAAGGCTGTCCTGAGCTTGTATAAGGTATAAGTGCATCATATCCAATGTCAGTGCATGGGAACCCCTGCTCATCCTTCAACTATCATTTACTTTTCAAGTCATCTCGCAACCCAAAGCCATCCTTGGTTATACATGTTTGTACATTCATCTACAAATCCGTATCATTTGCCATACCCCTTATTGAGTTAACGAAGAAGAACGTCAACTTCAGATGGGGAGAAAAGGAGGAGAGAAGCTTTGCCTAGGTAAAGGAAAGATTAGCTTCCGCACTTGTACTATCTTTGCATGACTTTGAGAAAATATTTAAGCTAGATTGCAATGCATCAGGCATTGGAATAAGTGTTGTCCCAATGTAAGAAGGTTAACCAATTGCCTACCATATTGAGAAGCTTAGGGGACCTTAAGTGAACTATTCCGTGTATGACAAAGAACTCCTAGCACTTATCTAAGCACTGCAAGTATGGCAACATTATCTATTACTGAAGGAATTTGTCATTTATACTAACCATAAGTCTCTAAGGTATCTTCGAAGTCAAACAAAGCTATTGAAGTGGCAAGCAAGGTAGGTTGAACTCCTTAAAGGATTTAATTTTGTAATAAAATACAAGCAAGGAAAGAGAAACATGGTTGTAGATACACTTTTAAGGAGACATGTACTCTTGACAAAAAATGGAAACCAGATTGTTTAGGTTTGCGAATATCAAGGGACAATACTCCGAAGATCCATACTTTCGACCCATACTTGGGCACTGTGCTAATAGAAGGGCAATGGATGAGTATCATATGGAAGATGGATACTTGTTATGAGGACAAAAATTGTATGTGCTAACCTATTCACTAAGGGAGTTACCAATCAAGGAAGCCTATAGTTGAGGACTCTCTAGACACTTTGGGGTAAGAAGGATGTATGAGTTATAGAGTGGGCATTTATTCTAGCCAAAAATGAGGTGAGATGTACACTAAATTGTTAAAGGCCGTACCATGTAAAGAGGGCTAAATGTTAAGCTAAGCAAGGGAAAGTGATGCCCTTGCTTGTCCCAATGAGACTATGGACTGAGTTGAGCATAGATTTTGTTCTCAAATTACTACGAACTGCCTAAGGCAAAGATTCTGTAATAGTTGTCGTTGATAGATTCAGTAAGATGGCACACTTTGTGCCCTGGTCTAAGACTAATAATGCTTTAGCTATTGCTTCTCTTTTCTTATAGGAAATTGTTCGATTACATGGCATACTAAGAAGTGTAGCATCTATCAAAGATCCAAAGTTCTTAAGCCATTTTTGAAAGACTTTATGGCAACAAATAGGGACCAAACCGCTACTCAATACTTCCTGTCACCCTAAATTGATGGCCAAATAGAGGTAGTCAATCGTACTTTAGGATCACTGCTTTGAGCTACAATGGGCAAAAACTTAGCCAATTAAGATGCCTACTTACCAGTGGTTGAATTTGTTTACAACTGAACAATACATGACACCACCAAGTAAACCCCCTTTGAAGTTATCTATGGTTTTATTCTTAAGTTGCCCCTCGATTATACCCTTGTACCTATATTTGAGCAGGAAAACCCTAATGCAAGAGCTCGAGTATAGTCCATTCAATACATCTACAACAAAGTTACTCAACAGATCAACCAAGCTGCTAGAAGGATGTGAGAGAAGGCTAAGGGAAAGACAATGAGACAGTTTCAACCAGGAGACTTAGTATGGCTGCACCTGAGCAAGGAAAGATTTTTTAGCAAGAAAAGATTTTTGAGTAAGAAGAGGAACAAGCTGTCTCTACGAGCTGAAGGACCTTTTAGAATCCTCCAAAAGATCAACGATAATACTTACGGATTGGAGATGCCTAAAGATTATGGGGTTTCGAATGCCATCAACATTGCTGACCTCAGCCCTTATCACCTTGATAGAGATTTGAATGAAGACTAGCTAGATTTGATCCTAAATCCAAAACAACTAAGAGGGCATGATAGGAATTAAGCTATTAAACCTTTAACCAGCAACCGAAGCCACATACTAAAGGGACTGATGAGGTGAATCCTCTTTCTCTAATTAAATATTGTCAAGGCTAAGTTACTCCTTGCTGTTGAGCAACTCTCGGTGCCATACTAAATGATTGTCCATCTTTCGGAAGTTGTGTGCCAACTAAGAGAATGCCTTGACAACAACCAATCCTCTCATTCTTGCTCGACCATATTCGAGTAAACCATTTGCTTGGCATCATTATTGCCGAAAAGCCAAGAGAGTTGTCCTTCACTAATCCTTAGCCACTCTTATTCGAACGAATCTATGCTTACTTAGCACTCTTGGTTGGCCACCCAACTAGCTCGTATTACTTTGTCTACATCCTCTAACAACACCACCAAGACATTGCTGCCATATATCTAGGACCACTTATAGAATCTGCTACTAATCATTTTTTTTTTTGTGAATATTAATTTTTACATTTTGTATACTTTGTACCTTACTTCTTTAGGATAATACCCTTTTTATCTTTTTCTTTTTAGGCAAGTTGTCATAAATTCTCGAGTATAAATACCTCTTATATATGTAAGCGTAGATAAATAGATTTTCATTAATACACTGGATATTTTTCCTCTCATAAACATTATTTTTTTTACTCTCATTTCACTCTTATCCTAACCCTTAGGTAAGGATAGGTGGTAAGTACCCTTACCGAACCATCTTGTGCATCATATTGAACTGTGCTGTGAGTCCACGAAAGTTCCATTGGTGAGTCATATCCTTTGGAGCTATTTGTAAGTTTTGCTTACTTTTTCATTCGTTTTTCATCCTTATACACTTTTCCCCATTACCCTTAAGCTTTTGGCAAACTTGGACCTTTCCTTGTGACTGACCTTGTCTGTCCTTAGTTACAGTACGCATCTGGTTAAAACCACTCAAATAAGCTTAAAACAACTTTCTCCTTATTTCTTTCTTAAACTTCAAATTCATTTCTCTTCAAACTACTCACTTGATTATACTTTACATATCTGATGATTCACCTCCTAAGGTCTTTCTTAATCATGGTCTCTTTTGATTCGTACATTTCTAATCTTGACTCCAAGGAAATAAAGTACTCACTTTCTCATTACTAGATTGATCAATCCATTTCATACTTACTGATATGTCAACCTTCTTGTTCTCATTCATGGTTTTCGCAACCACAATATTAATACATTATACTCCAATAAATCAATTCCACCTCCCTACCATACTATAAAATCATAACATATGGCAATAATACAACTACCATATAATGTCTCCCATATAAACTTTATCTGGTGAAAGATCAAAATCATTCCCTAATAGCAAAAGACCAATCACTAGTCCTCATAAGCCCTTAAACGAGTCTATAACTCCAAGTTGATTAACAAATTCCACCATGTCTATGTTATTTACTAAAAGAATTCCATCTCCTAAAAGAAAACAATTGATAGATAAGATCAAAACTCTAAGTCCAACTCTAAGCCATCACCTCACATACAAGCAAAGTAGGATATGAAACACTCACAAGTCTTAACTAAACCATCTATCACAAAGGAATTCCTGATAGGAATCAAGCTATTAGGCCTTTAACCCACAACCGAACTTATGGACTAAAGGGATTGGCGAGGTGAATCTTCCTACTCCAGTTGACTTTTACTAAGGCTAAGTTACTCCTTACTGCTGATCGACTCTCAGTACCATGCTGAATGATTGTCCATCTCTTAGAAGTTATGTGATGACTAAGAGAATGCCCTGACAACAACCAATCCTCTTTCACCTACTTAGCCATGTCTGAGCCGACCACTTGCTCGGCATCATTATTGCTGAGATGCTAAGAGAGTTATCTTACTCTAATTGTCAGCCACTCCTGTTTGAGTGAGTCCATGCTTGCTTGACACTCCTACTTAACCACCCAACCAGCCATACTTCTTTGTCTACATCCTCTAATAGCACCAACAATACATTGTTGCCACGTATCTAGGACTACTTATAGAATTTGCTACTCTAATCATTGTTTTTTTCGTAAATATGAATTTTTACCATTTATATACTATGTACCTTACTTCTTTAGGATAATACCCTTTTTATTTTTTCCTTTTTAGGCAGGTTGCCCTAAATTCTCAAGTATAAATATCTCTTGTACATGTAGCCGCAAATAAGTAGATTATCATTAATACATTGGATTTTTTTCTCTCATAAATATTATTTGTTTGCTCTCATTTCACTTTTATCCTAACTCTTAAGTAAGGCTAGGTGGCGAGTATCTTCACTAAACCATCTCGTGCATCATATCAAGTTGTGCTGTGAGTTCTCAGAAGTTCCATTAGTGCATCATATTCTTTGAAACTATTCATGGTTTTTGTTTACTTTTTCATTTGTTTTTCATCCTTAAGCACATTTCCCCATCACCCTTTTAAGCTTTCGGCAAGCTTAGACCCATCCCTACAAGTAGCCTTGTTTGTCCTTAGTTATCGTATATATCATCTTGGTATTAGAGCAGAGGTTTCATTTGGATTGTAGGAGTTTGTTTTGAAGTTCTTTCTATACTCTATTTTAGGCATGTGAAACAAAGCGATTTTTCTCTATTGATTTAGCTAACTTATTTACTAAATATTAAGTTTCTAGTTTCAAAGGAGTGTATGTTGTTGGATTTAGAGAAGTAGTATCAATTGTAACTCCAACTTGAAGATTTAGGGTCAAGTTTGTTAAAGAAAATGATTGAACCATGTATCAATGCTGGTGTTAAGGACAACAACAGTAGTGTTATCCACCATGGTCAACAATCTTAGGATACCCCCAGAAGTACTAACGAGAGACTTAACGAGGTGGCTAAAATCCTAGTTGATTTAACTTGAGTAGTTCATGCATTGGCTTATTGACCTGATGAAGACACAAAAAACACCCTAAAAGCTGCCCGACCAGTTAGAGGTCAAAACCCTATTTGATAAGTTTAAGGTAGAGGAATAGGTAGACAAGTGAGAAGAAGAATTGACTAGGGGGAAATGGATGACAATGAGGAAGAAGAGTACGAAGAAGAAGAAGAACGAACTCAAGCACCCCAAGCATCTAACCATGTGAAGCTTCAGATTCTAAGCTTCAATAGATCAAAAAGTACGGATGAATACTTGGATTGGGAGGAGAAGGTGAAATGTGCTTTTTACTATTACCAATATGAGGATTATGAGAAAGTGAATACTGCTGTTATTGAGTTCTCTGGGTATGTTGCCATGTAGAAGAAGAATTTCCAAGCTATGAGGAGATGAAAAAGATATAGAGAAATTAATACTGGCTTGAGATAAAGAGAATACTTAAAAACAGATTTGTACCGAATACTTGTCTACAAGACATTTTCACTCGGCTTGAGGAGCTGAGATAAGGAGATTAAACTATTAACAAGTATGTCCAAGAATTCTAAATGCTTTTGATCCACTATGAAGTAGAGGAACCACTAGTACGAATAGTCTCTAAGTTCCTTATTGGATTAAGGAGTGACATCTAAGACATTGTAAGACTACAATGATTTGCCATAATGGATGAGGCCATATGAATTGCTTAACGACTAGAAAGGCAGAGAAGGAGTCGAATGCCGACCCGACCATCGACTAACCGACATGTTCAGTCAAGTTGACCTGTTTAGGGATGATGTGCCAGATCAAGTGCTAAGGGTTCAAACATATAGTTGCTTAATGCTTGAACCGAAGGACTATGGTCATAAAGGGAGATGCCTCAAAGCTTAAGGTAGACAATATTGATGAGGAAACCAAGGAAGAGACTCTTACCAAGAAAGAGACTACTCAGGAGAATGAACTGATTGAAGAGAATGTGTTTGCCGAGGACTTAGATCAGTTGATCCTAGTCATCCAATGCGTAAGGAGTCTAAAGCCCTTACATGAGGAAGAGTAGAGGAAGAACTTGTTCCATATCACTTGCAGGGTCAATGACCAACTGTGTGCTCTCATTTTCGATAGTGGTAGTGATAGGAATCAACCCCCTGGACCGATCATAAGAAGCTAAGCAAGAGGACTTCAAGGGCTCGCATGGAAAATACTAGCTTTAAGCCATAGCCAAAATAGAGACTCCTATCCCAATCCAACCTCCTGTTGATTTGTCTCTCAGATCCTCACGTGTATCTAACATGCGCTTGACCAACAGCGAAGTCCTAATCTAGAAAATAACCTAAAACTAGTCGAGCTAAGCTACTGCCCTAACCTACTAGCATCTAACTTCAAGACAGCTGACGTTTTTGCTAGGCTGATTGGCTCCCAAACTAATCCAGATCAAGACGGCCCTTAATTGTAACACATTCTTGCTACTGCCTATGTTGCATCATATCCTAGATGTACAACCACCAAGAAACAAGTGTTTTTTGACACAATGTTCTAGAATAATTCTTTCTTTTCCGTACTATATATTCTTTGTCTCTTTTACCCCTTTTAATATGTCTTATGTAACTTAGTGTAGAATACCCTTTTATCTTTTCATACATGTAAAGCAACCATAATGAACGGGTATATAAACCCCCACCTTCCTTGTATGCATACATTCAGCTTCTAATACAGAGTTATTCATCTTTAAGCAATCTTAGTGTTCTCATTATCTCTTAACTCTTATCTATTCCTTTTAGTAAAGAGTAATGGTGAGTGACCCTTCAATTCAGACCGATGCATCATGTCCAACGAATGATAGGCTGAGTAGGATCGAGTGATGAGTCATATCCATTTGGTAGCTGCCCAAACTTTGCTAATTTCTTTTCCATTTCCTTTTTTTGGTTTGTTTGTTGTGGTGCTTCTCTATTTGTACGATCCTAGAGACACATCAGCTTCGTTGGTATTAAAGTACGGTTCTACAAGGGAGTGTGTAAAGTTGTAGTAAAGTTTTGTTTACTTTACTATTTGTGGCTGCTATGTTCCTTTCATAGTTATTGTAGTATACTTATGTATTCATAAGTGTGATTTCATTGTTACTCTGTCTTACTCTATCTTTCATCATGAAAACAAAGCAAGTTTATTTCTATTCTGTTTAGTAACTATTGGGTATTAAGGTTGTTAGTAGTTTGTTAATTTGTTCGAAAAGGTATTATACTACATCAGATTCAAGTATTCAAGGAGTTATTAGTGACCAAGGTAGTAGTACTCAACTTAGTCGTGGTTATAATGGTAGTAATACCCCAAGGTCCGTTAATGACAAACTTGACACTCACAAACCTTATTAAGAGTCTAGTCACAATAATGCAAGTCAATAGGCAACAACCCTAAGGTATACAGCCACATAACCTACAAGATGACGCCCCTAAGAGACACTATGGCTAAGTCAATTGAACCAATCACCCAATTTGACTTCCTCGAGTTGGAGGAGCTACGAGACAAAGATTGGAGTTAGAGGAAATTGCAAAAGATGATGAGGAATTAGATGTTGAAGGGTTTGGTGAGGAAGAGGAATTTGATTATTACCAAATATAGGGACAAGGACACTGAGTCCCTCAAAGGTTAGATAATGTCAAGGTTCAAATTTCACCCTTCAATGGAAATGGAGATGCCGATGAATACTTAGAGTAGGCAGAGAAGGTCGAGAAGGTGTTTGACTATTATGAGTATACGGATACTATCAAGGTCTAACTCACTGTAGTAGAATTTACTGGGTATGTAACAATGTGGTCGAAAAATCTAAATGCAGCATGAGCAAGGGATGGAAAATGAGGTAATAGAACTTAGGACGAGATGAAAAGGTTATTGAGGGATGTATTTGTGCTCGAAACGTACCTATAAGATACATTTGCCTAGTTGTAGGAACTTTACTAAGGAAACCGATCTGTCGATGACTATGTTAGAGCATTCTAGATGCTTATGATTAGAGCTGACGTAGAAGAAGTAGAGGCCCGTATAGTATCATTGTTCATTTCTGGGCTCAAGTATGAGATTCACAATATCGTGGAAGTACAGAGGTTTTATACATTAGAAGAGGTGATTAAGATTACATAGAAGGTTGAAAAGTAGAGGAGAAATGTTCCAAGCTGACCTGAACAAACATTCTCTTGAGCTCCTGTATCATGCCAACCTATTTAAGCCAAACTAAGGAGGCCATACTGAGTTGAGGAAAGGAATGACTAACTCAATAAACACTAAGCAAACCAACATAGCCGAGTAGGACAGTTGGGCCTACTTAAGGCTGAGCCGACCTCGAGAACCTATGAGAAAGGCTAGCCATTCTAATGGAAGACTAGTGAGGTGAAGTGTTTTAAATGCTTAGGCTTCGGACACATAGCTATTGAGTGTCTGAACCGACGCGTCATGGTACTCCGAGGAGATGTAGTGGATAGCACCAATGAGAGTGAGCCCAAGGAAGATGTTAGGAAGCTCGAGGTTGCAAAGGAGGAGGAGACCTGTATCTATGTTGACTAGGGAGAAGTAATAACCCTAGTCTTAAGGTGAGTATTAGGTTCCTTGCTAAACTTTGAGGAGGACTAGAGAGAGAATCTATTATATACAAAGTGTACCATCAAACACCAATTATCCACGATCATTGTAGATAGAGGAAGTTGTACAATTGTTGTTGCACAATCCCTTGTACAAAGGTTAGGTCTGCTGACTTCAAACCATCCCCGACCTTATAAGTTACATTAGCTTTATGATAAGGGTACTTTACACGTAACTAAACTAGTGACCATACCGTTCAGTGTTGGAAATGTATATAGGGATGAAGTGGTGTGCGATGTCGTCCCTATGGGAGCTTCACACTTGTTGCTTGGACAACCTTGATTGTTCGATCAACGTGTTACATACAATGGATATAAAAACACCTATGCCTTTGCTAAGGATGGAAGGAGGGTAATGTTGTAACCCCTAACCCCATCCTAAGTAAATGAAACTCATAATCAGTTCACTTGAGCTAACAAGAAAAAGGCCTTAGTGATGAGCCATAAGGAGCTTTGATCTATTGAGAAGATTGATGAACGGATGTTCTTGTTGGTTAGATGATTGATGGAGATAAAGGAATTGTAGGAAGTCCCAAAAGAAATTCGACGCTGCTAAATGAGTTTTTTTACCTATTTCCGGAAGAACTTCCCAAAGGACTGCTACTAATACGAGGCATAAAGCATTGTATTGATCTACAGCTAGGCACTACCCTACCTAACTGACCTGCATATAAGATGAACCCTGAGCAAGCTGTCAAGTTGAAAAAGCAAGTGGATGAACTCATTAAACAAGGATACGTGAAGGAGAGCATGAGCCCTTATGTTGTACTAGCTCTACTCGTTTCGAAGAAGGATGGTTAATGGCGTATGTATATTGATAGCCAAGCAATCAATCAAATTACTGTCATGTACAGATACCTAATATCAAGGCTCGATGACATGTTAGATGAACTTCATGGTGCAAAGATATTTTCAAAGATAGATCTATGGAGTGGTTACCATAAAATTCGCATGAAGCCGAGCGATGAATGAAAGACTGCCTTTAAGACTAAGCACAAACTATATGAATGGTTGGTTATGCCATTCGGACTTATGAATGTGTCAAGCACAATCATGAGGTTAATGAACCATGTGATGTGCCCTCTACTTGGAAGATGTATGGTCATATACTTTGATAACATATTAGTATACAGTATCGACTTAAATGACCATATTCAACATCTACGTAAAGTATTTGACATTTTGCAAGTTGAAAAGTTGTATAGGAATATGAAGAAGTGTACGTTCTGCCAGAATGAGGTGATTTTTCTAGGGTTTGTAGTATTAGGGGAAGGAATCTAAGCAAATGAGGAGAAGATCCAAGCTGTTCTAGAATGGCTAACGTTGAAGAATGTCACTAAAGTCCGAAGTTTCCATAGCCTAGCTTCTTTCTATAGGCGATTTGTTAAGGACATTAGTACAATAGCTGCACTATTGACTAAGTTGATGAAGAAGAGTGAAGGATTCAGGTGGAATAACCGAACTAAATAGAGCTTTAGAGAAATCAACAAAAACTCACCTCGGTACCTATCCTATCGTTGCTAGATTTTGACAAACCCTTCGAATTAGAATGTGATGCATCGGGAATCAGAATTGGTGCTATCCTGATGTAAGAACAATAGCCCATCACTTACTACAGTGAGGAACTAAGTGGCTTGGCCTTCACTATTCTGTGTATGAGAAAGAGTTATATTCCCTTTTTTGAGCCCTTACCATTTGGCAACACTACCTGTCACCATGAAAGTTTGTTATTTACATTAACCACAAATCATTGAAGTATCTTGGGAGTCAGAACAAGCTTTCGAAAAGATAGGCTAAGTTGTTAAAGTTCATGGAAGGTTTCTCATACGTCATTTGACACAAAAAGGGAAGTACAAATGTGGTTACCGACGCTTTGTCATGATGGCAAACCTTGCTGACCACTTTGCAAACAAAACTATTAGGATTCTCACTCATCACTAAGCAGTATACTAATGACCCTCTCTTCAGTTCCGTTGTTAAACCGTGTTGTGAGGGATTAGTTGTGGGAAGGTATTATTTTAAGGATGGCTATCTATTCAAGGACCACAAGCTATGTATTCTAAACTACTCTACATGTAAACTGTTAGTCCGATAAGCTCATAGTGGTAGACTTTCAGGCCACTTTAAAGAGGTCAAGATAGCCAACCTATTGAAAGAGAATTTTTACTAGCCAAGTCTAACTAAGGATGTCCATAAAGTAGTTGATCATTGTAAAGTTTGTAAGTGTGCTAAGGGGAAGAGAGAACCCCATAAAGATTACACGCCTCTACCAATGCTTACCTTATCATAGGTCGACCTCAGTATAGACTTTGTTCTAGGGTTACCCCAGACATCTAGAGGAAAAGATTCTATCTTTATTGTAGTGGACCACTTTAATAAGATGGTGCACTTCATTTTGTGCCATCGGACTAACAATGCCTTATATATTACTGATTTGTTTTTGCAGGAGATTGTCTGACTACATGGAGTATCAAAGACTATTGTCTTAGATCGGGACACAAAATTTTTAAGCTACTTTTAAAAGACTCTTTGGAGGAGACTTGGAACTAAACTTGTGTTCAGCTCTAGTAGCTACCCTAAGACTGATGGCCAGACTAAAGTGGTGAATAGGATACTAAGTAATCTACTCAAAGCTGTTGTAGAGAAGAACTTTAAGGATTATGATCTATGCCTACCGGTCGTAGAGTTCATATACAATCGAACTGTCCATAGCACCACTAGGAAGACCCCATTCGAGGTAATCTACGACCTCAACCTTACCATTCCCCTGGGTATGATTAGCATCCCAACAGTTACTGAAGAAAGTCAATCCAAAGTGGACCGAACCCAAGAATTGCATAAGTTACACTAGTAGATCGCTAAGTTCAATCAAAGACAACAAGAGATTGGCAGCCGAAGCCACCGAATTATTTCTTTCTAGCCAAGAGACTTAGTATGGATTAATCTCAGTTGAGAGTGATTCCTATACATAAGACAAAGCAAACTATCTCCTCGAGCCAATGACCCATTCAAGGTCTTGAAGAAAATCAACCGCAATGCCTACTAAATCGAGTTTCCTAATGACTATGGTGTCTCTTCTACCTTTAATGTATTCGATCTAATTCCCCATCAACCAATAGAAGAAGACCCTATGAGCACCCTAGAAGAACAAGCAGAAACCACTTTAGATTTGAGGATAAATCTTTCTGACCCCTAGGCAGATGATAGGAATCAACTCCTTAGACCATTCATAAGAAGTTGAGCTAGAGGACTTCAAGGACTCACATGAAAAATACTAGCTCTAAGCCATAGTTGAGACAAGAACTCCTATCCTGATCCAACCTCCTATGGACCTATCTCTCAAATCCTCACGTGTGTCCAACATGCTCTTGCCTAATAACAAAGTCTAAATCTAGAAGACAACCTAAAACTAGTTAAGTTGAGCTATTGCCCTAACCCACGGTCATTTGACTTTAAGATAGCCAACCTTTTTGCTAGGTTGATTAGCTCTCGACTTGGTCCAGATCAAGACATCCCCTGACTGTAATGCATTCTTGCTTTCGCCTATGTTGTATCATATCCCAAATGTCCAGCCACTAAGAAACATGTGTCATTTGACACAATGTTCTAGAATGATTCTTTCTTTTCCATACTATATATTCTTTGTCTCTTTTACCCCTTTTAGTATGTCTTATGTAACTTAGTGTAGAATACCCTTTTATTTTTTCATACATGTAAAGCAACCCTAATGAATAGGTATACAAACCCGCACTTTCCTTATATGCATAAATTCAGCTTTTAATATAGAGTTATTAATCTTTGAGTAACCTTAGTGTTTTTGTTATCTCTTAACTCTTATCTATTCCCTTTGGTAAAGAGTAATAGCAAGTGACCCTTTAGTTTGGACCAGTATATCATATCCAGTGAATTGTAGGCCGAATCCGATCAAGTGGTGAGTCATATCCATTCAATAATTGCTTGAGCTCTGCCAATTTCTTTTTCTATTTCCTTTTTTTTAGTTCATTCATTGTAGTGCTTCTAAGGCTATATAAGTTATACTAATGTAACATCAATTGATCTGGTCATGAAGTTAAAGCTACTAACCATCGCGCATCTAAGGCTATATAAGTTACATTAGTTGAATGAGAAGGGAGCACTACATATCACTCGGCAAGTATTACTGCCAATCACGATTGGAAATTACTCCAATGAGATTCTCTACAATGTACTGCCCATGTACGCATTACACGTATTGCTTAGCTGACTATGGCTATATAATAGGAGAGTTATCCATGATGGTTACAAGAGCACCTACGGGTTCGAGAAGGATGGCAAGAAGATTATGCTGAACTTGATGTCGTCAAGTCAAGTTAACAAACTTTAGGCAAAATTAGCTCAAGTATTGAAGAAGACTCTGATGATGAGTAATGCTGAGCTCTGAGAGGCTATCAAAATCGATGTGCCGACCCTTATGTTATTTAAGCATCTATTAGAGTTGAAGGAACGAGGTGAATTACCTTTAGAAATAAGAGAGTTACTGGATGAATATGCCGATCTGTTTCTAAAACAATTGCTTGAAGGGTTACCCCCTATCCAAGGCATAGAACATTACATTGACTTACACCTAGTACCTCCTTACTGAATAAGCCAGCTTCTTAGATGAGTCCCAACAGGCTTCTAAGCTCCAACAACAAGTCAATGAGCTACTAGAAAGAGGATATGTTAGGAAGATTGTCGGCCCTTTTGTCGTTCCAACGTTCCTAATGCCAAAAAAAGATGGTACCCATTAGATGTGTATTGACAGCCAAGATGTGAACAAGATAACAATCAAATACAATTATCCGATCCTCAAGTTAGAAGATATGCTAGATGAATTAAGTGGGGCTAAGATCTTTAGCAAGATTGGTTTGAAGTCTAACTACCATCAAATTTGCATGAAGCTAGGAGATGAGTAGAAGATTGCATTAAAAACTCGGCATAAACTTTATGAGTGGATGGTTATGCCATTTGGCTTGTTGAAGGCCCTACGCACTTTTATGTGACTGATGAACCATGTGCTGATAAATCTAATGGGAAAGTATGTCGTGGTGTACTTTGACGACATCTTGGTGTATAGTGCCGACATGCCGAGTCATTGTGAACATCTCCATGTTGTGTTGAATTTCCTCCGTACCAAGAGATTATTCAGCAATCTTAAAAAATATTGTTTATTCCAAGAAGAAGTGGTATTCTTAAGCTATGTAGTAAGTAGAGAAGGTTTAGGAATGGACGACAAGAAGATCTAAATGATCATCAAGTAGCCTACTCTTACTACTTGTGTTGAGGTGAGAAGTTTCCATGGAATGGCTTCCTTCTACAAGATATTCATAAGAAATTTCAGCACCTTCGCCGCACCCCTTACAAAGTTGACGAAAAAGAACATTGACTTCAAATGGAGAGAAAAGGAAGAGAGAAGTTTTGCTAAGGTGAAGGACATATTGACTTCCATACTTATACTATTTTTGCCTGATTTCGAAAAAATTTGAACTGGAATGTGACGCATCAAGCATTGGAATAAGTAATGTCCTAATATAGGAAGGCTGACTAATTGCCTACTAAATGAGAAGCTCAAGGGGACCTTAAGTGAACTACTTCGTGTATGACAAAAAAACTCTTAGTACTCATCTAAGCACTGTAAGTATGGTAACGTTATCTACTGTCAAGAGAATTTGTCATCTATACAAACCATGAGTCTCCAAGGTATCTCCAAAGTCAAATAAAGCTATTGAAGCAACAGGTAAGGAAGGTCGAATTCCTTGAAGGATTTAATTTTGTAATAAAATACAAGTAAGGAAAGAGAAACATAGTTACATATGCTCTTTCAAGGAGACATGCGCTCCTGACAGAAATGGAAATCAGATTGTTTAGGCTTATGAGTATCAAGAGACAGTACTCTTAGGATCTATACTTCGGACCCATATTTAGGCGTTATGCCAATGAAAGGGCAGTGGATGAGTATCTTATGGAAGATGGATACTTGTTTCAAGGATGGAAATTGTGTATGCTGACCTATTCACTAAGAGAGTTACTGATTAAGGAGGCCTATAGTAAAGGACTCTTTAGACACTTTAGGGAAAGAAAGATGCATAAGTTGTTGAGTAAGCATTTCTTTTAGCTAATAATGAGGCAAGATGTACACCGAGTAGTTAAAGGCTATGTTGTGTGCAAGAAGGCTAAATGCTAAGCCGAGCAAGGAAATCAATACCTTTGCTTATCATGATAAGACCATAGATTGAGTTGAGCGTAGGCTTTATTCTCAAATTACTGCGAACTGCTTAAAGTAAAGATTTTGTAATAGTCCTCATCAATAGGTTCAGTAAGATGGCACACTTTGTGCCCTACTCCAAGACTAATGATGCTTTAACTATTACTTTTCTATTCTTGTAAGAAATTATTCGATTACATGACATGCTAAGAAGTGTAGTATCAAACAAAGATCCAAAGTTCTTGAGCCATTTCTAGAGGACTTTGTGGCGATGGATGGGGACCAAACTGCTGTTCAATAATTCCTACCACCCCCAAACGAATAGCTAAATAGAAGTAATCCATCATACTCTGAGATCACTGTTTCGAGCTATAGTGGATAAAAACTTAGCTGATTAGGACATCTGCTTACTAATGGTCGAATTTGCATAAAATTGAATAATACATGACACCACCAAGTAAACCCCCTTTGAAGTTGTCTATGGTTTTAATCTAAAGTTACCCCTCAATCACACCCTTATACCTGTATTTGAGTAAGATGACCTTGATGCAAGAGCTTAAGCATAGTCTCCTCAACACATCTATGACAACGTTACTCTGTAGATCAACCAAGTTGCCAGAAAGATGCGAGAGAAGGCTAAGGGAAAGATGACAAGATAGTTTCAACCTAGAGACTTGGTATGGCTGCACCTAAGCAAGGAAAGATTTCTGAGTAAGAGGAGGCTATTTGCAGGCGCTAAAGGACCTTTTTGAATCCTCCAGAAGATCAACAATAATGCCTATAAATTGGAGCTGCCCGAAGACTATAGGGTATCAGATACCTTCAACATTATCGACCTCAATCCTTATCATCCTGATAAAGAGCTGGACAAAGACCAACTGGATTTGATCCTAAATCTAAAACAACCTAGAGGGAATAATAGGAATCATACTACTGGGCCTTTTACCCACAACCAAACACGTGGATTAGGGGCATTGGTGTGGAGAATCCTCTTACTCTAACCGATTCCTACCAAGGCCGAGTTACTCCTTACTGTTGATTAACACTCAATGCAATGCTAAATGACTGTCCATCTACCAAAAGTTGTGTGCCAACTAGGAGAATGCCCTAATAGTAGCCAATCCTCTAACGCCTGCTCGACCATGCCCGAGCCAACTACTTAGTCAGCATCATTATTACCAAGAAGGCAAGGGAGTTATCTTACACTAATCCTTAGCCACTCCTGCTCGTATGAATCCACGCTTACTTAGCACTTTTGCTTGCCTACCCAGCCAACTCATACTACTTTATCTTCATCCTCCAACAGCACCACTAATACATTGTTGCCATGTGTTTGGGACCAATTATAGAATTTACTACTCTAATCATTGCTTTTTTCATGAATATTCATTTTTACTCTTTATATACTTTGTACCTAACTTCTTTGGGACAATACCCTTTTTCTCTTTTTCTTTTTAGTCAAGCTATCCTAAATTCTCAAATATAAATACCCCTTATACATGTAATCGTAAATAAATAGATTATCATTAATATAATGGGTATTTTTCTTCTCATAAACATTGTTTGTTTACTCTCATTTCCCTCTTATCCTAATTCTTAAGCAAGGCTAAGTAGTAAATACCCTCACCAAACCATTTCCTACGTCATATCAAGTTGTGCCGCAAGTCCTCGGAATTTCATTAGTGTACCATATCTTTTGGAGCTATTTGTGGTTTTTCTTGCTTTTTCATTCGTTTTTCATCCTTATGTGCATTTCCCCATCACCTTTTCAAGCTTTCAGTAAGCTTAGACCTATCCTTATAACCGGCCTTATCTATCCTTGGTTATGGTATGCATCAATTCCTAACACCTACCTTTAATAATCCAACCGTATCACACTAAACATGTATTAAGCTATCAAATTGGTTCTTATCAGAGTTTACTTCATCCTTTACTCTTCAATCATCTCCAATAATACCTAGCTTCAAAGGTTCTCCTATTCCATACTTGTCTTCTAATTGTATACTCTACTCCTAGATCATTACTATCGCTTCCTTCGCTTGTCCCTGGATTAAGTTAAGTGGTTTTAGAGTTGATTACGTTTATCATTGATAATTTATGTATTTCTCAACTTATTTAATGAAGCTCAGTTGATTTGTTTGTTCTATGTGATCTCATTTTTCTTAATGCTCACTTCATCACTTATATCTTTCAGTTAGTATTAAAATGTTTATATGTTCTACAACATAACAAAAGTATACATATAACAAGGCTGATAGATGTTGACACATAACTGACTTGACTAACAACCTGACTCGACTTTGACTAACCAACCAATCGCAACCTTTGCTAACTTGAAACAAATCGCCATGACATGAAAGAATGACTCATCCATCCATCCTATAATGGGCATATAGATGCTAAGCTTCCTTAATTCTTTTAGATCATGTTCCTTATATTAGTATTCTATTCCACATTCCATTCTTATGTGTTGTTACTCACCACGTAAGGTCTGGTAAATGGCCTCGTGTTTGTACAATTCGTGCATAAGTGTTAAGTTTATTACTTCAATAGTTGCATCCAAATTGTATAAGTTAAGTGAGTATAAAGTTTCCAATTGTGATTTATTTCTCAAGTTTGTCTCTTCTCTCTTAGGGGTCAGTCCTATTGACTAAGTTTCTATAATTATTTTAAGTCTACTCTTGATTTTATGATTTATTCAATCATGCCAAAAGGGATAAGCTCAACTAGTGCTTCTATCATCCTCCATCTTACTTCTCTTTCCATCTTCATAAATCTACATCTAGGCATACTATAATCGAACATAATAAGCAAGATTGAAAGGAAATAATAGTTAGGAGAGATTGGTAATGGAATAAGTAAGCAATCACAAAATTAATATAGTAGGGAAAAGTAGGAAGATAAGTTAAGTAGAAGATAAGAAGAAAAGATAAAGATTAGACCTATAAATGTTGAGGCTAAGGTAATTGCTCACTCTTTGTTTGGATCAAACCTAAGTCTTGCCCCTTTCTCTCAATTGCTTACCAAGCTTCTACTGTACCATTATAATCAATTACTCAAGCTTTTCTAAGATCTACCAACTTAATCATTTCCATGATCAATTGTCCTAAGTTGCAAATGATCCAACAACCTAAGTTCTTGATGATCCATCTCTTAAGCTATTTTTTTATCTTACAGTCTAAGTGATTCTAAGTTCCACCAACTTAGCTCTTTGAGCATTCCTTAATTTAAGCTCCCTGATGATTATCAAACCTAAACTCTTAAAAATTCAGAAACTTAAAATTCATCTATGGACCATAATAAGCTCCCTAAGGATCAAATAATCTAAGCTTTGATACCACTAAACCCTTTAGACTTAAGTATTATACTTAACGCATGTTATTTTCCAATGTGAGACTAACAATATGATAAGTGAAAAAGGGTATTTTGTATAATGATGTAGCTTTGGCCTAGTTAAAGTTTGGGCCTTTCTATATTATGGATATTGTGATTTATTGATGTTTGTAATCCAACTCTTGCTAGTTATTATAAAAGGTTTGGTTATTTATTAAGGTTTGTAATATTGTCCATGGATGAATCAATGCAACATGAAGCATGAACACACATAATAAGTGTGAAAAATGAACTTTCAGTAATTCATCGGATTCAATAATATCCAATAATTTTTAGTATATAGTACAAACTATTTATAAGCATTAAAAAAATATCAACTATGGAAATTACATAAAAAATATATATATTGATATCTATTATCTAAGATAGTACATGAAAATGAAATCTTCTTAATATCCTATTAAAATCTAATTTTGTTATTCATAAACATTCTAATATCTTGAAATGTCAAATAAGGAAATAAAATATATAAAGATAAAGCCAAACAATCCAAAATTGAAAGTGTGCTAGAGCAAATATCCATAAATCAAGAGTTGAACTTGATATTAGATCAACCAAAAAGTTGAATGAATGAGAACCATGAATAGTTGGAGCACTAGTCACATGTCATAACTCATAAGCATCTTCTTTCCAAGCAAATCAACAACTTCCATATTTAGGCTTGTCTAGCTTTTGATCTCCACCATTTGGTCTTGATAAAAAATAAAAAAAAAACTATATGACTTCTTGTCCCTTAGCTTGACAAAGATCAATATCTTCTAGAATTATTTCTATCAACTTTAAAAAAATGAAATAAAAGATATTGTGCACATATAAAAAATGAAATACAACAAAATCAACTCTTGACTTCTTTAAAATTATAAAAGAAATCTTTGACTACTAATGATATCCTAAGGCAACTGATAACTTGACAATTAAATAATATAAATGAAAAACTAATAATATATAATTACAACTTGAAATCAGAAATGTTGATTAATTAGAAACATTGGTCATAACTAAAAGCACTCAAATGCTCGAATTAGAAGCTTAGATCCATTACCAAAATACAATTGGAATTAGATTTCAATGCAAGATATTGCTTTAAGCTTACGAGTCAAAAGCTTCTTTACGACAGCACAAAGCTTGGTTTTTATTTCCAACATATTGATCAACAATGTAACGTATATAGCTGTGTTTTGTTTTTCCATTGCCTTCATCATGAATAATGATGGATATGATTTAATGAAGTTCTGTATTCATGAGTTGTGAAAGGATTCCAGTATATTTTGCTCTCGTTGTTTCTTACTTAAGTGAAATCTTAAGTAGGATTCTTTTTGCTTATGTTAGATTGAATGAGTGTTTGCTTGGCTATTGTTGTGTTGTTTTCAGATATGAGCTTGATAATATGTATAATTGCATTTATGACATAGCACAAAAGGACCTAAGGATTATATTTTCAAAAACATGGTTCTTAGTAAATGAAATGCCTAGTTTAAACAACCCAATTTCCAACATGTATACTATACTCTATCAATTCTCAATTTATCTCATATATTAAACTGCATATTGTTGCTCCATATTTTCTCAACCATTTAATAGTGGACCTATTAAGCACCACTTATGTAGGTTACTAATACCAATGCATATCATGTATATTATAATGGCATCCATTTGTAGCATAAGTGTTTGTTGTTATGCTAGTTTATCAATTATGCATCATTACATACCTATCTTGTCACTTATTATTATAATTTAGCTCACTTAGCTCAAATATAGCTAAGGGATTAGTTTTTCTAAGATCAAGTTGTAAGGATTGAGGTTAATTATAGTTTGAGTTGTCAGATTGAGAATGCGAGTGTTTAGTAGTAGGCTTTTGTGTTAGGTTCTTTTGAAGTAGCTTAATGATGGATCACCTTGTTACACTATATGTACTTTGAACTAAAGTTTATGGATGTATAGTGTAAGCTTGGTTGCTATGACATTATGAATGAACACTATGTTTTATAATTTTCTACTATAGTATTGTATGCTAATGAAGGAAAGTTTAAAGCAGTATTGATCTTTTATGGAGTTTAATTAAATACTTGGTTACATATAAGTTTTATCATCAACTTAGAGATGACAAAGAATCATCCCTTTGCACACTAAGGTCTTGGTATAGGTTAAGCAATGACTTAGAGATGAGGTGCTACATTTCATATTTTATTGACTAATTCCTCTTAGGTATTAGCTAACCTAGCTAAAAAAACACCACTCTAATCCTTGTTAAGCATTGGGAATATTTTAAATCACATAAGTACATAAGAGAAAATGATTACATTAACTCATTTGGTATTCTATTTCAAATAAATTTAGTGACACTAAATGAAATTGAAATCACCAACTTGCCTCTTGGATGTTGTTAATGATCAACTTACTTCTCAAAAATTAATTGAATTTAGAAAACAATAGCCTTTGAGAACAAGTTTAAGTGAAAATCCATATGATAAGCATGGAACTAGCCTAGTGATAAACCTTCTAAACTTTTTAAATGTAATTTTTTCATCTCATTCTTAAATGTATAATAGCCTCCAAACTGTCCTTAAATCCCCAAATATAAACAATTAAAATTAATTGTAAAAATCATTATAATATAATTGCCTCTCTTTTATCTACAAAGAAGAAAGAAACAAGGAATCACACATTTTGTAATGTTGAGAATTAAGGGAATCTATTGTAATATATAATTTCAAAAAATTTCATTTGAAAGACCTATCTTCTTATGAATTTCTCTAATAGTTGCAATTCTTACACAATTTAATATAAAATAACTACCACTTTTTGCACTATTATAATATATAATTTTAGAAGTTTTTATTTTAAATTGATGTTCTCATATACACTTTTCAAATAGTTACACTTTTACATCTAGGGGGTTGCCCAAGCAGCTACCCCTCTTTTCTAAATCTTTTCCCTTTATTTAATATGATTTAGTTCGTATTTACCATTATCAATCTCAATACTTATAGATCCACCACTAGTAATTTCAAATCTATCTTTTCTTACCACTCTAACAATCATTGATCCATTAGCATTATGACACTACCCATCACAAATCTACCTTTATAAAAATATCATGGTGATTAGGATAAGACTTATTTGGAGATATTTTCAAGAATAAGTTGTTTATATATATTTTTTTTATTTTCTTTCTCTTTGTCTCATCCCCTTCATAGGATTATGTCTCTTCTTTTTGTGAGATTTGTTACTCTCACTTATTGAGCAAGTTTTGTTTACTTAGGAGAAAAATTAGTATCTCCTATGGGATGTCTTGACGCTCGAAGAGATGTGCATGTTTATTTGATTGCGTTTTCGTACCCCCAACTCTTCATATGTCAATTGTTTTATATCAACCAGTTTAATTAATGTAATTTTTTTTATTGAATGAATTTACCTTTTGGTAAATATATATATATATATATATATATATATATATATAGCGAGAGAGAGAGAAATAGAATAACACAAATTCTCCAGTAAAGTAGTATTTCACTCCAATATTTTGAAACATTATGACTCTTTAGAATGATTTATAATTTCATTCAAAATCATTTAATAGTCACATAATATAATATAAATATGAATTTTTTTATGATCTCGTGTTTGTTTTTTATAGGATTAATTCAGCCTTTCATCTCACTTGTAATTTAGATTCTTTTAAATTTAGATCATCAAATTAATTAGAAATTTAATGATCAAAATTTAAATTAATATAAATTAATAGTAAAATGAAAGGTTGAATTTATCCCGTTAAAATAAGAGATAAAATCGTAAAAGCTACTAAATATATATATCATTTATATGTTAATTGTGTGGTTAAAAAAATATGTTATTTGTGAAGTCTTTTCAATATTTCTTTTTTCTACCATTACGTATATTGTAAACAAAATCTACGCATACCGTGGAACTTTAACCAGTTACACTTGTCTTTGGAGCTAAACCTCATAGATTACGTCCTCATCAATTCCACGTGAGGGGCAATGAAAAAGGGCAAACGTCACTGTCCTGCACTGTTATGGATTGATTAAGATTTTTCCGGCGAAGCGAATACCGCATACCCTGTTTAAAATTCCTGGAAACCACGTCGGCACGTTAAAAACCTCACATTTCTAACAACGTTTTATTCTAAAGCTTTTTAAGAAAAGTTATTTATAAATGTTTATATTATATGTGGGTCCCATTATATACACATTATTTATACATATATTTAAAATATTACTTTTTTAATTACTGGCAAGTAAAGTATTTTTTCCTTTCTATAAAGTCGTCAGAAATTAAGAGCTTAGGTGGGAGTTTGGGTAAAGGATGGTACCAAATGGAAAACTTTTAACGGTGCTGAAGGCACGGAGAACCGACCACGTTTTGTGGGCCACAAAAATAGATAATATCCATCAATCAACCCATTGTAATTCCTCAGCTTCCATATTAACATGCCTTTTGCGTGCGAAAATGCAAATTTGCAATGTACAAATTATCACAGACCCATCGCCCTGCCAAGTGCTAGATCCCACATTCTTGGTAAAATGACTTCCACTTTATCAAAAAAGAAAAAACGGAGATAATGACTTCTAAACTTAATGTTTTTTTCTTTTTTTTTTTTTCCAACTATATCATAATAAAACTTTGATTAATGAAAGAATCCAACATAATCTATCTTATTAGAAAGTGGTGTTCGTGATATTGGACTGCTATAGTTTTGCCTCTAATTTTAATATTATGTTGATAAATTTATCTGATTAGTGCCTACCAAACACAAGACTATCTCATGCTATTTTTCATCCTCGATATATAGCATTTTAGGATCATGAATAATGCTGCTACTTTTTTTTTTTTTCCTTTTTAATTCCTTTCGGGTGGCAATAGAGCATTTCCATTACATGCAAAAGATATTTACGTTTCAACAAAATATTAAACCAAATAAATCGAAGTCCTGTGCTTAAAGATAGCCACGACGAAAACATAACAACAAAAACAAAAGCAAAATTGTCAGTTTCAGTCCATATCCGAGGGTTGGCCATATTCCTTAGTCCTCGGCCCATCGACCATGAAGAAAAGAGTCGTTAGACGATTCATCAGGTTTTCGATCCCGGAAAACAAAAATTTTCTCCATACACAGTCGCACGGGTAGAAACTAAGCCATCCTATCAAGCTCCGTGGGTGTTCTCTTCAACTTCACCTCCTCAAAAACTCAAGATTCTTTGCCTTGAACTATAGGGAACAAGTGGACATGTTTCTTGCGCCCACCCCAAAGTATTAATTAACTCCTCATGAAGCTTTGCATTGAATTGTGGTGGTTTAATTCGATTTAGATTGGTTTTGACGATTTTTTAAAATCAACCAATATTTTCGATATGAAAAATTTTACAATGATGCCAAACTAAACGAAATAAGATTTTTATGGTTTGGATGAGTTGGTTTCAATTGAACTGCACAGCAAATACAAGGGAGCTAAGATGTTACAAGTGCTTGCATATTAATTTGTTCGTATTTTGGTGTTTGAACTTTTTATGTAGTGTGATTGCTCTCTCCATTATTATATAATAAGTAATCAAAAAACCATAATACTCATTTCATGGATCATTTTTAAGTAGCGATGGATTGGTAAGAGCCAAAAGGTAACCTGACCCCTTAACCTCAGAAAAAAAATTAATTGAATGAGAGAAATGTATATATATATATATATATACATACCAACAAGGGACCCAAGAAGAGCTAAACTAAATAATAAGTGAAATTTATTTGAACTATAGAGATGAAGCTATAGAAAAAATGAAGAGTTATTGGAGAGTATATTTTACATTTTAATTCCTTCTAAAATATATCAACAAGGGACCAAGAAGAGCTAAACTAAATAATAAGTTAGAAATTTATTTGAACTATAGAGATGAATCTATAGAAAAAATGAAGAGTTACTGGAGAGTATATTTTATATTTTAATTCCTTTTAAAATATATATTAGCTAGATAAAATCTTTCTCTAAGTAGAAAATAGACCTAAATTATATAAAATAAAAATTATACTACGTCTTCTAAATATTGATTATATTCAATTAGAAAATCTCCGTTATTATCTTTAGTTTTTTCAGATATTAAATATTTATTATTATTTTTAGTACGTGGCTTTACCTGTCTGAGAACTTGGGAAACCTTCAAAATCCTTGCATTTTCTTCTAATCAATCCCAGTTTCTAGTCAGTATACTAAAGAACTTTTATGATTACAATATTTCAAAAGATTTTTTTGATTTAATCAGTATAATCCAAAATATTTTCAACTCATCTAAGTAACCAAAAATATAATTTTTGAAAATGTTCAAGAAAATTAATATAATCTTCTAAATAAGTATAAAACAATTCTATATCTTGTTCATTTTTACGAAAGAAATTATAATCTACAAACATAAAGAGAAAATATATACGAAAGCATTTAATACCAATCATTATTAATAATTAAAGTATAATACCATTCAAGAAATTCTATTGTACTATTTAAATAATCATAAACATAAATATTAACAACAGATTGTGACAAATATATAAACAAGATATTATTAAAACTACTACAGGTGACAGTACCAAGATTAGTAGGGTTTTTATGCAAATATAAAACCTCTAAAGGCAGTAGTACCAACCGATTATGAGGTTTTAAACAACTGATAATTAAATAGATAGATAAATTAAACCTTATGGAATTACACCCAAATTGATTAGAGATTCCTTATATGAAATATAATATAAAAGAAGAGATAATCAAACTGAAATTTTATTGATTAGAAATAATTTGTACAAAATAGAAGAGCATATACAAATATCGAAAGAAAGCATTGAAAATATTTGGATAGATTTAAAAATATAGAGAGATAATGATGTACTACCTCAAGGACAAAGAAAAGCAAACAATATGCTTTTGGGAAAATTGATATTGAAGCAAATAATTATGCTTCAAAAGAAAAGTATTGATTGAAGCAAATGATATGCTTAAAAAAGGAAAGTATTTTAATATTGGGAGGAAACTGATTTGTATTGGTAGAAGTAAGATCGGAGGTAATAGAAGATAATGTATTTGTATGAGAAGAAGATATGTAAGTAGAGAAAGAGATAAGAGAAGAAGAAGAGAGGATTGGAGAAGAGAGGTAGTTTGATGAGAGAAAGAGGTTATGTGTTTTTTACCTTACTTCCAATGGTAAAGAGGGGTTGATTTTATAATTGAGAACACTGACTGGTTACTATAGTACACAGTAATATTGTAGCCAATAGGGTACTGTAGAAATAATGAAAGTATCGAGACCTTTTATTGTAGTGAATAGTAATAGGTCAGATGGTGGATGCTGACATCATTGATGACGATATTATGCACTGTGATACATGTATATAAATGCTATATTCCTATTGTATTTTACAATGCAGAATTACATCGAAAATATAAAATTACAATATTCAAGAATTACCTAAATCTATCCCATAGCAGTCATCTTCATTAGAGTTTTCGCTATGATGAGATGTTGACTCTGAATCTAAACTTAATCCTTAGGTTGATTCGTTGATATTTGCTAATGCCATTTCCAAAATCTGCTTCATTTGATCCAGAAAAGTTGCACTTACCAGAGAAGAGATTAAAAACCCTCTATTATGATATTATAGGGTTGAAACTTTGGATGGTGTAATTGAAGAATTGATTTTGATCCAATTTAAAATTGAATCTTTTTAAGTTTATTCCAAATTTTGAAATTGTCCCACTATTTGAATTTATACATTTTGACTAAATTGATGGTATTTGAGGTTCAATCGAGTTTATAATCGAATTACCATGCCATAACTCAAGATACACCAATGTATATAAAGTATAGCAATTCTTTTTGAAAATTTTTCTCATGTGGTGTTGGATTATATTCTTTCATGAAAGTATTGAAGCCATCTTTAGTATTTTCATAAATGATTTTAGGAACTACTCCAAATTATTCTCATTAGTGTACAAACCAGCTAGGAATGGTTTTTGAAGAACAATTATAAAAAAATATTAGCCAAGTATGTGTTTTTTTTTTATTCATTTGGTAGAAAACATTCCTTTAAGCCTGTTTATAATCAAAATAATTATAACTGACTCAATGACCTAGTTGTCCAAAAAAGGGTTTTATATTGAGCTTTATTGGGGTTATTAGATGAGTTTGCCATTCTTTTAGATTGATTATTCTCAAAATCCTGACTGTAAGATAGCTAATCATCCCTTCTTTTTTAAAATTTTTAAACCGTATTGATCAAGTTTCAATCAAAACCTTTTCATAAAACTGGATTGGCTTATAAACATCATATGGTATATAATAAAAATCTTTTATAAAAATTTTCCTTGCAAATTTAAAAGGAACTTTTTCAAATAGGTTTTTTCAACAGAGAAAACATATCTAAAAATAAGTTTTATGAAAAATTTTGACCTTTGATTTGCAGGTATTATTATGGAAGATGCTAAAGTAGTCACTTGAGTAAGTTGAATATTTTGATTTTTTCTCTAAGTCTTTATTTGTTGAGAAATTCTAGGTAACATTGACACTTCATTTTTTTATTGTAGAGCTATTGAAATTGCTCTAAGCAATCTTGGGATGACTTCCATATCGGCTAATTAAGAAAGGGCTTCATTGGATTGAATATTGGAAATAGATTGATTATTTGAAAATATTGGTTTCGAGGACCTAGAAAAGAATTCCTCTTTAATTGTTAATGGGATGTTAGATGACTTACAAACATCTAACTAGGACTTAATATTGGTTATCCCCTTACTTGAGGTTGAAGAAATTTTTTCTTTTTCTTTATCCTTATATTTTTTGGGAGGCATCTCCCTATAAGAATTCACAAGTAAGGAAATCAAGAAAAGAATTAAAGAATCCATTAATATGTACTATTTCAAAATCAAACATAGAAAGAATTGATTGCCATATGGTAAAAATTTGTTTAGATGCAATATTTTGAACATCTTTCACTAAAACATTTTTAACAACTTTACAATCAATATGTAAAAGAAATTTTTTATTTAACAAATCTCCTTGAAATTTGAAAATCATTAAAACAATTGCTAAAATTTCTTTTTTGATTGTGGAATCATTGTGTTAACAATCATTCCAATTTCTTTATACGAATTGAACAACATATTCCTTATTAATTTGTTTCTGTTTTAGAATTCCTCTGAACCTTAAATCAGAAACATTAGTTTCTATCACTTTTGGTAGAGAAGGATCTACAATGTGTAAGCAAGGAATTTCTTTGATTTTTTGTTTGATTAATTTGACTACATTCATACGTTCAATTGAACATTAAGGTAGATTTTTTCGTAACCTTTGGTATGATGGTTTATAGATTATATTGAGATTTGAGAAGAAATCTACAACATAATTTAAACTTCCTAAAAATCTTTAGAGTTGATTTTTATCCTTGATTTTATTAGGAAATTTTTTTATAAACTCTATGGATCTTTAAATAGGAATTATTGTCCCATTGTGGATATTGAAACTTAGAAATCTAATCTTAGTCTATTAGTCTAGAAAAGACTAATCTTAGAAGGTGAAATTACTAGACTATTTTTCTTGACTATATTGATAAAGATTTTTATATGTTTGAAATGCTGGCCTATATTTTATGAGAATATTAAAACATCATCTATATAGATCATTATGAAATTGGTAAAATCATTAAAAATTTCATTCATTATTTTTTAAAATTTAAAAGGAGCATTTTTTAATCTAAAAGGCATTATATTCTATTCATATTAACCAAAAGGAACTGTGAAAGCAGTTTTGTACCTATCATTTTCCTTAATTTTGATTTGTTAAAATCTAGATTTCATATCGAATTTTGAGAATATTTTGGCATTATTCAACCTATTTAGTAAATCTCTTTTATTAGGTATTGGATACCTAATCTATTTAAGAGCAGTATTAAGAGGTTTATAATTAATTACTAACCTTAGAATACCTCTTTCTATTTCTACATTCTTATTGACATAAAAAGCAGAACAATTCTATGGGGATTTACTTTTTTGATCATTTTTTTATTAAGTAAATCATTTATTTCACTTTTACAATGGTTTCAGACATTATTATTCATCTGGAATGGTTTAGCTTTTGTTGGAATATTTTTTTCATCGAAATCATTTTCATATGGTAAGTCTACAATGTATGACTTACGATTTCAGAATGCATTTGGGAGCATAAAGCAAATTGAATTTTTTATTTTTTATTCTAAATTAGAAATTTTTATTATTGAGTGTATTTTCAATTCTTTTGAATTTAAGATCATTTTTTAAATACAACAAATGATTTTTTTCGCATTGAATTAAATAACTTAATTTAGAGATTGAATTGTTTTTTAATTTATTTATATATTTGGTTTGTAGTTTTGTGATAAAATTAAATACAATCTTTCTTTTGAAATATTGTGTTTCAATTCCATCTTTATTAATCAAAATTGGTTAGATTTGATTCATGAAAGGAGTTTCAAAAATAACATTTTTATTTAAATTTTTAACAAGTATGAAAGAAGTTTTATATAAAACATTATTTTTTAAAACTTCAGCATTAGACAATTTATAATTGATGTGTAATTTGCTACCAGATGCAGAGTTTAGAGATTGGGTAGTTTTCTCAAAATATTTGGTTGGAATTAACCTTTATCTAATACAATTTAAATTTGCACTAGTATCAAATAATGCAAGTGTTTCCAAAATGAATTCATTATTGATTTTAATTGAAATATTAATTATTCATTTTCTTGTTGTTATTTGAACAAGATGCATTAGATATTCATTATTATCAAGTATTAGCAAAACATTTGAATTTTCTTCATTTGAAGTTTCAAGATGGTTTTCTTGGACTATTATATTCTGCTTAAGTTCAAGAAGGTCCTTTTGAAATTTTATTTGCATTAATTTTAAATCTTTTATTTCTTATGTACAGATCATCAATTGTTATTGATTTCATTGTACAGATCATCAATTGTTATTGATTTTTTCTGTTTTCTTTTACCTCTTTTGAGGATTTCATTAAGATTATAAGGTAAATTTGGCGTAAAAGTTAAATTGAGTCTATTAATATTTTTTATGAAATTAAGTTTTTCATTATCATTAGACAATTGATCAATATTGCAAAGAATTTCTTTTTCCTCATTTGTTAAAACATTAATTTCATTTTCTTCTTTAGTTGATGAAGATGAAGTGGAACCTATGTCATTGGTTTGAATTCTATCATCATAATCATTTTCTAATGAAGAAGATTTATTTTCACAAAATATTTATAAGATGTTTTCCATGGTTTGTTCATCCAAATTTAATTCATTAAGTTTGTTATTGATTCGGCAAAAATTTGCTGTGTGATCAATTTTTTTACATTTATAACACCTTAATTATTTATATGATTTTTTCTTATATTTTTTATTTTCAATTTTCTTTTTACTTTCAAATTTTTTAAATGATTTTCTTTTGAAATTTGTTCAAGGTTTTTTATATGAACATTGAGGACATTTTGAAGAGTATAAGAGGATTTTTTATTGACAAAAGATGGATGGTATTGGGCACAAAAATCACTAAGACTTTAGTGTTTTAAGCGCTATTCATTTTTTAATTGTTTTTGTAATCTTATTGTGGTAGACAAATTAGTTCCAATTTTATTAACATATGATGCCAATTCTCCATATAATAAATTATCATAGGGAATTTCACTATTATTTTCTTTCTAAGCTTCTTTTTAACTTGTTTACCTATTAATTTTAGTAAACCAACTAAAAATTTTTCTTTCCAAAAGGATTAATTGCAATCATTCCTAAGGAAAACTCGCTGAAAGAAAATATCTTTATATTATGTAAATTCTTTTAAGGATTTGCATTTCATATTGGACAATAGATCTAAGGTTTTATCCCTAATATGTAAAGGGTATCTTATGAAATATTGGCTTATTGATAATATTAAAATATTGATTATCTCTTGAATTGGTTCATTATTATAATCTAATATTCTTTTACCATTTTCATCAATTTTGCATAAAGTGAGGATATTGATTATTTATTCCTTAGTAAAATAGTTATCCCACTATCCTTTTAATTGTCCAGTGAAACCAAAAATTAAAAGGAGTATTATTTGATAATTAGTAATATTTGGAATATTTTTATTAATATTTAAAAACATTATCATTTAATTAAGGATATTAAGAATTTTTTGTTCTGAGTATTCGTCTATATTCCATTCATATGTGAATCCTACAAAATACTTATTTTGATAATTATCATTCTTTTCTTCAATTAATATATCAGGAGGTGTTGCTCTTTTATTAACTTCATCATTTGATTCATTAATATTTAAATTTTTTAGAGAAATATTGATCATTGTTTCATCAATTGATTCATTATCTGTTTTATCTAAAATATTAATTTTTTTAAGGTATATTTTTATTGGTTTTATTATTTAAAGTTTTTTCACTAATTTTATTTATCTCACTATTGATTGTATTTTCTATTCTATTTAATTGTTTTCCTATTGTATGTAAGTGTTGGTTAGTAAAATTATTTTGATTTATTATTTTCTTTATTCCTGAGCCTTCTCCATTTATTGCATTTTTTGAAAGGACTAAAGGTTATTTCAGTATTTTTATGAGTAGTATTTATATTGCTGAGTGGTGAATGATTTGATTCTATTATTTGTCCATCACTCAATTTCCACTTAAAACATTTATTTCTTTAAGTTTTAGATAATATTCTTTAAACCATTCAAAGAAATATATCTGAGCTCCAATTTCATTCATGAAATTATAATATTTATCTTTTATCTGTATTTTAATATTATTGAATGTTTCAAAATGCCATTTTTTAATTTTCTCATTTTTAGGTGAATTAAACTCTTTAGTCAAAAGAATCCTATTTGGCTTGAAAGGTTTTTCTATGACATTAAATTCTGGATCACCTATTTCTAAAAGTGAAAGTTCTCCATGTTCTGGTTCATTGGTTGGTTAGTAAACCGGTTGGGTTATATCAGACCTATTATAGACAATTCTAGAAATGGCTGGATTATCTTGAATATTTAGTTGTCTATTTGACTGATTATCTAACTGAATATTAGGTTGAGTATGAAATGTGTGTAAATTATTAGTAAAGGATTTGGAAAGTCTACTAATCTCTTAGAGGAAGATGACATCGATCTTATTTCTAAGGGCCTTCTTGGTTGATCAAAAGATCTCCTATTGAATTGGATGGTGACTTTACCATCTAGGTGTTAAACCACATTTAATGGCTCAGTATTGTATATTAGTTATATTAGTTGTTTTGAAAGTGGGTTTTCTACTTCCCAATGTTCAAATAGATTGACTTAAGACCATATAATCATTCTAAGGACAGAAACATTGGCTTTGGTTAGGTCTGTTAGGATAAGAAGAGTTTGGCTTCTTTTATCTATTTTAATTGCCTTAGAACCAAAAACAATTTTCATTAATTTGAAATAAATCTTATAGATTACAACCATTGGTATCAAAGCTAAGGGGAGAATATATAGTCGTTTAAATGAGTCTGTATTTTCTTAGGAAGATGATTTTTTTTATGAAAATCTATATCTTATATTTGCTACTTACTAAGGACAAATCCTTTGTGGGAAAATCTTAGTATTGTGATAAGCTTACTGAGGCCTAACAAAAATCTTGATTTGAGTTAAAATTGCAAAAGGTCATAAATTGGAAATCACGATATTGTATTTAATTTAGTCTTCTGAATTAGATTTATAAGATTAGATAAATTACTCTCTTTTGAAAATATGAATTTACCTAAAATGACTATGTCCTCTTCTAGCTTTGCTCCATTAGAGCATTCAGAAGAATCTATGTTAAATAATAGAGATGAAATATATTTGAAAGATTTTGATAAAGTAATAGATGAATGGAAAATACCAAGAACCTCTTATGACCAAATATACTAAATAGCCAAATGGAAAATTTTTGGAGAAAATGATTACATGATAGCCACTGAAGAAAAAGATATCCCTGTTTTAAATGGCTTAACAACAATAAAACTCTTGAATTCTGATTCAATAAGAAAATATGCAAAAGGATGGAATTATATACATCTAGGTTTAGTTCAAGTAGGAGGAAAATCTCTTACTAAGCTAGATCTAGATACTTCTATTTTCATAGTCTTTAGAGATGCTAGAGAATTGGTGTGTAAAAGATCAATTCATGCAATAGTTGAAACCAGTCTTAGTAGTGGTCTAATCCAATTTGAATGTCATTCGAATATCACTCTTGCTCTTAAAAACAAGACAATAATGAGTTCTCTAATTCTCCAAATCAAAACCCATAATTACCATATGGTAGAAAGATCAATACCATATATATATATATACATATTATAAAGCAAATCATAACAACTCTTATAGCAACATGATTTTAAATCGATCCCTAGTTTTAAGATAATTAATATGCGTTAGTTTTTTCCAACATACTATACACATCTAAGATGTTTTCAAGTCTCAATTATTTGATCACTTATCCAAGATATTATTTACTAATTCTCGACTTGACCTTTTTAAATCTTTAGGCAGTAATAGTATTTCTAAAAGTAAAGTTCTTGATAAAGATTGTATAGGTGTCTAAATTTTTAACTTTATAAATCTAGTGTCCAACATTGGCTTTTCTTGAATTTGTATATATACATTCATTGGTAACTTTATTTTTACCTTTTTCTTTTGTTATTTGTTAGTAGAAGTGTACAGAATTAAGATTAGTAGAATATGAGATCTTATTCGTACCATGCTTGTAGCTATAATTTTTTCTATTTCAAAATTAGAACATAATCTTTAACATATATGAACTATCCAAAAACTTGTATCTTATAAAATTTATAGGGTTTAAGTTACGCTACGAAACCAATCAAATTTTTTATTATATATTTATATTATAAAAATTTTGAGATAAGTTACTCAACAACTTATCAATTAAGCATGAGTGATTTTTTTATGTACTAAAATCATTGGGATTCCACAACTTCATCAAATGTTTTTATATATGCAAACATTTAATGTTGAGAAACACAAAATATATGCACGGAACATAGGTATCTTTCTTCAAAGCTCTCAAAATATCAATCTGTTTCAAAATTTAGAAAATATGTCAATTGTTAAGTTGTAAATAGAGAAGAGGAACCTAAAGTTCATAGCAATAATAATAATCTCTAGAAATATTAATCCAAACGTATCTAAGGTAAGTCCATTTATGGTTCAAATTCTCTTATACAATAATATCATCCTTTTATCTAAATCAAAGGTCACATCCAAGATAATCATAAGTATTGATTTCCTATGAATTATCTATACCTTAAATGAAGTGTCCCAAATATAAGTAAGCTATAAAGTTCAATATTGAATATTGTGTTAGTCACACTCATATGTCACACCACAAGCATAGCTAAGCAATTACACATGTCCAATTATTTATCTTATCTTAGGTGGGATGATAAATATAAATGAACCTATCATCTTAGGCCATAATGAGAATACTAGTGTTAAAAATCATACAATCCTAAGAGTTTAAGAGTTGAAATCATCTCATATTGAGTTTCTTGCCCATATCAACCATCATTGGCCTAATCCATAATTGGACTTCCATGAGAGCTTCTTACACTATTATCATAACTTGCTAAACAGGTTTATCTAGTATTCCTAACTAAAGTGTAAATGAGGTAAGCTTACTCACAAGTTACTCAAGTTGGGCTTGACTTTTAATTGAATTCGACTTAGCCATAATCTAGTTGAGCTAAAGGTTAAGCTGGTCAAGTGACTTTTCAAGTCAAGCTTAAGCTTTGTGATGCTCAGCTCGATAAGCTTATAAGCCTAATCAAACTTGAGTCAAGTTTAAATATTGGTCGAATTTGAGCAAAGTTTAAATACTAGTATTATTTTAATTAAATTTATGATATCTTTTAAGATTAACCAGCTTAAATAGGCTTGATCGAGTTGAGCTTGAGCTTTATAAATTAAAACTTGATCAAGTTCGAGTCGACTTCAAATTACAAGTTTTTCTATTCAAGTCAAGTTTAAGCCTAACACTGTATCGTCCTGACTTAACTCGATTAGTGCCCTATTCCTAACTTATATTGTTTGCAGTTTCAATATATAGATGACCCGTTTATCCACACATGGTAGTCTTAATGCTTAAACTATGTCTTAGATGTTTGACCCTCAATGGGCAATGAACATCTACTTAATTAGATACCTATCTAGGTTTCCACCCTCAACACAAACATAACTAATAAACAAGCTTTTAAGGCTAAATAGTCGTTAGATTAATTATTTAGGCATTTGTGCACAACTTGTAAATAATAGTTACCTACATAACTTGAATGAACTCACCAACTTGAAAGAAGTCTAACATTGAAGAGTATTATTACAATTTTCAAAAAACATTCGATTGGTGCATTAGTTACATGAAGAATTGCATCCTAACTTAAAATCTCTAAGGAGACACCTAAACTAGTCTATCATAAGTAAAATTAGGCCAACTAAATAACCTTACATAGCAAAGTGGTCAACTACCAAGTTAAATTGGTGAACTACTTTTTCTTTAGGCCTCGAAGTGGTCAACTTAAATTATATTTACTTGATTACATCAAACCATTACATAACTTAGTGGAAAACTTTCACCTATATAAACCACTTCTCGTTCTCTTTGGTTAGTGACTCTACATGTAGCATCCATGTTGATTTCTTAACCTTAAAACCCATCCTAAAACTAATCAACTAACTACATACATCATAAAAATATTCTATTACAAAAATTAGTAACTCTAACTACAAATAACCCCTTATTATATCTTTATACTATATTTTCAATCTCCACTTTTTTTACTAGCTTATGACATAATAATAACGGTTAGTAAATTTATACTAACCCCTGCTAGGTCCATGTTATCAACAGCTAGTGAATTTCTACACCACTTTGTGCAACATAGTTACAATGACGATTAGAGTGGAGATAATACACCATATAGATAGATTTTTCCCCATTTGAGTTATTTATATTGCTTATTTTGGTATATTTTTGTTGCATTCCTATAAATTTGTTGATATTTGTGGTGTATTGGATTGCTATAATTTGCAATATGTACTTGAGTTAACGATTTCATATATCATTTTTGTCAATTCTTATATTATTTAGTGATTATCCAATTAATTATAGATATTAAATATTATATTTATATGTATTCATTAGTTTTGTTGATGTGTTATTTTCACTCAATTGTATAATCACCTATAATATAGAAAACAATTATGGGGCGTTGGAGTTTGTCTTGATACAGCTACTCAAATGCTTAAGTCAACATGGTAATTAGTGAATAATAAATCATATTTAGAAAGAGAATGAGTGAAAAGTCCTTTAAAATATGAGATAAAGTTAGGTTATTTTCAAAACTAGGCTCAACCCAAATATTGGGATAGTAGATTTGGGCTTAGAAGCCCATGTACTAAAATATCGATCAACACTCCCCCTTAGTTTAAGAAAAAAAAAAAACCTCTTTGGTGATGTGTTAGTTAAGGAGACTTAGCCCTTGTATGGGCTTTGAAGGTCTAAGCTAATTGGCTGCATTATAGGGGAGTTTTGTGTAGGCATTTCTAGCTTTACTTGTGATCTGGTGAGCTAAAGTCTCAAATTAAGTGGAGTATTGAGGCATGCATAATTTAGATTTTCCTTAAGCTTTTATGTTGACAAGGATAACCAAACAACTTTAAGAGAGAGTTAGATTTACCTTCAAGCTTATATGCCAAAAATGGTGATACGAGTAAGATCAGTGGATTTAAGCATGAGTACTATAAGATTATCTATGCAAATTGGATTCTTCTTGAGCATGAATGCCATAGGATTATTTGAGGAAGTAGATCCACTAGGCATTACTACATTAGTTGGTGTAGGCTTCGACCCCTTTACCAAGTTATTTCTAAGCTCTTGATATGTTGGAATTTTCCTTACCTAAGATGTATAAGAATTTAGGCATTTGTTGCCTTGGGTCTATTTTGGATTATCTGGGCTTAGGGACCTAGCTCTTGATTTTCATCCGGGTCTTCATTACCTTGGAATTTCCTCAACACCTAAAATTCACTTCCCTTATTTTTCAGTAACTAAGCGTGTTTTAGCTAGGCTTGGAGACCTAGCTCTTGAGGATCACCTTAGACTTCATCATCTATGGAGTTTCCTTGATGCTTAGGTATCTCAAAGTTGTCCTATCGAATTTTTCTTAGTAGGAGCACGATAGGATTATCCAAACAATTTGGATTTTTATCTGCACAAGTCGGATTATTCGAGCGATTCAAATTTTTGTCTAGGGAAGTGCTTCTATGGCCTCTTTCCAACTCCTACCTATCCCCGAACTCAACATGGACGGATTGTTAAATCCATTGGCCTCAGTTATGGTAGCTTGGAGTTTGTTGCACTTGGGCCCCAGCCTTGAAAAATTCTTCTCCTTTCTTTAATTAGGAGTAGTTTCGTGACATAAGCTCCCACGTAGCCACCTACTTAACCCACGAGGCTTTCTCTTGTTTTTAATTTTCACATATTCCCACGCCTTTTTAACCACATCCTACTTCAGATGGCTATCGACACAGAGAACTTTAATCTCACAATATTCGGCCTGCGTTTCAATGCATGGCTACTCTATTTCGTTGTTTCGCTGGGCTTTGCACCATTAGGAGTTGCTGCTCTAGTGTTTACAAGATTTGGTTTGAAATTAGATAAGTCACTCCCAACTCAGGCACTGCAGCTCGAATCTACCTTTGCTACTGATGCTCGGCATAGCTTCTTGTAGCGTTGCTCGGTAATGGAGTGCATGGAGCTCGGCCTCTAGAGAGCTCGATGAAAAATAGCTCGGTAAGGAGCTCGTATGACGGATGCAAGTCCAAGTGCGATGGGCAATGGTTGGATATGGAAAGTCGGCCTGGTATAAGTAGCTTTTCTCCTGTAGCTTGGTTCGGCTGTCATTACGTAGCCTGTCGCTCGAAGATTTAATTTGAAGCTTAGCTACTAGAGTTATGCCTTAGTCCAAAGAAGCTCGTGTAGAGAGTGTATGGCTTGGCATGATGCTCTTTGTTTGGCAAATGGAGTTGAAGCTCGGGCTAGGGTTTGTAAATTTTTGCACTATTGATGCCGTAGACAATAAATAAGGCCGGCATGCTGGGTAAGGTCAGCATGTTGCGGCTATATGTAGAGCGGCTTCGAACTCAGCAAGGAGTCATGGACAAAAATTTGCAAATCGGACTTCTTCAGTCTGAGGTTCTCTAATGCCGAGCTTGACTCTGCTTGGTCATATCTCCCATTCATCTCCGTTTGATAAAATGAACTCACTCCTATTGTATAGCATGAACACCGAGCCACGAAAATCAGCAATTTAGTTGATTTTTATCCGTGGTGCTCAGAGTTGTGTACAGCTTCGATCTTGTCGGCCATAATTGGTGAGAGCTCGGCCCAGGAAGCCTTCTGGTCGGCATAAGTGGAGAAGTTCACTTCCATTCATGTAGTCGGAGCTCAGAGTCCGCAAAGGCTCGACTTTGTGCTATGGTCGGTTTGTCGTGGCTCAAAGTTCATCACTAAAGCTCGACATTCGGTTTGGAATGTAGTCGGAACTTGTGGCAGTGGCAATAATTTAGCTTGGACGGTGTAGCTCAGATGACTATTTGATATAGCAGTTGGGGTGTATCTATTGTGGTTAGTGCTGAGTTTTGCTCGAGCACGAGAGCTCAGGCAGCCAGGGCAACTAACTTCACGAAAGTTCGGCATGTTTGGGAGCAGTTGCGTTTGCAAGGCTCGAGGTATAACAAGTCGTGTGGATAGCATTTTATCTGAGCTTTTTCCAAGCTCGTGCCGGTATGCACATGCCTATTAAGCTCGGATCTTGCACGTGGCCATTTGGGTCGGCTACTTTGGCAGAGACAGATCTGCTTAGGGCTCGGATTTTCATCTACGCAGGTCGCATTTTAGCAGCTCGGCCTCAGCTCAAACCTATCATGTGGAGAGCCGGGTAATTCGATGAAGTTTGGATTTCGGATTCGGAGCTGTTTGGTCTTGTTGCAAAGTGGAGGGGATGGGCTTCGACTTGCTTCCATTGGTTGGACCATGATACATGGAGATGCATCCCTGGAAACGCGCGCGGAGCCTGCGGGATTTCAGTCCTATTTGTGACCGCATTGTTACTGTGGTTGGCGATTAAGCTATTGCAATCTGTAGGGATTTTTCTCCCTTTTCTGTCATAACTTTGTGAAATATACACACAGTGGCCTGGAATCGATACAATAATAAGGACAGAAAGCATCTTCCTTTTACGCGTGCAATCAAATCTCATGTGAAGAAGGGCTATGCGATACCTTAAGAATCGAAATTACTCAGTAGATTGCTTACAGATCTATCTAGATCTGATGAAAAAATTGTTACGAGGTGCTTTAGCAGGGCCAAATCTAGAAAGATCAGTACACAGTATACGAACAAGGAATTCGATTCCAAAAAATAAAAAAAAAGAAATTCTGTTCTTGTAGATAGTGTCAATGTTATTGTGTTGTTTTTGCTCCATTGTGTAGTCACCTGCAACAAAGAAAACAATTAATGAGGTATCAAAATTTGCTCCAGTATGATCATGCTGATATTTAAGTTAATACGGTAATTAAGAAATAATAAACCCCAATTAAAAAGAGAATGAACGAATATTCTTTACTTGGAGCCTTCATCTCTTATAATAGGAGATTAAGCTAGGTTATTTTCTAAACTAGGATTAGGCTAGATCTTAGGTTGATAGTGTTGGAGGTGAGAGCCTATTGTGCTAAAATACCCATCAATAATTATATTAATTTAAAATATTGTAATATTATTTATTATCAAAGTTTCCATTCATGAAGAACAATTATTACATAAGATAAAAAAAAGAAGAAGAAGAAAAAGCTACTCGGTAAGTTATGAATGCTAGCCAATCAACTTTTAACCAGCTAATAAAACTATTCATTAGTTCTAGTTTAGGGATAGGGATGTAAGGAGATAGATCCTTATGGGATATTTAACCGGTCCAAACATTATAAATATCCTATATGGTAGGGAACTAATTTATCAAGTTTGGATCTTATATTAAAACCCTATAAGGTTTTAAGTTGAGTTTGGGGCTAAAGTAAAACTTAATGTGAGACTCGAACTTACTAAAAGATTAAAAAGATCAATAAATATTAATATCTATAGTACATATAAGGTTATAAGTGGATGGTTCCTTATAAAGTATCTGGTTTATTTGATCCAATAATTACCCTATGGTAATTCCGTAGGGAGTTTTGATATAAATTTCTTAAAGAATCTTAGGTTTTGGAAAATCCTATGAAGCATTAGATCGGTTCTAATTTTAAAAATGCCATTCCAAATATTACGTTGTTATTCAGGGGAGCAAGTAATTGATATTTTTTTTTTTTCCGATTAAACATTTAACCAGAAAATTTGGCTTGACCGACCATATCTTTTCATAGGTTCTTTTAACTATTTTCATAATAAAACCTAATATTTGGATAAATGGTCTATTTTTGCATCTTATTGATAATTTAAGAACTGGAGTTGGTACATAAATAAAAGTTCACCTTTTTTATCTGAAAGCTTTGAGAAATATGATTCATTTGTTGAAATAATATATATATATATATATATAGAATTTTTCGTTAAACCAAAAGAAATAAAAGGTGAATAAGTCTAACCTTAATTTTATTGAAAGGATATATTTTGTTATCTTTTTTGGTATATTATATGAATAAACACATCATTTAAAATAATGGTTTTAGGTTTTCCTGTTTTCAAGTGCCCCACGGAAGTGAAATCAATATATTGTTCTGGAGTATCGGCTTCTTTCTATGCGATGCGAGCTACTTGTATTGATATTTCCACCGTTCGTGCGTCGTACAGGTGAAGAAAATGCATTATGGATCGCTGTAATTGTGCAGATATTTACTTAGCAGATATTGACATAACTGTATTGAAAGAATTAAAAATAAATTGAATGAATATTTTTACGCCATAAATAAATGAAAATTGAATAGTATTCAGTTCTATGATAAGCAAGAATTTATATTAATCTTCTAATTAACTTGTTAAAGTTTTTTATAATCTAATGATATAAATATTATTCTTTTGATAGAATAAATAAGATCCAATTCTTTCTCTGTTTAGTTGGAGAAAAAAAAAAAAAAAAAAAAATTGATTCTGTGACTCCTGTGGACACGAAGTAATTGACCGGTTTCTTGGATAAACATCAAACTAAATAGAGGTAGACGACCCAAGAAAAAAGGACGCAATACAAGTACATATTGCATGGTTTACGTGAGATTTTGTCAATTGCCCTCTAGTTGATATTCTTTGAAGGGTGTTTAAACATATATTTTTTGAGTACTCGTTAAGGATATTAATAATAAAAAAAATATTTTTAAATATCAATTATATATTTTAAAAATTATACATATGATTTTATTATCAAGCAAGTGTCTCGATATAACATTTAACATCACATTCCCCATATAACTGCTAATTATGTTTGAATCAGGAGCAGAGTCGCAGTCACGTCCGTTGGGTGGGAATTAGGTCTACACAAAATTAAGTGGGTTCCGTGATTAATAAATGACCTCTCGTGTCCCCCAGCTACTTGACACGTCTAAAGTGATATAGATAAGCACATGTGGCATATATTTAAAGTTGTTCTGGTGGGACATGTTGAATTTGATAAGTAAACATAGAAATTAAAAAGGAATGGGCTATACTCTAAGAAAAAAGAAAAAAGAAAAAAGAAAAAAAAAACAGAGATTTTGAATTTTTCTATTACATCTTACAACATTAAATTTTAAGATAATTTTATTGAGACCTTGTGATGTTTACATGATTTTGTAAATTAGTATATTCATCAATTGATTTTGTGAATCACAAAATTACTATCTATTAACAAGTTTAGAATGACATACTTAAATTAAATGGTAATATCAAATCATGTTGAATAGTACACAAATAAAAGACCTGATGAGTGCGACAAGAGAATGTTGTGTAGTTTGTGAGAGAAGAAATTTATAAAACATGTATTAATTCATTTTGGAAAGGTCTATTGGGTTCCCTTTTATACAAGCTATTATGTACAACCAAAACTACAAAACTAAATAACTAACTCTTCAATAAATAAAACATGTTCAAAATAATCTAGTGTGTCAACATCATCCCCCCCACCACCACTTCAAGTTGGAGCTATGTGAAGGCTCAACTTGGAAAAAAATCGAGACAATTTGACAACAGGGGGTCATTTGGTGAAGAAGTCTACGACTTAATCAAAAGAGGAAAAAAATGCTGCAAAGAAATGAATTGTTTGGAAACCAAATCTCAAACAAAGTTGATGCCAACATCAATATGTTTTGTTCTTCTAAGCAAATAAGGATTAGTAGTAATAAGAATAGTAGACTTATTGTCATAGCGAACAGAAATAGGCAACAAAGAAGGAATATGAAGATCCCTTAGAATATATGAAACCCACATAAGCTCCTTATAAATAGTAACTAAGCTACAATGTTCTGCTTCAGTAGTGAAAGTACTAACTATAAGCCGTGTTTTGAATTTCCAAGAGATTAATGCATCACTAAGAAAAACAAATAATTAGTCAAAAACTTTTAGTCAAAAGAAAAAGAACCCCAATCTACATCACAAAAAGCATGTAAAGTCAATGAGCTATCCATAAGATAAAACAAATAGAAATGAGTAGTTCCTTTCAAATATCTAAGTAGATGAATGGCGGCATCATAATGTGGAATTCGAGGTTGAGAAAGATACAAACTTAACTTTTGTATAGCAAAGGATATATCAAGCTTCATTGGTGAAAGATAAAGAAGACAACTAACAATCCTTCTATAGGGCTGAGGATTAGCAAGTAATGAATTGTAATCCTTGCACAAATCAACTGAAGGCAACAGTAAATAAGTAGCTTTATAAGTAGGAAGATCAACATCAGTTAAGATATCAAAGATAAATTTCTGTCGATGAATAAGAAGACTAGAATTAGTGCAACAAATCTCTATACCTAAGAAGAACTGAGCTTCGCCTAGATCTTTAATAGTGAATGCCTTGTTCAAATCACTTTTAAGTAACTCAATATTAGCAAGATTAGTGCTAGTCAAAAGCATATCATCTACATGTAACAACATGACCAAAAAACAACTAAAAGTAAAATGAGTAAATAGGGAATAGTCACTAGGGGATTGTATGAAACCTTTCCTAAGCAAAAATTGTGAAATCTCCTTATTCCTTTACTTAGAGGCATGTTTAAGCCCATAGAGAGATTTCTTTAATTGATACACTTAATTGAGATCCGCTTTAACATACCCTTGAGGAGGTAACATGTAAATTTCCTTTTTTAAAAGAGCCATGTAAAAAACCATTGTTGATATCAATTTGATGAATTGGTCAATATTTAGCACTAGCTATGGCCAAAAGTGATGGGAATTAGGCCATTTGACCCTTGACTCAAGCTCAAGCTTAAGGATTAGAGAGCATAGCAAGGTAAGTTCTCTCTTTATGCCCAACATTTGAAGAGTTTAATCTAAAACAGTTTGCTGACTTGCTAATCTACCCAAGCTAAACTCTTTCGTGCTTATCAATAGTTTCCAACTACTGATCGAAGATTCACTCGGACAATAGCTTGACTACTTGACCATGTGCCCAACCAACCTAAATCCGAGTTGCTTCAAGTATGTCTAAGTTGAACCTAATTCAAAAGAGTTATCAACTTAGCTCGGCATTACTGCTTGGTAATAGCTAAGGTAACTATACTTATAGCTTGTTTGCCAAGAGTACGACCACTGGCTATCCGCTACATATTTAAGCACCCCATGTAATAGAATCTTTCGTATAGAACGCTTGCTTTTACTGATTTGTCCTTTAGATCCTTCAAACATTCATTTTATAATACTTATTTTAAACATTACCTTTTTTTGTCTTTTTCATTTGTAGCAATTGCCTTGATATTTTAGGTATAAATACCTATTGTAAAGACAACCGTAGTGATCATCTATCATCATTATAGAATATACTTCACTTATTGTGAGCATTCTCTTTGTTTCCTTACTTTTTCACTCTTACCATATCCCTTAAGTAAGGTTAGGTAGCAAATACCCTCACTAAGTTAGCTTATGTATCATATAGAGTTCGCTTTGTGAGTCCTCAGTAGCTCCTTGGTGTATCACATCCTTAGAGCTGGTTGTAGTTTACTTACTTGTTTGTTTGCTTTTGCTACCCTCATTTTCGAGCTTTCTACAAGCTTAGACCAACCCCAATACGACCGCCTTGTTAGTCCTTGGTTAGGGTCATATCATTTTAGTATCAAAGCAAAGGTTTGTTTAGGTAAATTACTATTCAATTGTGATTGCTACTGTATAGTGTGTAGTACTTCTGTTAAGTGTGCTGTGAGTATGAGAGAAATTAGTTTAAGTATATTTGAGAGTAATTAAAGTTTTATTGTTGCTATGAGACCTTTTATGTTGTGAGGACTCTGTTTTACCCTGTTTTAAGTATACAAAAATAGAGTAAGTTTATATTAGGTCTGCTGTTATTTAGGTAGTAGTTATACCCGTAATTAGTTTGAACATTTGTAAGAACAAATGCATGTGCAAGTTGTATGGCTAAAGAGGTTGTATCTGTTGTTTCTGAAATTCTGAATTTGTCACTGATATTTGTTGAGAGAATGTTAGATTCGAGTATCAATGCTAGTATTGGAGATGATAATAGTGGTATTGTTCATAATGGATAAAAACCCTAGAACACCCCTAGAAGTACAGAATAGCAGATTGATGAGATGACCAACTTGATAGCTGATTTGACTAGGGTTATTCATGTACTAGCCTTTCAACTTGTTGAAGCCATGTAGAATACTCCCTAAGCTACCTAACTTGCAAAAGGCTAGAACCCAACTTAACAAGATCAAGGTGGAGGATATAAAGGACGTATGCGAAGAAGAATTGACTTAGGTTACATAGATGAAGAAGGAGGAGAAGAGTACATTGAGGAATAAGAGCGAGCTTGAGTACCCTGAGCTACCGACCTTATGAAGCTTCAAATTCCAAGCTTTAGTAGTTTTGATAACGTTGATGGCTATCTAGATTGGGAAGAGAAGGTAGAACATGTTTTTTATTATTATTAATATGAAGACCACAAGAAAATAAAGACCACTACTATAGAGTTCTCAAGATATGCTGCAATGTGGTAAATGAACTTTCAAGCCATAAGAAAGAGAGAAGGATATAGAGAGATTAGCACCTGGCTTGAGATGAAAAGTGTCCTAAAAAATAAATTTGTATAAGATACTTTTGTTTGACTTCAAGAGCTAAGATAAGAAAGTTGAACTATTAATGAGTATGTTTGAGAATTCCAAATGCTTATGATTTGATGTGAAGTAGATATGCCTTCAGCTCGAATAGTATCTAGATTCCTTATCGACCTGAGGTAAGATATTCGAGAAATAGTGGAATTGTAGCATTTTACCACCCTAGATGATGTAATCAAAATTGCCCAGTAAGTAGAGAAATAGAGGAGGAGCAAAAAGAGCTGACCCCTAATGAGCTAATCTGGCTAATCTCACTAACCTACTTAGAGTGTTAACCAAACTCCTTAAAGCCCTAACCCTGATAGAAGAGTTGAGACAGTGATTGAGCTAAAGGGTTGCCCTATTGACTAGGAGTTGTCAATGAGAACTTATGAGAAGGGATAAGGATTTAGAAGGAAGATGAGCTACATCAAGTGCTTTAAGTACCAAGGATTTGAGCATATGGCTACTAAATGCCCGAATAGATGGACTATGATCATTAAGGGAGATGCCCCAAAGGTTGAAGTAGATAGTACGAATGAGGAACTCAAGGAGAAGGGAGAGTTGGAGAAAGAATTTGAGGTTAAAGATAGGTTAGTTGAGGAGGACATGTTTGTCGAAGACCTAGATAAGTTGACCGTAGTTGTCAGAAGAGTGATGAGTGTCAAGCCATCTACTAAAGAAGTGCAACTTAAGAACTTGTTTCACATCACTTGTAAGGTGAATGAATAAGTATGTATACTTATAGTGGACAGTGAAAGTTGCACAAATGTGGCATCCGCTAACCTAGTTAAGAAGCTTAAGCTGCGGACCGAATCACATCCCAAGTCGTACAAGTTACATTAGCCAAATGAGCAGGGCGCATTACATGTCACTCAATAAGTCTTACTACCTATCTCAATTGGGAATTACTCTAATGAGATTCTCTGTGATGTACTACCAATGTGTACATCACATGTGTTGTTAAGTTGACCATGGTTATTTGATCATAGAGTCATACATGATGGGTTTCAAAATACATATGCCTTTGAGAAGGATGGGAGGAAGATTTCTTTAAACCCTATGACATCAAGTCAAGTGAATAAACTACAAGCTAAGCTAGCTTAAGGATTAAAGAAAGCTTGGTTATAAGTTGAACTAAACTCTAAGAAGCCATCAAGTCTAACTTACCAACATACTTATTGATAAGAAAATTATTAGAGTTAAAGCAGCAAGTTGAATTGCCGAAAGAAATCAAGGAGTTTCTTAATGAGTATGTTAACCTATTTCTAAAACAGCTACTAGAAGGATTATCCCCTTTTCAAGGCATTAAACATTACATTGACTTGATATCTAGTGTTGCTCTGCCAAATAAGCTAGCTTATTAGATGAACCTTGAACAAGCTATTGAGCTTTAAAGACAAGTCAATGAATTGTTGGAAAAGGGATATGTAAATAGAAAGTCTCAGCTCTTGTGTTACACCTGCATTGCTTGTGCCAAAGAAGGATGGTACTTGGGAAATGTGTGTAGATAGTAGAGTTATGAATAAAATCATGATCAAGTACAGGTACCCCATTTCCAAGGCTAGACAATATGTTAGATAAACTGAGTAATGCTAGAGTGTTTAGTAAGATTGACTTAAAGTTAGGGCACCATCAAATTCGAATGAGATAAGGGGATGAATTGAAAATTGCTTTTATGACCCAACATGGCTTATATAAGTGAATGGTCATGCCTTTTGGGCTATCAAATGCCCCTAGCAACTTTATGCAATTGATGAACCATGTTCTGAGAGACTTGATCAAAAGATGTGTCATGGTCTACTTCGACAACATTCTTGTCTATAATGCTAACTTGGTACGCCATATTGACCATCTTGAGGTTGTTTTCAATATCCTCCAAGCAATGAAGTTGTTTAGAAACATGAAAAAGTGTTGTTTTTCTCAAAAAGAGGTGATCTTCTTAGGTTATGTGGTTAGTAGAGGAGGATTAAGGATTGATGAAGAGAAGTTCAAGCCGTTGTTGATTGGCCAACCTTAGCTTTATGTACTGAGGTAAGAAGTTCCCATAGATTGGCTTCTTTCTATTGACACTTTATCCAAGGATTCAATACTATAGTTACACCCTTAATAGAGCTAACAATGAAGAATGTAAAGTTTAAGTTGGGAGATAAGAGGAGAGAAGTTTTGCTGAGGTGAAGGAAATATTGACCTCTGGCCTAATCTTAGCTTAACCAAATGTTGAGAAAGTGATTAAGCTTGAATGCTATGCACCAGTTGCTTGCATTGAAGTTATGTTCATGCAAGAAGGTCGACTTGTTGCCTATTATAGTTAGAAGCTAAGAGGAGCACAATTAAACTTTTCTGTATATGACAAGAAACTCTTTGCATTAATTCGAGCTCTTTGCATGTGGCAACATTACCTTTTGCTAAAGAAATTTGTCATATACATAGATCATCAATCCTTAAGGTACTTGTGGAGCCAATCAAAGGTTTCTAACCACCAAGCTTGATGGATTGAATTTCTAAAAGACTTTAATTTCGTTGTCAAATACAAGCAAGGAAAAAGTAATATAGTTGTTGACACCCTGTTGAGGAGACATGATCTTCTCATTGAATTGCAAACCCGACTATTAGATTTTGCAAGTATTAGAGAACAGTATCAACATGATCCTCATTTTGGCACCATATACAGATGATGTGGAGAGGGGAGAACCATTGATGAGTATCATGTAAAGGACGTCTATTTGTTACACAATGGGAAGTTATGTGTGCTGACTTGTTTATTAAGAGAACTACTAATAAGAGGAGCTCATAATAGAGGGCTCTCTGGGTACTTTAGAGAGAGAAGGACATATGAGCTACTGAGTGCTAGGTTCTTTTGGCCAAAAGTGAAGAAGGATGTGTTACCTACAAGAACGTTAAGAGCCAAGCTAAATAAGGGAGAGCATTACCTCTACCTATGTCGACTAGACCATGGATTGACCTAAGCATGGATTTTGTCCTTATCTTACCCTGAAATGCTTGAGTAAAAGACCCTATTATGGTCATTGTTAATAGATTCAATAAGATGGCACACTTTATGCCTTATATCAAAACTAATGATGCTTTGGCATTTGCTTCTTTGTTTTTGCAGGAGATTATCCGCTTGCATGGAGTATCGAGGAGTGTGGTGTTAAATTGTGATACAAAATTTCTAAGCCATTTCTAATGAACCTTATGGTGTCATATGGGAACTAAGCTACTATTTAGTATTTCTTGCCATTCCCAAACCGATGGCTAAACAGAAGTTGTCAACTACACTTTAAGGTCATTGCTTTGAGCTGTAGTGGGAAAGAACTTAGTTGATTGGGATGTCTGCCTACCTACCTGTGACAAAGTTCACTTACAATAGATTAGTATACGCCAGCATGGGCATATGTCATTTGAAGTCATCTACAGTTTCATCCCTAAGTTGCCCCTTGATCATATCTCGATGCCCCCAACTGACCAAGAAAATCCAAGAGTAAGAACTCGAGCTCAGTCCCTTCAATAGATCTATCAATGATTCACTCAATATATTGGCTAAGCTATTAGGAAATTAAGAGAAAAAGGCATAGGAAGGAAGGCCAAGCAGTTTCAACTCGGTGACCTAGTATGGCTGCATTTGAGTAAGGAGAGGTTCCCTAACAAGAGAAAGAGTAAGCTGTCTGTAAGCCCTAAAGTTCAGCCAAGTAACCGTAAGATTGAACTTAGAACCCAAGGTTTAGGGCGATCGGCTAAAGGATCCGATCACACCCAAATTATAAACTATTTAACAAGATACCAGTAAAAATGACCCTGTAAACTTAAATTTAAGAAAATAAGTAGTAAAATAGGAGACTATAAAATTTTCAAATTTTAAGCATAATAACTGTTAATTACCAAAAAGGCAAAAAGTGTAATATAATAACTAATAAATTATTAGAGATAAATTATATGTATACCAAAAATTTTAGAATGACTAAAATAATATTTAGGAATGTTCACGTGCACCCTACATGTATTTACGTGTAGATAAAAATACGCGTAATTAGTGAAATAGGCTGAAAATTAAGTAAATAATTAAAGAAAAATACAAAATAATTATAGAAAAATCAGAAAAAAATCAAAAGTGGATAACTGAAGCAAGATAAGGTCGTGGCAGGTTCAAATCAGAAAAATAAAAATTATCCAATAAGAATTGGACAAACAAAAAGCCAAAAATCAAGGAAAGTTGACAAAATCTTGTCAAAATTAATGCATAATAATTACAAAATTCGTCTATAAATAGCAAGAAAAATTCAGAAGCTCATTTGGACAAATACAAATCAGAGAAAATTAGAGAGAGTCGAAAATTCGAGAGAAAATCCAGAAAAATAAAAAAAATAAGAAAAACTGTGCAGTTTGGGGTTTTAAAGGGAACCCACACCAAACGAGGAGCTGGGAGTGGACGGCCACCACCACCACACGGTGGTGGCAGCGCCTAGGCCGGCCGACAACCCCACGGTGGCCCGCGGTGGCCGGAGCCACCCAAACCGGTGAGTCCAATTTCCAGCCCGAATCTTGTAAAATTTTGTAAAATTAGTTATTTTGCCCAGAAAATTATGAAACTTGTTATTATGAGGTTTTATTGTATGTAGATTTAGGGAAAAATGTTGATTTAGTTTAATTATGTCTGGAAATATAGGGTCCATAACAAATTGTTCAAAACCGAGCATGATTAAACCGGAAATTAAATAGGCTTAGGGATGTAGTTTGGGGCTCAAAATTTTTTTGTAGGATGCTCATGTGACACAGAACAGTGCTATGAAGCCCTTTTTCAAAAATTAATTTTCTAAATTTTTAGATAATTTTTAGGCTCTAAAAAGAGGCATAAAATGGGTAATTTAGAGTTAATTATGTAATTAAATGATTAATTTCTGATTTAGTGAATAATTACATGTTTTAGGATGTTAAGATCTGATGGAGTATGATCCTTATAGCATTTAGGGTGTTAGATGTAATTATTAGGTTAATTATGTAATAAATGAGTAATAGGAAATAAATAGTTAATTTTGTAAATTAGGGAAATTTGGAGTAAAATCTGATTTAGGATGGATTTAGACATTTTGAAATAATAATTGGTGTTTAGAGATGGTAATTAGGGTAATAGAAATATTACAAATGCATTATGTGCATAATATGCAATAATGCATAATGTGTAATTATTGAAAATATAATAAATAGAAAATATTATAATAAAAATTTATATTTTGAGAATAATAAAAATGCACAATAAATCTGATAGGAAACTTGAATTTATGGAATTATATGAAAAATGTAAAAATTTGTCACATTAGGAGTGAATTCGGTACACCGATATGGATTTAAGTGTACCGAGTAAAATAAACACTAACAAAGGGTAATGATGGTATTTAGGTTATCGGGAAATAATGTGATTAATTTCACATTATGGGTTGAAACTAATTTCTAGGGTTGGAATATAAAACGCTACTTAAAAATCGAACTAAAAACTTGGTTTAGAAATCGATGCGAAAACCGAACCTGAACCTAACCCCAAACCTAGAATAATTATAAAAGACTTAATACCTAGATAATTGAGCATATTAAACCTTAAACAAAACCTAACAATAAGCATTATAGGATAAAACGAACCTATAACAATTATATGAAAAGATGAAACCATGTTCGTGTTATAGGGATAACAGGCGATGGCATGAGCAGATCGGACCTCGAGTGAGCAAGCGAGGAGTCGAGGTAAGTTGGGATTAATACGACGCTGTATTCTGGAGGCTTAAGATTATGCTTGGTTGTGCTTGTTAGATGGTTAAATGCATGCATGTGCTTGATTATGGGTGATGCTATGAATATGTTTGTTGCTTTGGCACATATTGTATGAATTGTATGTAATGATTGATCACCCTAAATTGGACTTAATCAAATATACGACCAGTAATCTTAATCGAACATGCATGGCAACCCGTTAGGGGATTTAGGACTCTCCGACCAAATACCGACCCCTTCGGAAGGGATAGCGCAGGATTGCAAAATGGTCCCTTCTTCATCTTCAGTCGAACTAAGTGACAGGAGAGGAGGTCGCGGCGGGGATGAAGACAGTGGTTCGAAGGTAGTCGCGAGAGGAGCAAGGTCTCCATTACACAAGCCTGGGTTTGGTCGTGAGCTGTTGCATTAACGGTAACTCCTCAACCCGGATTAGAGCGGGCGCAATTTCTCTAATCTCACAACGGGCCGGACAACATCGTGCGATGGCATTTGCTTGCACATGCATTGCACTTAATAAGTGATTGAAAACCTTGTTGTGTGTATGGTATAGTTTTAAGTCCTCCGTCCTAACTTACTGAGCTGTGGTTGCTCACATCCCTATAGACATCGTGCAGGTGCTGGCTAAGAAGCGGCAAACAAAGACTCTGAAGCTAGCAACTGCTGGATCCTGGGGAGTGAGGAAAAACATTGAAGAATAAACACATATTTTAAGGTCTAAGTTTTTATTTTAGAATTATTTTTCATTTCTGAATGATGTAATATTAGGGAATATACTTTAGAGAAATGTTGTAAACTCTAACTGCAATAACTTAATGATAACATTTATATATAATTCCTCACTTTTATAGGTAAATGATTTATTTAAATTACAAACTGTCTACTTTAAAGCGGGTTAGTTGTGGACGCCTTGTGTAGATCAGGTCTAAGATAGCGGTTGTGAAGCCAACTTCTATCTTAGGGTGGTTTACACAGCGGGGCTGTTACGACTCTGCCGCTTCGGGGCGTGACACTGTCTACTAGAGCTAATAGATCATTTAAGATCCTCTAGAAGATTAATAACAATGCTTACTAGTTAGAGCTGCCAGAGGACTTTAGAGTATCCATTGTATTCAATGTCATCAACCTTAGTCCCTATCGACTTAAGGAAGACTTAGATGAAGACCTATCATATTTGATCCCAAATCCTAATCAGCTAGGCATAGATGATAGATATCAGGCCATTGAACCCCTGTCTCAAGCTCAAGCTCAAGGACTAGAGAGCATGGTAAGGAAAGTTCTCTCTTTACGTCTAACATTTGAAGCATCCGAGTTACAACAGTTTGTTGACCTACTAATCTACTCGAGCTGAATTCTCCTATGCTTGTCAATAGTCTCCAACTATCGACCGGAGATTCACTCAAACAGTAGCTTAACTTACCCAACCATCTACTTAACCAACTTAAATCTAAGCTACTCTAAGTATGTTTGAGCTAAACTCACATTGGAAGAGTTATTAACTCAGCTCTGCATCACTGCTTAACAATAGCCAAGCTAATCATACAGATTGCATATTTGCCAACAATACAACCACTAGCTATCCGCCACATGTCTGAATACCCCATGTGATAAAATCTTTATACAACTTACTTTACTAATTTTTCCTTTATGCCCTTCAAACAGTCATTGTACAATACTTCTTTTAGACATTACCTTTTTTGTTTTTCCTATTTGTAACAGTTGCCCTAATATTTCAGGTATAAATACCCATTGTAAAGGTAACCACAATGATCATCTATGATTATTACAAAATATACTTCACTTTTCAAAAGCATTTTATTTGTTTGCTTGCTTTTTCACTCTTATCCTATTTCTTAAGTAAAGTTAGGTGGCGAGTACCCTCACTAAGTGATAGGAATCAACTCCTCAGCTGTTGCCCCATTTAAGATGAGGATTCCTATCTTAACTTCCACCTTTCATATTTTTGCTAACTTAAATACCGAGCTTTAGTAAGGACTAATACAATTCCTGAGTTGCTGCCAAGACGAAGTGCTGACCTATCAAGCAACCCTAATCCATTGCCAAGCTCATACCATGATCTAGTTAACCTCCGAGCCAAACGACGACAAACCTCTATCTAAGCCGAGCTATTGAGATGTCTGATCTAAAGAGAATCTAAACATCCTTTAGTAACCAAGCTCCGACTTGAACCAGACCAGGTTTGCTCTGACTATTGACTCTTTCTTTTTATTTCATCTAAATTGTATGTGAGGCCCTACAAAAATTGATTATTAACTTATAATCGGTCGGTTTAGAATGATTTGTAAATTTAGAGAGATTGCATAAGTTGTCCAATCAAGTCTGAATTTTATGATAGAGTTAAAAATATTAATAGAAATGACCCCATAAGTTTAGATTTAAGAAAATAAAATAATTACATAATTAAATATTACATTTATAAAATAAATGTATTCTATTAGTTATTTATTGAAAACGTGTAAAATGAGTTCCGATAATTAACAAATCATTAGAGATAAATTATATGTGTACTAAAAATCATAAAATAACTTCAACAATATTTATGAGAATTTATTTGTAATAGATATGAATTTATGTATAGATATAAATACCTGAAATTACTTAAATTACTTAATATATACTAAATAATACTTACTAAATATAGACAAATTAATAAAAGAATTTAGCAAGATGATGTATTGTTGGAAGATGCTGGAATTGGAACATAGCAACTTTCCATAACAAATTAGCAACTTCTTGGAGGAAAAGGACACCCAGCATATGTGATAAAAAGTAGAGGAAACATGTGGAAACTTGGAAAAAACTCACCAACCAACAAGACACTTCCTATAAATTCAAAACAATAACTTTAGAAGGCATTTTAAACACTTAGGAAATTAAGAAAAATAAGGAGAGTAAGAGAAAATGTACATAAAAATTTTGAAGGAAAATGGTGAAATTAGCATTACAATAGGGTTCTACCTCAAGAACAACACCTTACATGAGACCATCACTACTACCTGGTAGTAGCCACCATGTCAGGAGTTGCTGACAACCATAGTAGTGTCACTAGTGGTTGGAGCTTGGATCGCCAATGAGTCATAACTTTCCATCTAATTTGTGGTATTTCATTAAAAATACCAAATTATGTATAAAAATTATGGATTTTGGTTTGCTGAAGTAATTTTATGTGCATACTTCAAAAATAAAACTAGTTTTTTCAAAATTTTAGTGCAAATATATATTCCTGAAGAAATGGCACATGTGCACTGATTTTTAAGAAAATTTTAAAACTAGCAAATGATGTAGTTTCAATCTCAACTTTTGGATATAAGATGCTCACATAATATATTTTAATGTCATGTCATCAATTTGATGAAATTTTGAAGTTGAATTTTGGATAAATTTTGATTTGTGCAAAAATAGTGTTATTGAGGTATTTTTGTGAAGACAACCTAACTAATTAGTGTAGTTAATGTTATAATCAGAATATTAATAAGTTATAAAGATAACTAAATGAAGAAAGTGGAGTTACTTGAGGTAAAAAGTCGTTTGTTCAATTGTATTAAGTATTACAATGAATAAATTGCATAGTTTCTTAATTAAGATTGGAAAATAATAAGGTATAGTTGTGAGTATGATCATAGGATGAGACTAAACTTAGAAGTAGTACTTAGGTATTGATCCTAGTTGTAGAAGTGAAATTATATATATAGAAGACGTGAAAATTTTGGTCAAAAGATGGGGCACATCTTGATCAAAAGTAAATTCAGAAGATCGATTAGAGGTTAGGTGTATAGAGTGAATAAGAATAGGATTAGCGTGTAATTCAAAGACTCTTATACCGGTAATATGGTTGGATAAGCTCAAAGGATGGATTAGTGGATGATTTAAGGCTTATGAATAAAACCATAATTCGAAGCTAGATTAGAGACTAAATTAGAAATTGAATTAGAAGTTGAATCAAAACTTAGCTAAAAAATAATTGTAAGTAACGTAAAACTTGAACTATTAAGAATAGTAAAACCCTAAACCAAAGATAATAATTTAAGTTATAAAACAAAGCTTATATTCATATATATACATAGTAGTTATATAAGTGCTAAAATAGCCTTTGTATTATAGGGACTATTAATGAAAGCATATCGCAAGTCATACCTTAAGAGAGTAAGCAAGAAGTACCGGTAAGTTTGGGATCAATATGTAACTATATTTCAGAGTATTGTTTCATAATACTTAGAACCTAAGATTATACTTGGTTGTGTTTGTAGTTGATTGCTTGTGTGCATGCCTATATGTGCTTATTTATGAATGTAATTATGTATCCCCAACTTGTTCTAGTTTACAATTGGTTGAATTATTTAATATTGATTAATTGCCTTAAACTGGACTTAATGATATATGACTTACAATCTTAACCAGTCATGCATTGCAACCCATTAGGGGACGTTTAGGATTCTACAACCAAGTACCAACGCCTTCAAAATGGATAGCACTGTAGCATATTAGTCCTTTTTTCATCTTTAGTCGCACTAAGTAACAAGAGTGAAGGTTGTGACAAGAGTAAAGGTAGTAGTTCAAAGGTAGTTACAGAAGGAGTGGTATCTTCATTATACAAGCCTAAGTTTGGTCGTGAGCTATTAAATGTACGCTAAACTCTTCAAAACAAATTAAACCGAATGTAATTTCTCTAATCTTACAACGAATCGAATAACGTCCTACTATGACATTTGTATGTTGAATTACATTTAAATAACTAGCTAATAACCTTACCTATGCTTAATGTATAATCTTATGTCTCCATCCCAACTTACTAAGCGATTGGTTGTTCACATCCTTATAGATATTATCGCAGGTGCTAGTTAGGAAGCGACATTATAGCTACCCTAAAGCTAGTTACTGTTAGATATTGGGGAGTGAGGATATAAAATTGATGAACAGTTACATTTCTAAGGTTTTAGTTCTTATTTTTAAATCGTCTAATATTAAATTATGTATTACTTAAGTAAAGTAAGATTAGGTTACTAAATCATATAAATATTACTTGGGATATTTAAATCCTAATATATATATTTTTCATAAGTAAATAACATGTTTAATTTGTAAACTATTTACATGAAAGTGAGCTAGTCATGGATGCTTTATATAAATCAGGTTTTAGATAGCGATTGTAAGGTTAACTTCTATCATAGAATAGTTTGCATGGTGATACTATTATGACTATATAGTTTTAAGGCATGACATTGTAAGATATTAAAGGTTAAGCTACCTCAAGGTACACTTCAGTAAGGACCAAATGCATTCTAGATTGCCAGTCATCATGTAACACATGTCTTCTAGCACAACATTCTTTAAGGATTCCTTACTTTTTCCATATGGGATATTCTTTGTCCTTTTTTTATAAATTACCCTTTTATCTTTTCCATATATACCCTATAGCCTTAGTAGGGCTAGTATATAAAACCTGTTTACTTGTATGCAAACAACACATTATTGCACTATCAATTATTATAAGTTTCCTTTTTGAGCAATCTTAGTGTTTTAGTTTATCTCTTAACTCTTATCTATTCTTTTTAATAAGGAGTAGTGGCAACTAACCCTATAGTTCGGATCGGTAAGTTACATCTAGCTAATTGTAGGCCAAGTAGGATTAATTGATGTATCATATCTAATTGGTAGTTGTCTAGATTTCACTAACCCCTTTTGTTTTCTTTAGGTTCTCGTTCTTTGTAGTGCTTGTCTATGTGTACAACCTTGGAGATACTAAAGTTTTGATTTGTGTTTGCTATTAGTCGCTATTGTGTTCCTTCCATAGTTGCTACAATATGTTCAAGTGAAGTAAGTTTGGAGTTGTAAGTTGTGAAGTAAGTTTGGAGTTGTAAGTTGTGAAGTAGAGGCCCGTAGATTGGTAAGTGTATTTTCTATTGCTACTCTATTATACTTTGTTTTTCACTATGAGAACAAAGTAAGGTCATTTTTATTATATTCGAGTAAGTATTGGGTGTAGAAGTCATTAGTGTGTGTTAGTAAACTTTTAGGTAAATAGTAGAAGTGTTTGTTGTGTGTTGTTAACTTGCTAAAGACGTATTACACTATGTCAGATTTAAGTATTCAAGGTGTTATTGGAGACTTGAGTAGTAGTGCTCATATTGTTTGAGGTCAAAATGATAATAATACCTGGGGGTCAGTCGATGATAAGCTTGATAGACTCACCAATCTTGTTGAGAGTTTAGTTATTGTGATGTAAGCCAACTAATAGGAACCATATGGTGTACCTCATCATAACCTACCTAAGAATGTTCCTAAGAGACGATATGGCTAAGGTAGCCAAACTAATCACCCAGTTCAATGCCATTGAGTTAGAGGAATTGTAAATAAAGTTGCTAAACAAAGGCTGGAGTTAAAGGAGATTGAGAAGGATATTAAGGATGTAGATTTAGAGAATGTTGGAACGGAAGAAGAAGAGGTTAAATATTACTAAGCATAAGAGTGAAGACACCAAGCTCCTCGAAGATTTGACAATGTTAAGATCTAAATCCTACCCTTTAGTAGAAGTAGAGATGCAAATGAATATTTAAAGTAGGAAGAAAAGGTAGATAAGGTATTTGACTGTTATGGGTATACAAATGCAATTAAGGTTTGACTTACTATACTTGAATTTTCTAGATATGCTACCATATAGTAGAAGAATCTAAATGTGGCTAGAGCAGAAGATGGATGATAAAGTGTACAAACTTGGGAAGAGATGAAGGGATTAAGGGGAAGATTTGTACCCAAGTCTTATCTATAAGATACCTTTGCTAAGTTGCCAGAGCTTCATTAAGGAAGTAGATCTATTAATGACTATGTGAAAGAATTTCATATGCTGATGATCCAACTAAACATGGATTAACCAAAGGCTTGCATAGTGTCAAGATTCATTTTTAGACTTAAATATGAGATTTATAACATTATAGAAGTATAGAGGTCCTATACATTAGAAGAGACCATTAAAGTAGCAAAGAGGCTTGAAAAGTAGCAGAGAAATGTTCTGAGAAAACTTGGGCTGAGCTTTTCTAGAGCTCCTGTTCCGTACTAACCTACTTATACCTAGCCGAGGAGACTCCCTTGAGCCAAGGAAAAACATGATCAACTTGATGATAACTGAGTAGGCTAGGAGAGTCAAGCTGAAGATAGGTCGATCTTAAGGACATATGAGAAAGGACAAACCTTTAAGTAGAAGATAAGCGAGGTGAAGTGCTTCAAGTTTTAGACACATTGCTGCTGAGTGTCTAAACTAATGTGCCATGATACTCTAAGGAGATGTAGTGGATAACATCAATAAAAGTGAGCCAAAAGAGGAGAAGAATGTTAGATGAATTGAAGCTAAGGAGGAAGAGGAGACTTTTGTCTACATCAACTAAAGAGAAGTGATGACACTAGTGCAAAGACAACTACTCAACTCCTTACCAAGCTCTACGGAAGACTAAAGGGAAATTTTGTTTCACACCAAATGTACCATTAAAGGATAGTTGTGCACCATCATTATGGATAGTGGGAGTTGTACCAACATTGTCACGTAGTCCTTTGTGCAAAGATTAAGATTGCCGACCTCTAAGTACCCCCAACCTTACAAGCTATATTGGCTTCATGATAAGGGATAGAATAAGTAACTATACCTTTTAGTGCTGAAAATGTATATAGGGATGAAGTAGTGTATGATATTGTCTCTATGGGAGCTTCACATTTATTACTTAGAAGAACTTGGTTATTCAATTGACATTTATTCACGACAAATATAGAAACACCTATGACTTTGTTAAGGATGGAAAGAAGATCATGCAGCAACCTATGACACCAACTCAAGTGAATGAGACCCATAACCAGCTCACTCGAGCTATCAAGAAGAAAGCTTCAATGACGAGTCGAAGAGGGCTTCAAGCTGTTGAGAAGGCTTATGAGCCTATGTTTTTATTGATTAAAATATTTTTAGAGATGAGAAATTTAGAAGATGTCCCTTATGAGATCTAAAGATTGATTGATGAGTTTTTCGACCTGTTCCTCGAAGAGTTACCTAAGGGACTACCCTTAATTTGAGGTATAGAACATTGTATTGATCTAGAGTTAGGTGTAGCCTTACTAAACTGACTTACCTACAGAATGAATCTTGAGTAAGTTGTCGAGCTGAAAAGGCAAGTGGAGGAGTTGATAGAATGAGGTTATGTGATACGTTGCACCAAGAGTAGACAAAAACGACAGTATTGAGGTGAGTTTAAGCTTATAGAAAGCTTGAAGTGAAAGGTAGTGAAATGCAAAAAATTGGAACAAAAAGAAAAAGAGATAAACAAGAAAATCACGAATGATTCCAAGGATGTGATGCACAAAAGAAACTCCATGGATTCACAAAACTAGCTCGATATGATGTACGAGCAACTCGGTGAGGTCACTCACCACTTAACCTTGCTTAAGGGTTAGGATAAGAGTAAGAAAAGAAAGGTAAGCATATTAGCTTACGAAAGAGAGAAGTATATTCAATATCAGATAATTTTTGTGGGTACATATTACAAAGGTTATTTATACCCGAAAAGTTAAGGCATCTTACCTAAAAATGGAAAAGACAAAAGGATATTGTTTAAAAGAAGTAATGTATAAAGAATAATAAAGGGAATTGATGAAAATTCAAAGAAATTGGTGATTGGTGTGGTAAATCCTTTTACTTGGGGGTTGGATACGTAGTGAGTGATCACTGGGGGTGCTTTTAGCATAAATAGACAAATTGTATGGTTAGGCTAGGGATTGCCAAATAGAGGTGTTGAGTAGACCTAAGCATTCTTTTGAAAAGATGTGGGTTCAAATATGCTCTAGGGTTTTTAGCACCAATGCTACCAAGCTATTGGTTGGCATGGTCATGACTTAGCAGACGTATGATAGGACCAAGTTGTTAGTAGAGCATATTTTAAGTTAGTACTAGATTACTGACAAATGAGAAGTTTCTTGGCTCGACATGTAAAGTTGGTCGTTAATGAAGATCAACTCAACCTTGGTAGGAGTTAGCTAAAACAATAGAATCTACTTCGTTAGTCCTTCAAGACCTTGATCACGAGCTCATGTTAAAGGTCTAGTTATTTGATTCCTATCATCCCCTCTGAGTTAACTTAGATTTGGGATCAAATCCAGCTAGTCTTTGCTCGGTTCTTCTTTAGGTTGATAGGGGCTGAGGTTGGCAATGTTAAAGGTGTAAGAAACTCCATAGTCTTTAGGCAACTCTAGATGATAGGCATTGTTTTTAATCTTTTGGAGTACTCTAAAGGAACCTTCAGCTTAGGCAAACAACTTATTCCTTCTCTTGTTTGCAAATCTCTCCTTGCTCAGGTGCAACCATGCCAAATCGTAGGGCTAAAACTGTATTGACTTCCTCCCTTTACTATTTTCCTTTAGCTTCTTAGTAGCTTGGTCAATCTACTAGGTAACCTTCTCATAGATCTATTGTAGAGACTATGTTTGGGCTCTTGCATCAAGATCTTCTTACTTAGGCATGGTACTAGGGTATAATTAAGGGGTAGCTCTAGATTGAAGCCATAGGCAATTTCAAAGGGTGTTTGTTTGGTGGTGTTATGTACCATGTAGTTATAAGCGAATTCTACCATAGGTAATTAGACATCCTAATCGGCTAAGTTATTCCCCACTATAGCTTAGAGTAGTGATCCTAAAGTGCAATTGACTATCTCTATTTGGCTATCAGTTTGGGGATGACAAGAAGTGTTGAATAGTAGTTTAGTCCTCATACGATGCCAAGGAGTCCTCTAAAAATGACTCAAAAAATTTGGATCTCTTTCTAATACTGCATTTTTTGGCATTTTGTATAAGTGAACAATCTCTTGTAAAAAGAGAAAAGAAATAGTTGAAGCATCGTTAGTTTTAGAGTATAGCATAAAGTGTGCCATTTTACTAAATCTATCCACTATGATCATCACAGAATCTTTACCTTAGGTAGTTCTTGATAATCTAAGAACAAAGTCCATGCTCAATTCAGTCTAAAGTCTAATCAGGATAGGCAAAGGCATTGCTTTCCCTTGTTCAACTCAGCATTTAGCCCTTTTGCAAATAGCATAAGCCTCAACAATCTGATGCTCATCTCACCTAATCTTAGGCTAAAAGAACCTCCCACTCAATAGCTCATACGTCCCTTCTCTCTAAATGGTTAGAGAGCCCACTACCACGAGCTTCCCTTACTAATAGCTCTAGTATAGAACACGTCAACACACATAGCTTGGCACCTCAGATTAGATATCCATCTTCCACATAGTAGTTAACCACCGTTCTTCCTTTGGTACATCGTCCAAATATAGGAGAAAAATGGGAATCTTAAGCATATTTCTCCTTAATGCTCATAAATTCTTAAAGTAGTTCAATCAGAAGAACATGTCAGTGTGATAAGGCGTTGGTAACCACATTGACCTTGCCTTATTTATACTTAATCATAAAGTTGAATCCTTATAAGAATTTAATTCATCGTGCTTGCCTCTTCGACAATTTAGCTTGACTTATGAGGTGCCTCAAGGACTCATGATCTATATAAATGACAAATTCTCTCAACAATAAGTGGTGTTGCCATACTTAGAGTGCTTGAATAAGGGCTAAGAGTTCTTTGTCATACACTAAATAGTTCAATTAAGGTCTTCTCAAGTTTTCGTTATGGTAAGCAATTGGTCGGCCCTCTTACATCAAGACAACACCTATCCTAATGGCTAATGCATTACATTCAAGCTCAAAAATTTTCTTGAAGTTAGGCAAAGCTAATACTAGTGTAGAAGTTAATCTTGCCTTCACCTCACTAAAACTTCTCTCCTCTTTCTCTCCCCACTTAAATTCAAAATTCTTTTTTATTAGCTCAGTAAGGGGTGCAATAATGGTACTGAAACTTCTAATGAATCTCTGGTAAAAAGATGCCAATCCGTGGAAACTTCTAATCTTGGTACAAGTGCTTGGGATTAGCCATCCTTTTTTGGCACAAGGACCACCAGCATAGTACATGAGCTGAGACTTTCCTTTACATATCCTCTTTCCAATAGCTCGTTGACTTGTCTTTGGAGCTTTACAGCTTGTTTAAGATTCATCCGATAAGCAATGAATTAATCATTCTTTTTCCACCAAATATGTTTTGTTTAATTTTGGTTTTGGCTTGTTCAACGGGGCAATACTAGGTATTAAGTTAATGCAGTACTCAATGCCTCAAAAAGGGGGTAACCCTTTTAGGAGCTATTTTAGAAATAGGCTTGCATACTCAGTCAATAGATCCTTAATCTCTAGGGGTAGGTCAACTTACCCCTTCAACTCTAATAGTCATTTGATTAACAAAAAAGTTAGCATGTCAGCTTTGATAGCTTCTTAGAGCTCAACTCTACTTAGAATCAAGGCCTTCTTAGATCCTTGAGAAAGTTTAGCTTGTAGCTTGCTAACTTGATTCAGTATCATAGAGTTCAAAGTAATCTTTCTACCATCTTTCTCAAATACATACGTATTCCTAAACCCATCATACATAACCGTCCAATCAAAAAGCTAAGGTCTACCTAACAACACGTAAGACACATACATGGGTAATACATCACAAAGAATTTCATTAGAATAGTTCCCAATGGAAATTGATAGTAACACTTGTTGAGTTATGTATAGTGCTCCCTTCTTGTTAAGCCAATATAGTTTATAAGGTTTCAAATGTGAAATGGTCGATAATTTAAGCTTCTTAACTAGTTTAGAAGATGCTATATTGATGCAACTTCTACTGTTCACTATAAGTGCACAAACTTGCTCATTCATTTTATAAGTGATGTGTAATAAGTTCTATCTACACTCTTCCTTAGTAGATAGTTCAATACTCATCACATGTTGAACAACTAAATTTAGTTAGTCTAAATCCTTAGCAAATAAATCCTCTTCAACAAGCTCATCCTCTTAGGTATCATCCTTCTTAGAAACAACCTCCTCCTTGGGTTCTTCATTAGTACTATCCATGTCGAGCTTTGGAACATCTCCTTTGATAATCATAGTTTTTTTGTTTAGATATTACGTAGCTATATGTCCATACCCTTGACACTTAAAGCATTTGATCTAACACGCCTTCTTCCTAAATCCTTGTCCCTTCTCATAAGTTTTTAGTAGCACTTCACCTTCAGCTGGTCGGCTCTTCTATTCAGCTTTAACATCTTTTCTTCTACTTAACTAGACACTTTGTTAAGCTTAGTAACTTCCTTGAGCAATTGGCTTGATTGTACAAGTCGACTCACTAGAGGTTGGCTCGACCTATTCCTCCTCTATCTTTCTACATGTTAGGCTATTCTTATAGTCTTATCCAATGTAGTAAACTATTGAAGCTCTACGACATCTTGGATGTCACTTCTTAATCTAAGGAGAAATTTAGATACTGTTTGGGCTAATGGTTCATCCACTTCATGTCAAATCATGAGTATTTAGAACTCCTAAACATATCATTAATAGTTTAACTTCCTTACCTTAGCTTTTGAAGCTAAGCAAATAAGTATCCAATATGAATCTGTTTCTAAGTATCATCTTCATCTCAAGCTAAGCGTTTACTTCTCTATATCCTTTTCATCTCCTCACAATTTAGAAGTTCTTCCAACACATCGCGACATAACCTGATGACTCTATAGCAACAGTCCTCACTTTCTCACAATCCTCATATTGATAATAATAAAAAATACGCTTTAATTTCTCTTCCTAGTCTAAATAGTTATTAGCATTTTCAAAACCATTAAAGCTTAGAAACTGAAGTTTCACATGCTTGGCAACTCGGGGTGCTCAAGTTCACTCTTCTTCCTCATTGTGCTCTTCTTATCCTTCTTTACCTATATCACTTAAGTCAATTCTTTTCTATGCACGTCTTCCTACTCCTTTAACTTGATCTTGTCAAGCTGGGAATTGTCTTTTGCAAATCGAGTACCTTGGAAAGTATTCTACATGGCCTCAGTAAGTTAAAGAGACAATGCATAAATAGCTCTAGTAAGATCAACTATACGGTTAGTCATCTCATCAATTGGCTCATTTGTACTTCTAGAGGTGCTTTGGGTTATCATCTATAGTGGATATCACTACTATTATCATCTTCAACACTAGCGTCAACACTTGGATCTATCATCCTTTTCAACAAAACTCAGTAAACAAACATAGAACACAACAAAATGACAGATACTGTCCTCTTAGGTCAAACAACATTGTCCTCTTAAGTCACACACACACTTCTCCACACAAAAGTTTAGGCAAATTGTCAACATAGCAACCATTCTAAAGAACAATAAACCTAATTGGAGACTTGCTTTGTTTTCATACATTTAAACACATGCCAAAATAGAGTATACAATGATAGCAAACTATTATGCCTCTTTACTTACTTAAACACTCACAGCTAACCTTTACATAACTGCTACAATAAACACCAATCACAAGAAAGCTTAGACATAACTTATCTAAATGAACCTCTACTCTAATACAAAAATGATATGTCACACTAAGAGTAGACAAAGGCAATGAAATTGAGTTATGTCCATGGTTGCAAAAAGCTTGAAGTGAAAGGTGATGAAATATGAAAAACTAGAACAAGAAAATGAGATAACTAAGCAAATCACGAACGATTCCAAGGATGTGACACCATAGACCCTCTATTTTTGTACCCCCACCCTACCCCACCCAC